>CM034147.1:59324085-59800795 GCA_019776745.2 Taxus chinensis | reverse complement strand
GAAAAAACACTAGAAATTTTAATGTTATTTGACAAAGGAAACCTTCATGCAACATCAGAATTTTTTTTCTTTGATTTTGTAAGATATTCAATTGGAGTGGTCATGCACAACAATGATTAATTAATTTTTCTAGAAAAACAAGTTTAGGGGAAAAGTTTGAAACAAAAGATCTCTACGGTTTCTGTTCTCAGATCACCCAAAGGTGCAAGAGAGACCTATGTGTCTTTTCATAAAAAAAGGGTGATTAAAATATTATTAAGAAATGTATCTCAACCAATTTTGATTTTCAAGCTCACCCAAAATTGGCAAGAGAAGAGCATACACGATTTTTCAATCAGAAAGAAATTATAAGAGATGAACAAAATATAGATGTTAGCTTTATTTTTATGAAAAGAATGCATACTAGTTTCATAATTACACATAAAATAGTAGGGAAATAAATAGAGATTTGGAAAATTACAAAGAAACTTAAAATTGACACAGAAATGCCTAAAGCAGCATAGTTTAGAAGGGGAAACACCCTATATCTCTATGAGAATGCAAACACGCCAATTGAGATGGCTAGCATATATAGTTTTCATGGAGCTAGGGAAACAAAAAAAATGAAAATATATTCCTATAAACACAAAATATTAACACCAACACAAAAGGGTTCGCTACACTGTGCCAGCTAGAGCAAACACGATGCAAGGAGGAAAGCACAAATGTAGATTTGATAAATGTAATAAAATAAAATCATAAACAAAATTAATAGTTACATCAATGCGTGATATCATAAATAGTTACATCTATTATAATGATGCTAGGACTGCAATGGGAAAGCACAAATAGGTGAAATGAAACAATAGAATTATGGCAGTTCAAAAATTGAGCTATGGCTAGCGCAATAGAAAGGAACTGGAAACTATATCACCTATTACCTACACAAATAATGTTTAAAAAATATGGAAGAAATTGTCTGGACTTTTGTAAAATTCTCATAAATTGTGCTATGGATTAACCTGAATTTGGTTAGTGGACTGTAAACATTTAAAGGAACATGAAAACGATGATTATATTTTACAAAATATCTAAATAAATTATGGGTATCCCAACTAAGCGTGCAAAATGTATCACAAATAAAATACCAATTGAAGAAGAAAATAAACAATTGCAAACGTGGTCCTTCCTTCTTATCTACTTGCAACCTCACATATAAGATGTATGAATGCTTGGAATGAAGCACCAATATTTTTGAATCTCTATGATCATGCTTGTGGATCTCCAAAGTTCCTAATAAATTAGATTTTGGCTATAACCAATGAAGTGAATGATTAATTAATTGATAGATTTTAGATCAATGGAAAACATAACAACATGTAAAATTGAATGATAATTTGACACAATTAAAATGTAGATTCTTAATATTCCAAAGATGAAAATGAAGGGAATCAGTGTTTCTTTATAGCTTAAGGGAAGAGAATCCCAAGCCTGATTTGTGATTGATTTCTAATCTAGTGCTTACTGAAGCATGATAGAATGGTTTTTTTGAGTTCCTAATTTGATTAGAAGCTACGCTGTGATTTTGAGCTTGATTGAGTATTTTTCATTGAGTTTGGCAACGGTGGCATACGTTTGATATTCACAATTTTATTTAAATTATATTCATGTATTTATGTTATTCACCCAAAAGTGACGTGAGTTTTTATCTTAAAGAGAATTTTTCTTTATTTGGAAAGCCATGATTCAAGGGATATTTTTAGCTACTCAATCTATGATTTTATTTTATTTAAGCTTGCGAGTGGTGATATACTTAAAAATTGTTTATCCTTAATCATTATTTGATTTGGTTTAGTCACCTTGAGATGTCAACTATGAGGGGAAATGGATGGGTGGAGAATTTATTAATTATTGTGATATTAAATTAGATAATAAAAATAATTGATAGGATAAGGGATAAATAATAAGAGCGATAGGATTAATTAATTAATTATAGGAGTGAGATATGAGTGTAATAGGATTTATAGTATGAATATTTAACAGTTTGAGACTGTGTGAGTGATAGAGGTAATTAGGGAAGTTATAGGGATGATAGAAGGTTATTCATGATAATATTGTAGAATGTCATTAAAGGTAATAAAATAACATAATATATCAAAAATTGATCATAATGTGTCATGAAATAATTAAGATATGATTTCAGAGGTTTAGAATGTGTAATAGGATATTTTATGGTGTTTACACATCATATAGTAGGTTATCAATGTTAGAGGGATTTTATTATTAAAACTGTGTAAATTGTTGGCCACCATTATCAGTAAGATCATGATTATAATGTTTAGAGAGGGTATTGGAAACATCACCTTGTGCATGATCAACATTGATAGTAAAAATAATATTAACAAATATATCATCATGGACTTGGGCACAAAAGCGAGCAAGGATGATATGGGAAGAAAAAGATGTGGGCAAGATACATAGATATTGATAATTGATGCCTCATATTTGACATGATAAAGTACAATATCCTAATACAAAAAAACAAACTAGAAACCCTAGGGCCACTAGGGGTTTGAGACACGATGTTTGATTCAAGATTCATGTTCACCAAATGTTTTCACCCTTTTATATTTGATTAAGATTTACACATAATTGAAATGGAATGAAATAGAAGCTATATAGGGGTATTCTAATTAATTACCTTCCAATATTAACCATTCAATAACAGAATAAACACATTAATACTTATAAAAAATGTACACTATACAATACAATTTCATAAATACATGGGATTGAGTGCACTCATCTGATTACAAATGATTTTGGGAAAGTCTAGGTGATTTGAATGATGTAAAATTAGGTTATATACTTGAGAATGATTAAAAACCTTGATTTGTAACCTAAAGATGCTTCTGTATAGGACCATACAATATAGGTAGGAACCTTTGTACAATTTTTGACCCTGCTAAGAACTAGGATTTACAACTCTCTAGGTTTTTTGGTCATCTAGATATCTTTGTCACTCTTTGTCATTAATTCTTAGTCACACTGTGGGAACATCAGAATTCTCTACTCAACCTTTTAAGCCCTAACCATGGATATAGATTTAGGGAAAAAACATTAGTTGGGTTGTGAGAACTCACATGCACTACTGACATTGAAGTGTACTCTGAAGAGGCCTCAAAATACACATCGTTCTCCACCTAACATGTGATAGATATCTTTAGTGAAATAAAAATTTTCCATTCTTTCTTTAAAAAATTTGGTCTCGAGTTTCTCTTTTGAAAGTGCACTAAAGTGAGTGAATTTAGATGCTTACGAATGTTGAGAGCAGTCCCCTAAACCTAGTGGGAAGATTCACACTTGTAGATAGTGCTTCCCTAATGAGTGTGCAAAGGTATTTGTGAAGTGTATGGAGCTTGGGTGCCTTTTGTGCTAGCTTTTGCAATAGGAGTACATAAGAGTTATAGGTTCTAAATGAGGTGAGTTTCACTTGCTTATATATGCTTTCAAAGGTGATTTAAATTACAAATGCTAACTAAGGAGTAAATGACCCAAAAAATAATATGTAATTAAAACTTTAGGATCAAAGTGAGAAAGGAGAAAACCGTACACTAGGATCAAGAACGTATGACAAAAACTAACGGTATTGTACATTTTTTACCATAGAGGAGAAATATGAAGTCTGAGGTTTGGAAATTGACAAGTGGAGTTTCAAAATGGAATTCATGCATTCAATTCTCAAAAAATTTTGACAACTTAATGTGCATGTCCAAACAAGTTAGACAAGAGACCTAAATATTTACCATAGGAGAATGGGTAAAATGCACTTGTCTGAGAAAGAGAGCAATGTCAACACCAACAGTGTCAAAGATTAGAACCACCACTAAGGTTTCAAGTAAGAACTTCTATATACAAGTAGAACTTAAGCATTTATTATCTCACAATAACCTATCTATATCCCACATATTGAGTTGAAAGAGTAATGAATACATCTGTATATTGCATACACAACATAGGAGGGCATAACTTTGAATTTTTCATATGAACACAAGTTTTTTATTGGGATGAAGTATCATATATATATATATATATATATATATATATATATATATATATATATATATATATATATATATATCGATGTTTAGGTCAAGAGATGATTACATGTGCCTTTGCAAAAAGTACTAGGAGGATTACATTAAGTCTAAAATGTAGTTGAAGACACTCAATTTTTGGAATCTATCCTTTGAAATTGTTGATCTTGACATTGCAAACTTTCCTAAACAAATGCACTCTCCTAAATCTTGCTTAGTACACCTTGATAACACTCCATACACTTTCTTAGCTTTACACACCTCTCTATCACCAGTATTTGAATTTTAACTGCATAAAACACATCTAAAAACATACAGGCTTAGTACTAGAAAGTCAAAATATCATTTTCCCTCCTATTCAAAAATGTAGGTTTCGGTCGAAATTGAAGAATTCCAATCATGACCCTATTGTACAATTTTTGACCTACATGTTTTGATCTAATTATTTTGATTCCATCACAATATTATGAGAAAATATATCCCCTTGGTCATACTATCATGACACAAAAAACTTTGGAAGCATATATAAGCAAGTAAAGCATACCTCATTTGGTAACTTGAAACTTTAAGAACTCCTCATGTAAAAATAATCAGAATAGGCACTCATATCTCCCTAAAATCTGAAATAAATCATGCACATCCATTAGGAAAACACCCTCTATAAGTATAAATTCTCTTTCCAAGTCTTGGAATCTCCATATTCATCGTATAAGCAAGTAAAGTTATGCTTTCCAAGTATTTGAGAAAGTGTGAAACTCAAGAAAAATATTATCAAAGCACACTTTTCAAGTTTGATTACACTATGATAGATATCACATGCTAGGAGAATGATGTGTGATTTTATCCCTCTTTGGAGTAGTGGTTATGCAAGCAATGCACATGGATGCCAACAACCCAACTAATTTTTATTTTGTAGGACTTTATCCATGTTTAGGGTTGGGATATGATAACCAATCAACTCAGAGATCCTTGTTGTATGTGTGAAGAATAGGGTTTGATAGAAACTCATATTCCTAAATCATCGAAGGGCACAAGAATTTACAAATTCCAATTCCAAGTGGGTTCAAGACCATAGAAAATGTCAACACCGTATATTACAAAATGATATGTTGTACTATACCACACCAAAGTAGTTTTAGGCTCCAGAATCAGAGGTGAAACATCTTTAAGGTCAAAATAGATTACTTATCTAATTTACACATCCAAATTTCCTTTACTTTGACCTAAAAATATAAGTAAACTCTTTGTTATGATGCTTATGTGTGGATTCACTAACTCCTCAAAGTTTTGGTGTAACAGGTTTTTACATTTGGCATGAGAGAAACCACCCAGGTTCGAGTCCTGACATGGGTGGCTACACCGGCATTGTGGTGTTCACCCAGAGATCATATAGGGCATGACAAGGTCCTGTTATATGGGTGGAAATATAGCTCTGGGTCTATGATATAGAATCATGGTGGTATGTTATGATACTCATGTTCATATTTCATTAACGCCTTGAGGTTTTAGTATAATGGTTCGTTACACTCCCCCAGTGAGAGACATTGCACGATGTCTTCAAAAGATTAATCATTTTGTAGTTTGGATGGGGGGATAGAGGAAATCGTAGAGGCATGATTTGAAGATGTCGAGTATTATAATGGAAGCAACACATCATTGGGCCTATAGGTCGTGTGAAAGGATTTAAATAGATTTGGATCAACGGGGGAAAAAAAAGGTCTTACCCTTGTGTTCATACTTCAGAAAGTGATGTAAACTGGATGGGATACAACACATAGCATGTATCCATGGATGGAAAAGTAATATGTTATATTGGAACTCTCCTTCTACAAGATAGAGGAGATCATAAAGACTTTTGACACCTAATTTGATAAGAAAGATAATTGTGCCCAAGGTGGGAGTGGAAATATTGTTGAAAGTGCATAAGATAGCAGGTGATTGAGTGACGATGGTGTTAGGTAATTTAAGTTTTTTAAATGTGTGAGATGAGATGATATTGATGCTAGCACCATTTTCAAACATAACTATTTTCACAAGAGTGTCTTTGATTTGGGTGATGACAAAAAAGGAGGTTGTGATCCTTATATTATAGTGACTAAATCTCATAATCATTGAATGCGATGACTACGGTTATTTTTAGGGAACCAACAAGGTTGAAAAATGGTTGAGACTCATCTAATGGTACCACAATGGCTTGAAGGGATTCGATCATAGCTTGTCAATGTTGTGGGAACTTTTGGATAAATTCATAAAGGGGAATTTTTACAGGTGCTTGGTGTTATTGGTTGAGGACAATATTTTTTATAGATATTGTGAATTGATGATGAGGTGTTGTAAGAATGAAGACCTTGGCTTTTGAGGATGATGGATTGGATGATTTAGGAGGGGTAACTAAGATAGATATTTTAGGTCGGTCTTTATTCTAGGATTTTAAATCTTGGGTACGTGCTCTCGTGCCGATACAAATGGAATATATTTGGAAGAGAGGAAACTAAGGAAACTTTCTAGAAGAGGTCATGATTTGACTACATGAGGTGCCAAGTGATGGTTTACGATCATCAGGTTTAGGTGTTTGGGAGATGGGTTTAGCTTGATGTCTTGATCTTGTCATGTTGAGATCGACAGATGGAGTAGGATGTTTTTTGTTTATTGGGAGGAGTCCTTTGTTAGAGAGACTCTGAAGTATAACATGGAGGGATTTACAATCCTCTATGTAGTTTCCTAAGATTCTATGGTAAGCACAAAATGATTCGTAATTTTACCATGAGGGTTTGCACCCCCAAGGATTAGAGGGATTAATTGGTGTAAATGCTATGGTTGATGATTGGACAAGTTTCTCAAGGATTTTTGTATAATATTTTGGTGAGGATTTTTGAGACGTCGAAAAGGGTGTAGGAATTTGGATGTCATTTGATAGTTTAAAAGCATGACATGTTCGAATTGTGTCTTGTATGGCACGTTTAGGTACAAGTTTGAGAGAAGGTTTAGGTTTTAATATGGTGGCTGAGATTTTTGATGAGGGATGTGGCCCTAAAATAGAAGGTAAGGATGTTACACCTTTCAATGTAATTTTATTGTGATGATCCTGGGAAATTTCAATATTTTTATGTGGATGGCTTGCTAGATTTTATGTCAAAATACCAAGGTTTTTGATTTGATGTTGAGAGGCTTTATATTTGGGTAAGATTTTTATGATTTCACTAACATGTTTCTTTTTTTGATATTTTTAAGGGATAGTATCAGAGGTATCTATGTGAGTGGATGTAATGGGTTTTCAAGGTTGTAATTTGGATGGGTCTGAGGACTCAATGGTAAAGATATCTGAAGAGTTTTATTACATCTTGGGTGTTTCAATCATGACACATGGTATAATATATTTAAGTCATATTTGGTTGATAGTGTTGATAATGTGAGCTATAGAATTACGGATTCCTACAACATTGGTTTTATTTTTAGCTGGGGGTGGTTTGGAAAGGGTTGTTTGAACACATCCAAGTTTTTATTAAGAGGTGCATTTGGATTTTCAAGTTGCAAATCACCTCAATCAATAAGATGTTGGAGAACATTCCTAAAAAATGACATCTTTTAATGTCATGTCCTCAGACCTGCTGATATTTACAATAATCTTCAGCTCTATAACATGATGGTTTAGAGGAAGATTCATCAATGGATTGGATGGGAGGTAGTTTTATCATGCAAGCAACCAAAGTTTTTTCAAAAATTGAGTTGTAGGACTCCTATAGAGACGTATATTTTTGTTGAGGTTGAGATCAGTCAGAATATGAATGATTATTAGACAAATTTTTCAAGATAATTGTCTTTTCTAAACCCTTGGATTTGTTAGTAATGGAAGAAGTCTTAAAGGATGAGTCGGGCTTGGGTTTATTAGATCGTAATTTAACCTTATTGTCTTCAAGAGCTCGGAGTTCCAATTTTTGGGCCATGGTAAAGGTCTCATCAAATGTTTGAAATCATTAGATCTGGAGGGTGGATGATATGTGTTTGGCATTAGACCAAGTAAATAGCTCAATCAATTTAGTTTAGGGAAGAGATAAGGATAGTTAATTAATAATTCCTCGTCATCTGGTAACCAAATAATCAACAAGCTCATATTAAAAAAATTGATGGCATACAAGTCATGATAGGTATCTTGTGAGCAATATTGATAGAAAAGTTATCTAAGAATAGTTTTGCTAGTTGAATGAATCAGTAAATGGAGTGTTGATAAATATTGTTATACCAATTGAGGGTAGGCTTGGCTAATCACATTGAAAATTTCCTTAGCATGATATCTTGTTCAAGATCTATAAGATAACAAGCATGAGGGAAGGCATGATTGTGTTGTTGTGGATATTCCTTAATATAGAACTGTATGAACTTTAGAAGTTCCTAGTGAGGAGGATAGGGCTTGAAAGATACAAACGGTTTGATAGGATCATTTCAGATTTGTTTGTAGGAAAATGTGGTTTTGGGTCGCATGATGGCAGCTTTAAGGCTCGTGATTCTACTTAATGGTGTTTGCATGGGATCATTTTGAAGAGGCTCAGAGTTTGAATTATTATCTAGATTATAGATGTGGGGTTTTTATAGTTGATATGGGTGATATGTTGGAAGTGGGTTTTTAAATGAAGGAAAACTCCTTGGTATGTTGTAGGTTTGTTAAGAGACTAATGGTTGCATGGAGGATTGAATATATGGGTATGGGTGAGGAATAGAAGAGTAGATAGGGAGCTGTGAATGTGGTGGATTCTAATGAGCCAGGATGCATCTGTATTGTGGCACACCCATCAAGGAGATAGAATGTGAAATGGGATGAGCACTGGTGATGAAACAATGGGTGGTAAGGATGTAGGGATAGACACTATTAAGTTTTAAATTACGGATGTGGATTTTTGTGAGATGATGGGTTTTTTCATGGCCAAGGGGCTTGTAGAAATGGGAATACTAATAGAGCTTCTCGGAGGAGGAAGAGAAGTGGAAGATGTGTGACCTATTACAGGGGATAAAGTAATAGTGAATTTTTAGACACCTTGTGGGTTAATTGAGGACGTAGAATTTATGGTCCCTTGTTGACTAATCAAGGGTGATGTAGTGACGGCAGTATTTTGAGCACCCTATGGGCTAGCTTAAGATGCAGACGGTGTGGTTCCTTACTGAGTTACCATATTTTATGATGAGATTTTATTGAGTTTAAAGCTAGTAATAGGAGCAGGTGAGGCAAGTTTTGATGTTCCTATGTCACTAGTGGTAGGATAGGGAATAATTTTCTCTGTAATTGGTTGATAGAAGGGGTCGATGATCTGGGAATGATCATAAGTAATGGTATTAATAGGTGGATTATATTCTAGATTGGGGTTATGGAGACAGATGCCTCTCAAATTGAGGTAGCTAATAATAGAAACAGGGTTTGTGTCTAAGAGCTCTTCATATAATAGGTCACCACTATTGAAGAACTATGTAATATATGGATCAAGTATTTATAATGTCTCCAACTGAGTATTAGGAGAGCATGAAGGATCCTGGGTTGTTTCGGTGGATTGTTGGAAGGGGTCTGACATATTTGTAATGTTTCAAAGATGAGATTGTAACCTAGTTAATACCATGAACTATTCAAGCAAGTAATAAATAAATATAAAAATGGTTATTAAAGAAAAACCATGTAATCACAAGAGAAATTTATTATATTATCTTGATTAACTTAGAAAGATGTGAAGAAAGAAAATGGTTTACAAAGAGGTGCTAAAAATAAGGCATGTTATAGTTGGTTTTAGGTGTGTTAAGACTAGATTCATTGATATACCCAAAGGTACAAGAGGCCCAAATCTATGTTGGTGTTGGTACAAGGCATGATATTGGGGCCTACCCCCTCACTTCACAGACCTGTAATGATAAGGGTATTAGGTGCTTAGCTAATTTACCACCCACCAATTCTTTATATTCGACCATAACACCAAGTCATCTTCCCCCTTGGTGATGAAATACAAGTAGATAGATTTGGAAGGAAGTGTTTAAAAATACATATTTTATTTGTAACGGGGTTTGGTTGTGTGTGAGAGAAATTGTGAATGTAGTCTTTTAACTGCTATTTAAGATAGATAAACATGCAAGAATGAAGATTCTTTTTTAGACCCAAAAAATAAATTTTATTTCTACGAAGACAGAGCACACAAGATGCAATGTTGAAAGAAGAATGAAATAAAATTGAAAGGTGTGTTAGTCCTCAAAACTGGACCCTGGAAGTGGATTGCAAAAAATTCTCTTTAAGGGAAAAAGTGGGGGAATTGCTTGGAATGTTTCTAGACGAAGTGATACATTGTTTTGTAGATGAGGATGGTCCTAGCACTTTCCTTGGGATCAAGCCTTGGGGTGATTAAGGGACACATACAAAGGGGATTTCCTATTCCTGTTACTTTTTGTTTTGCCTTGAACCATGGTGAGAGGACCCGAGGTGTAACTTGAGTGCAGAGGAGGCGATGGAGTCTTTGTTCCCTCAATTTATTTACAGGAGGGATAAATTTGGGGTAAACATGACCATAGAAACAACACTTCAATACTACAAGTTATCACATAAAAGTTTACATATTCTTAACCCACTAGACACATGTTACTATAGACAGTAGAATTCGGTTGCTCTTGCATTCTCTTGATAAAATATAAAGGACACTTTCAATTATATTTAGAGATAGAGCAGAAAAATAATGAATGGAATTTAGTGTGGGATAGGATCACTTATGTAGATTCAAAAAAAGGGGGAATATAAGATGACAAAATCTTTGCAATAAATCATTTAACACTTAGAGCAGTCTGCAATTCTAGGAAGCACAGAAAATTGGATTAAGTAGTGATAGTTTTTAGAAAGGAAGATTTGCATTCATTGATACTCAACAGATTCAAAGTTCCAACTCAATCTCTAAAATACTCAACATAAGAGCTTTTGTAATCATTCTAATTAATATTTTATTGTTTCATCCCTCATATGCCCAAGATACACTAAAAGGCTAATAAAAATCTATCAACACAAAATGGTTACAATAAGGATTTTACAATTAAATATAATATTGTGGAGTAAATTATTATAACACAATATCAAACTAATGACCAAAGAAAAACCATTAATGATATAATCAATGTACGAAAAAGAGAAATAATAAACAAAATACTGCAGCAGAAAGATAACTCATCAATCAACAATTTCAAATACATAACCCAAAATGTAGAATTTAAACTCAATAGTGGGCATAATTCATTCAGATCTTGAATTTCTTAAATAAGGGAACATCAAGAGAATGTTCTCAAAGTTTGTCAATACTTGTACATTACAACCACCCTGACATAGAAGTTTTGGAAACTGAGATCTATATTCATTTCACAAAGGAAACATACAGTATTTCAAAATTGAATCTATCAACCTTTTTCAGATATAGAAAAACTAACCCCCCTCTTAAAATGAGGACAAGCCCTCATTTTTATACAAATTTGGTTTGTAATTTTATTCTATTCTTACAACTCAATTTCTCCCCCCCCAAATAGTAAATGAATTTCCCCCTGTTCATAATAATGATCTTTGAATCAAAGCGAGAATGTACATTTTTCTAACTAAAAATATCAGATTTTCTATTAGCATTTTGGTATCAATTCATGCCTTCACTACCACATATGCAAAAATAGTTAGTTGATATTGCTAGCTACATCTATGTCTTTTTATTTTCTCATTTTCTCTCTCCAAACACCGTTAATTCTTGAATTAGATGATGTCAACTTAAATAGCTTGAGGGGATATTTCCAACAAGACCATTTTTTTTAATTTGGAGCTCTGGATCAAAAGTTATGGCCATTGAGTTTTGGCTATCGAGATGATCAGGAGAGAAACACATGATAGCTCTTGATTGGCTTTGGATTTTTTCCACTTGTTCATTTCTTTACTTTTTTTTTTGTGCGAACTAATAAGAAAATTCCACACATCTTCACCTTCTCAAACTGTTCTTTTATTTGAATTATCTTCCTAAAACATGATCCAATGAAAAATATCCACGTTTTCTTTGCAATTCAGACTGTCCTTTTACTTAACTACCTGCTGCGAAATGTGAGAAAATGAAAAATATCTATGTTCTTCACACTGTCAGAATGTTTTATAACCTTAACTAATCACCGTGAAATGTGATCCAATGAGAAAGCTCCATGATTCATGCAATTCTCATTTATTTACAAAGACCTTGTCAGTTTTGTGAAACATAAACCAATGAAATAGCTTCATTCACCTTTACATTTTCAGCCTTGTCATATTGCAAAGCATAAATCAATGAAATAGATCCACACACCTTTTGTTATCCTTGTTATATTGTGAAGCATAAACCAATCAAAAGGTTCCATAATACATCACAATTTACTTTGATTCATAACAACCTCGTCAAAGTGAAAAACATGAGCCAATGAGAAAGATCCATGCTTCTCGCAATTCAAACTTTTTAGGGTACAAAGCACAAACAAATGAGAAAGCTCCACATATCTTTTTGATTTCACAGTCTATACTTGAAGCTTCATGAAACTCAGTTCATTCTGTGGATTTGAAGTCTATGGAACCAAAATGGTTTGCAGAATGTCAGAATGTCAACAGTGTGTTTATTGATGCCTTTGATCTATGTTGATTTTCCCATCCAACATTTCGCCACATGTACCATTGACCTTTCAAATACTTCTCATACCTGACACCATTATGAAACTTGGTTTATTCTGCAAACTTGAGGTCCACAGAATGTTTTGGTTATGGAAGACACGAGAATGTTTCCACGTTTCCTTTGGGAATTTTTGAGCTGCTCAATGGTATATATATTTGAAGGCCATTTGAACGTCTATCATCCTTTTAAAATTAAATCAACAATGATTTTTAAACTTATTATCCCACGGGTTTTCAAATGCCAACAACCAATGCTTTTGGAAAGGGGAAATTGATGGATATTTGAATGTCCTAAGCTTGCTTAAAATGCCTAAGTCATTTTTTACTGATTTTTAACTAATCTTTGCATCTTTATACTTCATGGTCAAGCTGTATTATTTTGGGCCTTTGTAGCTTTGGATTCTTGGCACAGTTTGGATCATTATAGTGTTTATTTTCAGGTTCCTCGTGAAAGATGTAGACATAGTCCCAATCAACCATTTTTCTGAAGATTTTACTTTAATCAACCATACCATTAAACCATTCCACTAACATTTCTATTAAATCTTGTCTCTTTTATCTTTCTAAGGCATGAGATTTATTATATATTGAGGCTTTTCCTTTTCTCAAAATTAACTTTGAAGCACGAGGATAAATATGAAGCACACAAAAGAGTTATATCTTTGGAAAGTTTATGAAAAATACCAACTTGATGCAAGGAACTATATTGAGCTCTAAAAGTGTCTCCTACTCAGTGTAGACACAAAAGCACATACTTTAGGTAATTATCTAATCCTGATTACATACTACTATTCATATGATTCCTAAGTAAGAATGGTACTACTTTTTATGGAAAAGAGTAAATTTGGGGGTTTTGAAAGGACTCGTAACCTTTTACAACCAACCCAAAGGAGAGATATAACATTGAGGCATAATAGTGAAAATTCCTATGGGAAAATGGAACAAAACGGTGAGTAGGAATAAACCAAAAGAAGAAATGAAGGAGAACCCACAAGAGAGGACAAAGAGAAATTGAAAAATGACACTAAATGCATCATCCAAAGTGTAGCAACAAAGAAGGAGAAGAAGCAGCCTTAGTACACCTACATAGAAAATAACAGAGGTAACACAAGGGGGAAGAATAAATGCAGCTCAAAATAAGGTGCAAGCCAACATAGTGGAAGCAAAGCTGAAAAGGTGACAAGACAAGGACAGAAGGAGGAAAATCAATGCTTTCCATTTTTTCCTTTCTTCAAACGCACCACCAGCCACTTTTCATGTGAAATCATCTCTGATATAAGAGGATTTTTTTTTGGTTAAGTCCAAGGGAGTGGAAATTTGTAAATCCTTATCTAGAGGTTTTTCCATGGAATTGGGACCATCCTTATCTGATTCAGAGTGATCAGATTCATAAGGTCACTTGATCTGTGGAGTATTCCTCCCCAAAGGTGGGGGGTGGACCAGAGGTTGTCCCACTTTAGTACATTCAGTAACAACAAGCTTAGCAGTAGTCAATGGAGATAATTCTTTAGATACTTGTACATATACTTGTACATCTGAGTCAAAGTCAGAATATTCGTCAATATCTAGAGAGATCCAATGTTTGGGAGTTGATCCCTTTTTCTTTGGGATTTTGAATTTCTTATGAGGGCAGGTGGACTAAAGATGACCTATGGATCTGAAATTCCTACATCTAAATGTTGTGTTTTCATAATCAAGAGTTTGTATGTGTGTTACATCTCCCATCTTAAGAATCATTATGTCTGGCAGTCCTTTACTAAGATCCACTTCAACACATATCCTAACAAAAGTGAGTAGACCACTTTGTATTTAGTTGTTATCCTGTTTAATTAATTTTCCTAGGATATTACCAATCTCTTCCATATAAAGAAAAAATTGGAGAGGAAAATTAGGCAATATTATCCAAACAAGAATGCGCGAAATGGAGAAGGAGCACAGATCAAACTTTGGAAACCATGGGGTAGTGAACAATCCCACTGACCCCCAGAACCAAGGGCCCTCATCAATAGTCCTTTGATAATCTTCCTGATCAAATAGGTAGACTATGAAAAATCCTCAGGCGTAGAAGAAGAGTTCACAATTTTTAGTCCAATAAGAATGAATCCATTGGATCAACGCATTTAATGATGGATAAACACCATTGAAACTATATATGAGAGCCTTTGTTTCTATATTGTGTTTGAATTTCAGAGCTTCATTGCTATTAATCTCCAAAGTAGGGCATTCTGAGGCTTGATCGAAAATGTAGGTTGGGGAAGGAGGGGTAGTTGCAGCTGATATAGAATGGGAATTTTTAAATAGTTACTGCTTAAAAGGTGAAGGAATTTTTGGTTTGGCACATCCCTTTAAAACACCAGACATGTAAATCATTGAATCTCTTCCAATCCCATAAGAAATGATAACGGAGTCGTCTTTCAAATATTTTCTATCAAAAATAAGGTCACTAAAATTAAACATGCATCGCATTTTTTATGAAAGAAAAAATATGAGGTATTTTCCCATTAAAAGTTGTGGGAGATGGATACATAGGGTGTTTCCATACTAGGTGTGGATGAGGACCTGGGTAGCATGCTCAAAATCCATTTCGTATTCCTGGCAACAAGACCCTACCCATCTATCACAAAAAAAATTGACGCTCGCAGTTACCCTTTAGGAACAATATCTAACCACCTACAACTTGCAACCAAGAAAACCGTCATCTTTGAGAGTATTGACAGGATTAGGATCATTCTTTCCCTTGACGGTAATCCCATGTCTATCCCGATATGATCTAGCTGCATTTTCATAACTACCACAATGCAATTCTTTTTGACATAAAATTCCTTCTCAAATTTTGTGGGATTTGCAAAGTCTTGTGTGGGAAGAGCCAATTCATCCAACCATGGAAGTTGGTTCAAGAGATGGAGGCCATTACTAGTGACAATAGATAGTGGAAATGTAGGTTGAGGGTTCCTTGATGAAGCACCCCTGTCATTAGTGCTACTGTGCATGAAACTAACTGCCAATGAAAACCTCATCCATAGAGATCCTAAACCAGTGTCATTTCCATCACTGTCGCGAATAGGGGATATTGTATTAGGGTTAGGGCATGCCAATTCCAGTCCAAAAAGGTATTCCATAAGTTTAAGAATGGTACTAATTAAGCCATGTCTTTGGCCATCTTTATTTTCTTTATGTTATTAATGTCAGTCTTACACCCTTACTTGCTTAGTCTTCCTTTTCAATCTTCAGAATTTTCATCCTGGACACCAGTGCCCAGACCAAGAGACAAGCGTCAGGCACCCTCATCCAATATGAGTTCCCCGATCCTCTTTGTACTTTACTCACACTTCTTGGGTTCTTTCTAGATGTTTAGGAATCTTATATTTTTGGTAGTTAACCTTTTCAAGGTTAATTACAAAATTCAAGCAAGGGAATCATATAAATATAAAGTTATGTGATCATAATAATGGACCAAGCACTAAACATCTACTATCTCTACGTAAGGTTGCATCCATAAAGGCATCTAAGAGCTCCATTTCATCCATATAGATCGATCACAAGGGATACAAGGGTTGGTTTTCTGCATCACACTTCATAGGAGGGAATTTCATTTGATTTAATGCACACATTTACTTCATTTCTTTACATCTAGATACTTGTTCACTATCCAAGTGTGAATGACACAAGAGCATCCTAGGGAAAAATTACACACCCATACACCCATAAAACTAGATTGGGTTTGAGATGTAGTGCACCAATCAGTTTTAATTCCACCATTGTGGTGGATGAGAACAATTTGACCCCTTATTCTGCATCTTTCTTTTTGGGATTTGATGTCTATTTGAGGTTTTTGCAGATCTATTCTTCATTACAGGTTTCTGGTGACTCCAATGATCATTGTGTGAATCTGTAACGACAAAAGGTGAGCATCAACAAACATCTTGTGACCCTAAGAATTCAGGTTTTTGAGCATTTCCATAGACCTAGGTGCCTAGAATCAGTACATGGGTGCCCATGGTCTCCCTTCTCCTTCTCCAAGTGCCCCACTCTAGCTTATATGTCTAGATATGTATTTTCCTGTGCTCCAGTGTGATAGTCGTCGCTTCAAATTTTTCTAGTTTCCAGTCTTATACACCTTTGGTAACATTATGAATCAGCTAAGGTATATTACCCTTCTTTACAAATTAGGGTTTCATTATTTATTGCTTAGTTTTATTTGGTATATTTATGTATTTCATTGCATCACTTATTTACTGCTACTATATCATCATATTAGGCTTGTGTATTTACATTTTAGCTTAATCATTTTGGTGAACCCAACTCGATATACATGTTATTAGGATATTTATTATTTTATCATCATGAGTATCTCAATTAATGACTTCTTGCTTGCCAATCCAAAATTAAGACATAGAGTCTAACATCTCCTTGTAACCACTCACATTCTTATTGATATGCATCCAGATTCAATTTATCACTCATTTGTTGATGAATTTTCCCAACATATAGCTTTCCTATCTAATCTTCATATTGATACTTCTATTTTTAACAATGATTCACCTTTACATATCATGATCCACATTTTCAATATGGGTATCAAGTGTACTTTAATCGATTATGGATCTGAACTCAATATATGTCTTATGTCATTCCTCAAATAGATAGTTCTTTCTACTACTAATGTTAGTCTATCATCTCTTTCCCTTCGTGCATATTATGGTTTTTGTTTTCCATGCATAGGTCACATTGTTTTACCTATCACTATCGAGTCAAAAACTCTCAACACAATATTATTTGTCATTGA
Source organism: Taxus chinensis (assembly GCA_019776745.2). NCBI lineage: Eukaryota > Viridiplantae > Streptophyta > Pinopsida > Cupressales > Taxaceae > Taxus > Taxus chinensis. The sequence continues at coordinate 59,783,259 of CM034147.1, read as the reverse complement.
CTTTCTACTTTCATACAACTTCATACTTAGTAGGCCATGACTCCATGTCATGCAAGTTGTTGGCTCTACTATGCATCATTGTGTCAAATTTTTACACGAGGGTGTCAAGTATACTATTCTTTGTGACCATCATCCATGCTAATATTGCAACCTTGATCCAAATACTATAGTGCCTATTCCAAGAACTGACACTACTGATGACCCACAACCCAAAGATGAGATACCATATTTACCACCACTTAAAGGTGGCATTTACATGGTAGATTCTATCCCAACTACATCTTCACCTCCCTCTACTACTACTACTGATATGGTTCTTTATCAGGGGCATGATCCTACATCAGATATCATACCACCTTTCGTACCTTCTCATACATAATTAACGTCTACACCACCTCCTTTTACATGTACATTTTTCATGAATGATTATTCCTTGGAGAACATTCCATTTTATCCTACTTTTGATGTCACTATATGTTCACATGATGGTTTGACTTGGCTAGGTTTTTCTTTCAAGGATCTTTATCCTCCAACTCATGGTCCTCATCTCTATTATGGAATCATTAGTATCATTGTCTCTTATGGTATATGTGTCTTCTGTCTCACCATCTACCTTACGTGATCTCATCGCTCTTCTCCATTTACATTAATACTATCTTGTCTTTCTTACATTAGGGGCACGTTAAACCATGATCACACTGATATACCATTTCCTATGCCATTTGGTCACATTTTCATTTGCAATGATTCATTCCTTGGTTATTCACCTAATATGACTTGGTGGTATTCACATGGGTGTCAATTACCTACTTTCACTTATGAGGAATATGTTATGGGCATGTATAAATTACACTTAAATAGTGCTTTATACAACCAACCTAACACTATAGCTTATCAGGTCTCAAATGCCTCACCATACAATTTTGACCATGAAAATGATGACCTTTTAGATGACTTCATTTGATTACCTTTGTTGTTACACACTTGGGGGGAATCACCCTTATTCCCCTTACACCTTCTTCACCTTATCAACTACCATTCATATTATACACATCGTATCTAGTCTTTTACATTCATCCTACATATCTACATGTACATTTCCCTATGATGCACTCTTGTGTTATGGTTCACACTTGACTGTTGAGGGCATCCTATATACATGAACCTCACACACTACACACTACACAATACACATTGCAAATCAAACATTTCCTATTTCACACTTGTATCACCCTCTTCTATACCCTACACCTCTTATACATCTATAATATTTCCTTCTTCATACACACCATATATATTTTACACTTTCTACATTCTTCTATTCACATTTTATTTTAAATGGCATATACACTATCTGCGTCTTCACCATCATCTTCTTACATATACTATACAACATACGTGATTTGTAATTTCCACACTCATGCAATCTATACATCTTTTTTTGCACATTATACATCATCACACTCAACACAATCAACAAATATTGCAAACCACATTCTATAATTTACACATCCTCCCAATACATCATACTATTCTCTTCCACATTATGCACTTCCTATATCCAATTTATACAATGCACATTACCTGACGGCGCACTCTAGTTTCATGGTTCATACTCAACTGCTAAGGGTATAAATAAAAATTGAACCTCACATCATCACACTTACATAATTGTTCACACTTAGTCATTCAATCCTTCTCACACATTATGCGAAATTCTTACCCACCATCTTTTTCATACATTTCATTATATATGATTTGTGCTACATCATCACACTTTATATCATCTCATTCATACATTTTTTGATATACACGTTTCGCTACATCATCACATTTTTTTACCATCTTATTCATACAATTCATGATACACCCTTTTTGCTACATCATCACGTTTTTCTACCATCTTATTCATACATTTTATGATATACACTTTTTGCTACATCATCACATTTTCTATCCTTTCATCCATACATTCATGATATACGCTTTAGGATAAATTATGACACGTTCTACCACCCCATCACTTTTACTTTGTTACATTCAATCCTACACATCACATGACAACTTACAATCACCATATTTCTTCTACACACATTTCAGACCATTTCCCGATGATGCACTCTTGTTTATGGCTCATCCTTGACTGTTGAGGGGGAATAAATAAATGAACCTCATTACATACATACACATCCATTCGGGGGGCACACTGCTCCTATCATTCACACTGTATTCCATTCTTCCTCATCCAAAACATACTGCATATCTTGGTTACATTTATTTGTGCTTACATTTACTTGTTACATGCACATCTTATTATGCATTCTGAATATACTTCTTTTATTTCATTATCTTTATCATACACACATGCAAGTTCAATTTCCTTTCTAGTTGTGATCGCAGATTATACAGGTCCATTATGTGTAGCATAGATGCTTGGCATAGTACCTAGTACCGGTCCCACAGTGGCTCCTAGGGGCATCCACTTTTGTACACTACAAGGTGATATTGTTTCATAACACACTAGTCTCTAAGATTATACACACTTTGACATACTTTTTTATGTTTATAACATGCTAATGGGTGCTTCATGTGTATCATTAGTTATGCATGGCTACTTTTTTCCATGGTTATCCGTTACATTATTTTCCATTGCTTGTCATTGTATGCTATTGTTTGCGGGCTTTGCCTTTTTATGGTGTGCACACTTTTTTGTTTACGGGCATTACAGCCCTCATTATCTTACAAAAATGTGAGTGATGTCTCATGTTTACAACCCTCTTTTCATATTCTACATTGTCTTCTTGCGTTTTTACATTCTTTTATATTAGCTTACATATTGTCTTCACTTGTGTTTTACATGCATGTTTGCATGTACTAACACTTGTTTTTCCTAGCCACTTTTTTGTGTGTACCTTATTTTCTACCAAGCACATTCCCTTCCCCATATAGGGAACAATTCAACATAATGGTTGGTCCTATTTTGGGCCACATACTCCTTCAGCGACGCCGCATGTAGCTCAAATGAGGGGGGGCATCATATGGGTGAATCAGTCGACCCATAAAAAAATTACACACAAAAGGGTATTGGTATATCACATTTTCAGTTTTGATAGGGCTCAAAATAAAAATTGGTTCCTTATCACAGTGGTCTTTCCTAGATTCCTAAAACTAGGGGAAATACAATGGTCTTTCCTAGAATGCCAGTAACCAGGGGGAAATTACATAGTTCTTCGACATGTCACATAGGATTTTGATAGGGTAGAGAGTCCTTTAGCACTGAGCATTTACATAATGGATTTTATAGGGAAGAGATTCCTTACCACATACACACCATCTACAATGGTGTTTTACATAACAGGAAGTAGTTAAGGGTTGGTGGACAACACCAGACAGTTATCCCTACTCATATTCCATTACATTGGCATGAGATTGCCCAAAAACCTTGCACTTTGACATCATCTTCAAGATCCTTTATACACCCATTTTCTCATCACAGATCAGGTTCACATGTTCTTTTTTCACACTTTTTCATTTTACATACTTTCCTTACACACTTTTTTTACATACTTTCCTTACAAACATTTTACATATTTTGATCATATACATGTGTATTTGACTACTTTTTGACTTCTCTTTTGCAGGTCCCTCCATATGGGAAGTAATAGTTAACATCACAACAACAACAACATCATGCACATCGACATCGACAGTAGGTACATAATGACATTTACACATGCATTTCTACCATAGGTTCATTTTCATCATCACTTTTTACACTTTTTCCTCCTTAGCATCCACGCTTCATGTTTTTATCACTCCACACTTTGTCTAGTCCCTTGGAACCTTTTCTACATCGAACTACATGGATATCAGGTATGCATATCTATCTACTTTATGTTACCAATCTTTCTTCTCACCAACATAAAGTGAGGGAAAATGTAGACACAAAATCACGCACTTTGGGTAATTATCTAGTCCTGATTACATACTAATATTCATATGATTACTAAGTAAGAATGGTACTATTTAACCCATGTCTTTGGCCATATTTATTTACATTCTTGTGTTACTTTCAGTATTACACCCTTACTTTCTCAATCTGTCTTTTCATTCTTTGGCATTAGTCATCCTGGACACCAGCATCTAGACCAGGACGCCAGTGTGCCCTCGTCCAATCTAGGTGTTAGGAAATTAATGTGTTAGTATGAATATTGATAATGTTTGTGAAATTATATCATCCAAATGATAATATAATATTTTAATAGTTAGGTGAGTGTGAGATATTATTATTATATTTTAGGTGTATGTGAGTTGTGAGAACAACTCACTATTAGATAGCTATGAGAAAATAAAGGTGGAGAAAATCATGTTGGAGAGATAAGTGGGGATTGCGTAATTGATATGGTTTGACTCCTTACTCTAAGGATGTCATTTACCTATTTATATGTAATCTCTTCATAATGAAAATTATCCCGAATGAATTAAATTACAATATTTTTTATATTCGGTGTTTTATTAGTGTGTTATATTTTATTGTTTCTACATTTGAATTTGACCCAAAAATAATACTAGGTGTACTTGTCCTCTTTTTACTTTACTCACACTTCTTGGGTCCTTTCTAGATGTTTGAGCATCTTATCTTTTTGGTAGTCGGCCTTTTTGAGGTTAATTACAAAAATTCAAATAAGGGAATCATATAAATATAAAGTTATGTGATAATAATAAGGTACCAAGAACTAAGAATTTACTATCACCACCTAAGGTTTCATCCATCAAGGCATATAAGAGCTCTATTGCATCTATCTAGCTTAATCACAAGGGACACAAGGGTTGGTTTTATGAATTGCACTTCATATGAGGGAATTTCATTCTATTCCATACACACATTTACTACATTTCTTTACATCTAGCTACTTTCTCGCTATCCAAGTGTGACTAGCACAAGAACAACCTAGGGAACAATCTCTCTCTCACACACACACACACACAAATAGAGAACTACATTGGGTCTAAGATGTAGTGCTACATTCAGTTGTAATTCCACCATTGTGGTGGATGAAGACATTTTTACCCCTCATTATGCATCTTTAGTTTTTAGGATTTAATGTCTATTTGAGGGTTTTACAGGTCTATTCTTCATTGCATGTTTCCAACGACTCTAATGATCATTATGTGAATCTTTATTGATAAAATAATATCATCAACAAACATATTACAACCTAAATAATTTTGGTTTCTGAGCATTTCCACAGACCCAGACGCCCAAAATTAGTACCCGAGCAACCATGGGCCCCCATGTCCCTCTCCAGGTGCCCCATTCCATCTTATCTGTCCAGATCTATATTTTCCTATGATCCAGTGTGATAGTCAGTGCTTTGGATTTTTCTAGTTTCCAGTCTTGTACACCTTCAAAAACATTGCGAATCAACTAAAACATATTACCCTTCTTTTCACATTAGGGTTTCATTATTTATTTCTTAGTTTACTTTAGTATATTTTAGTATTTCATTGCATCACTTATTTACTACTACTATAACATCGGATTAGGAATGTGTATTTACATTTAAGCTTAATCACTCAAGGATGGACACCCCCTATGGGTGCCACAAGAACAAAGAACAAATACCAGGTGCTTAGTCCATTGGATAAGGATTTGGGGAAACAAAACACTCAATTCTTTCTGAAAATATACATTACATTCATAACATAATACTGAAATGTCTCGAAACTTGGTCACTATAGACCAAAGCACAGAAAACTGAAACAAATCAAGGCAAAAAAACAAAAAAAGTATACATTGTACATTGATCATACCTAATCCCTTGGCTTAGTCCAAGAAATATTTGAGGTACCTATCATTAACAAGAAACTCCCACAAATTTCTTTCCAAGGTCTACAAAAAGAAAGTATGCTCCCCAATCTTGATATCAATATAATAGGGTCCTATCTAGAGGGAATCAAAAATTCCATGTTTGCCTTTATCTTCGTGCATTTTGTCCCATAATAGGAAAAAGTCTCCGACATTGAAAACTTTTAGAGTGATCTTCTTGTCAAATATTTTCTTAAGTCTTTCTATGAACTTGAGATGTCTTTGGTGGGACCCTCTTATTTCTTCATCCAATTCCATATTTTGATTGATCATTTTTTCATATGGACTAACATCTTCTCCCTCTTCAAATTGTTACATGAACTGATATGAGGAGAGTTGTAAGTGCAGAGGCAAAAGAGATTTAATTCCATAAACTAGCTCAAAATGAATCTTTCTAGTAGAACTCTTGGTGGTAACTTTGTCTTCCCATAGTGAAAAAATGATTTTCTCACCCCATTTCCTTTTATTTATCTCTAATTTTCTTCTGATGATCTTTAACACTTTTTTATTACTTGATTCTTCTTAGTCGTTTCCTTGAGGTTTATAATTTGGTGTATAAGCTAAGTTTATACCATAATCTTTACACATGGTTGCTACCGGTTTAACTCCTAGCTCATGACATTTTCAACAACTATCTTGGAAGGAACTCCAAACCTACAAATTATGTTATTAAGAGTAAACTCCATGACTATCTGATGAGTTACCTTTTTGGCAGGAATGGCTTCAACCCATTTGGTAAAGTAGTCAGTGGCTACCAATATCCACTTATGACCAACACTTAAGGAGTCTGATATCTCACCAATAAATTCCAATCCCTGTTGTTTAAATGGAGCTTCCATAGACACCGGTTGTAAGGGTAGGGACCTAGAGGCTTTCTGTCTTCCAGAAAAATGTTGAAAACTCTCACATCTTTGAACCAAAAAGTCAAAATATTTGAACAATGAAGGCCGCCAATAATCTTTCCTTAAAATTTTGTGGGTAGTGAGTCTCCCAAGAAAATGGCCTCCACACACTCCTCCATGAAATTCTACAATTATCTTAGGTGTTTCTTCTTTAGTGATACATCTCAGCAAAACTCCTTCTGGATTCTTCCAAACCAGTCCATGATCAGTCAAAATGTACTTTTGAGAAACCATCTTGAGTGTCCTCCTTTGATTTTTTTCTAAGTGCATAGGACAATTCAAGTTCATCAAATAATATACTATATATTTATACCAAACTAAAGTTCTCACCCTTTTATGAGGATGTGGCCCATCTTCTTCAACATTATGTATTTCAATGACTTACATATTATTGGGGTTAGACCAAACCGGTTGTATAGATATATCATACAAAGCATACAAGTAATAAACATAGAAATAACCAACATAAGAAAATACATAAGATATAACGTGGTTCACCCAGTGTGGACTACGTTCACCAAGAAACAATCAATATATTATTCTAGAGGTTGTACAATTGAATATCTACAATCTTCCACACCTTACACGATGTACAATACTTTTCGTCTCACAATATTCTCTAAGCTCTCACCAAGAATTCCCTCTTACAATTCTCCCAATCTAACCTCTAACCCTAGTTTCTTAGCTTATATAAACCTATACAAACTTAGGGCACTTTATCCATTCATTTACAACCATTAGATCAACTTTATAAGAAATATTAGATCTAATTCCCATGACTTAAATATAAACAATCACGCACAGGTAACTGAATCCGGTTACCCTAACCGATGTCAGTTTGTCCCAACTGATGTTGATTAGTATGTTAGGTGACCGATGTTCGTCAGCCGATTGATGTTGAATACTATGTAAACCTGCAAGTTGTAAATAATATCCTTTGTGAAGAAATTTATCTCCACAATCTCAACAATCTCCCACTTGGAGATAAAAAAATTCACTATCTTGCATAGCTCCATCTTTGGTTCCTCTTCCTTGGCTTTGTTTATCCCTCTTCAAGTCTCAAACTTTAAGACCAACAAAAGTGGAGTGTAGCTCCAACTTCTCCTTTGCCAATAGTTTTGTTAGCATATCCATAGGGTTCTCATTTCTATGAATTTTCTCCAACTTCAGCTACCCATCCTCCAACACATGCCATATGAAGTGATATCTCAACTGAATGTGTTTCTTTCTTGAATGAAATGTTGATTTTTTTTCCAAATGAATCACACATTGACTATCACTGTACAATCTACAATCCACTTGCTCCTTTCCCAACTCTTACATGAAATTTATCATCCATATCATCTCTTTGTTATCCTTTGGTGCTGCAACATACTTGGCTTGTGTAGTGGACAAGGCCATAACCTTTTTCAATCTTGAAATCCAGCTAATTGTCATCCCACCTACTATGAATACATATCGAGTGGTTTTTCTCCTACCATCTAGATATCTAGCCATATCTAAATCAACATAGCCTTGCAACGTAGTATCTAACCCTCCATAACATAAATACATGTTGGATGTCCCTCTCGAATACCTGAGAATCCATTAGACTTCATTCCAATGCTCTTTACCTGTATTGGCCATAAATATGCTCACAACTCCCACTACCTATGTAATGTTTGGTCTGGTATAAACCATAACATACATAATACTTATAATTGTTGAAGCATATGGAACTTGTGCCATGTACTTGACCACCTCATGTGATGTACTTGACCACATAAACCCATTTGGTAAAGTAATTAGTGGCTAGCATATGGATTTTCTTTGTAGCTCCCAAATCCTTCATTTCAAATGTGTGAGCTAATTTTTCTTTAAGTTCACCAATGTCTGCATACTAGATCCTGTAATAAGCATATAATCAACATACAGTAACAAAACAATATAGCTCTCATTTCCAAGATTCTTGAAATAAACACAATGGTCATATCCACATCTCATATAACCATGATCATGCATAAAAGTTTCATGTCTTGGAGCTTGTTTGAGCCCATACAAGATTTTTTTCAAACTGCACACATGTTTCTCCTTATCCTTGACTTCATAACCAAATGGTTGGTTCATATAGATCTCCTCATACAAATCACCATGAAGTAAATTATTCTTAACATTAATTTGTTCTAAATGAAAATCTTCTACTACAACTAAACTCATAACAATACAGATGGAATTAATTTTAACAAGAGAAAATATCTCACCAAAATCAATACCTGGTTTTTGTTTAAACCCTTTTACTGCAAGCCTTGTTTTGTATCTTTTATGTCTACCCTCTTCCTTCTAGATCCATGCTCCTCATCAAGTAATCCATCTCCTCATCCATGCCATGCTCCCACTGAATGTGGGTATCCTATTGCTTTGCTTCTTCAAAACTTTCCAGGTCAGCACTATCAGTCGATAAAAGATAAAATAATGAAGGAGTAAATCTTTCTGGAGGTTTTCTTACTCTTTGAGACCTTTTTATAGAAATTTTTGGTTCCTAACGCTAATTTTGGACCTCCTGGAAATTCGTTTCCAAATCTGATAGTGACGGTCATTGGTCACTTGTAACCGATGTCAGTTCCTCTATATCCAACATCAGTTCACCTAACTGATGTCGATCATGCTCTGACCTAAACCAGTCACCCTGATCGATACTGGTGTCTTTGCATTTTTGTTTTAAATCTGAGAATATAATTTTTGCAACAAAATATTCACCCGGTTCATTCTTGGGTACCAAAATCTGATCCATGTACATTCTCTTTTCATTCCAATCAATTTTACGACTCTTAACAATCTTAGCATCTTCTAAATCCAAAAACTGAAATCTAAAATCATTAGAACCATAACTAATGAAAGTGCATCTCTTGGATTTAGTATTCAACTTCTTCCTATTTTCTTTATCAATATGCACAAAATCTTCTGAACCAAATACTCTAAGAAAAGAAAGATATACCTCTTTTCTAGTCCATGATTCTTCTGGTATTCCACAATTCAGTGCACTTGAGGGGCCACAGTTGATCAAATATACCGATGTATCTACTGCTTCTACCCAAAACTGTAAGGGTAATCCATCATGTATCCTCATGCTTCTAGCACATTCCATAATAGTTATGTTCATTCTTTATGCCACTCCATTCTCCTATAGAGTTATAATAATTGTTCTTCCTTTTCGTATTCCATTCACTAAATAGTAATCATTGAAAACCTTTCCAATACTCACCACCATTGTTAGATCTAAGGCACTTCAACTTCGAATTAGTTTGATTTTCTACAAGGGTTTTCCATCTTTTAAATGTTTTAAAAACTTCATATTTATGTTTATTACAATAAATCCATACCTTTCTTATGGCATCATCAATAAAAGTCACATAGTATTGGGATCCTCCATAGAAGCTACCTGGTTGGTCCCCACACATCTGAGTGCACAAGCTCCAAATTATGTTCCTTCTTTGTTTCCCAAACTTTAAGAAACCTTGATTTATTTTGTTTTCCAAATATGCAATGCTCACAGAAATCAAGATCTAAATCTTTCAAATCTAATAACTTACCCTTTTCCTTTAATATTTTCATTCCCTTCTTACTCATATGGCCTAACCGATTATGCGACATGTTTGCATCAAAATATGAAGTAGATATCATAGAAAAAGAATCATTAATACAAGTAGACAAATATAATGTTCCTACCTTCTTGCCTCTTGTTACAACAAGAGCTCCCTTGGAAAATTTCTAAAAATCAGATGTGAATGTAACCATGCATCCAGCTTCACCTAATTGTCCTGCAAAAATAAGATTTCTCCTGAGGCTTGGAACATGCCTCACATATTTCAACATCCATTCTGCAATTTAAGATCAACTTCACCTTTATCAGTAATATTTCATGATTCATCATCTCCTAAATAAACATGCCCAAAATTACCCTGGACACAATTTCTGAAATAACCCTTATTGGGGGTGGCATGGAAAGAAGCTCTTGAATCTAAAACCCATGATTCAATTTTATTATCCAAGGAGAGAATAAGGGAATATTTCATTACCTCTCATGTTACATTTTCATCTTTACCTTTCTTTGGCACATTATCTTTGTTTTCCTTGAACCAACAATCCTTCTTTGCATGACCTTTTTTTCCACAATTCCAGTAGGTTATTCCTCTACCTCTGGATTTAGATCTTCCACTCTTAGACTTTGATTTCCCATTACTCTTTCTCTTATATCTCTCCTTTTTCCTTCCTTTTTTTTATACATTCCCAGATGATGATTCTCCTGAAATTTTCCTGTGTATTTATTCATTTAGAATTATACCAATCACATCATCAAACTTAAAAATATTAGTAGTAGATGATGTATTACTAACAGCCATTACCAAATTATCCCAACTATCTGGTAAAGAACACAAGAATAACAATGCTTTCACTTCATCCTCAAAAGGAATATTAACTAGTTTTAATTGATTTATAATAGAATGGAAATCATTCAAATGATTAGACACAAATCCACCTTCTAACATTTTAGAATTAAATAATTTCTTCATCAAATAAACCTTATTTGATGCACTTGGTTTTTAATATAAATTAACTAAAGATTTCATTAATTATACTGTGGTTATTGTGTCTATTATATTTGAAGCCACAGATGCTATCAGGCTCAATCTTATAGATCCTTGAGCCATTCTGTCAAGAATCTTCCATCCTTCATCAGTCATCTTTGCAATTCTTTCCTTCTCATCTAATGGTAAATATAGATATCTCTGATACAGATAATCCTCCACGTGTATCTTCCATAGCTGATAATTACGGCCTTCAAATTTCTCTAATTTGTAGTTACTATCTTCTACCATTCTTGTGCTACCACTCAATCAGAAATACCTGTGAGTAAATATTTCAACACATACAACCCTCAAACAAAACTCTGATACAATTTTTTGGGGTTAGACCAAACTGGTTGTACATATATATATATATATACATATATACATATATATACATATATATATATATATATATATCATATTAAAGCATACAAGTAATAAACACATAAATAAACAATAGAAGAAAATACACAAGATATAATGTCGTTTACCTAGTGTGGGCTACGTTCACCAAGAAACAACCAATATATTATTCCAGAGGTTGTACAATTTAATATTTGCAATCTTCCACACCTTACATGATGTACAGTACTTTTCCTCTCACAAGCTTCTCTAATCTCTCACCAATAATTCCTTCTTACAATTCTCCCAATCTAACCTCTAAACCTAGTTTCCTAACTTATATAAGACTATACAAACTTAGGTCACTTATTTACAACCATTAGAACAAATTTATAACAAATATTAGATCTAATTCATGTGAATTAAATATAAACAATCACGCACAAGTAATCGATGTTGGTTACCTTAACCGATGTCAGTTTGTCCCAATTGATGTCGATTAGTATGCTAGGTGACCGATGTCAGTCAGCTAACCAATTTCGGTTACTATGTAAACCTAAAAGTTGTAAATAAGCTCTTTCATGAAGCAATTCAGCTCCATAATCTCAACAAATATTTCTCTCTTCCATCAACCTTACTAAGCCCAATCCTCGAACCAATTTTGTGGTTTAAATCTTCATGTCATATTCTTGCAATTTTTTTACCCAATGACATCTTTTACTTGACATCTCCATTTCTGATAAGATGTCTTTTACCATTGTATGGGGTACATAAGTTATAACCTTGGAGCTTAGAATGCGGGGTCTAAAAATTTTAGTTGTTTTTACCAAGGAAAAATCTTGTTTTTCCATGATGGAATATTTTAGCTCATATCATTGCAAGGCTTTGCTAATGAAGGAAATAGGATTTTCATGCCCCTCTTCATCCTTCTTCAATAATACAAAATCAATTGTATTCTCTGAGGAAAAAGAAAACATCTAAAATGCTTTCTTATAATCATGGCTAGTTAATATGGGGGCATTTTTTAGTGCCTCCTTTATTGCTTTAAATGCTTAAACAACCCCTTCTTCCTAATTGATGGTTTGATCCTTCTTCAGCATACTTGTGATGGGAATAGTAATCTTAGCAAATTTGGAGATGAATCTCCTCACAAATTTTTTTTTCCCAGAAAAGGATTAGATACCCTTCTTAGACATAGGGATAGGGACTTTTTCAATTGCCTTCGGCCTTTCAGGATCTATCATAACTCCTTCTTGAGACATTACATGTCCCAATAATTTGTTCTTTTACACTCCAAAGTGACATTTCTTACGATTTGATGAAATTTCATACTCTCTACATATGATTAATACCTTCTCAAGGTGCTCCAAATGGTCATCTCTTTTCTTGGAGAAAGTAGTTATATCATCCTGATATTCTACTATGAAATGATTTATGAAACCAAATAAGGCCACATCAATGGCTCGTTAGAGATTTTCACAACATTCATCAGTCCAAAAGGCATCCTAATATAGACATATGTTCCCTAAGGGGCAATGAAAGTAGTTTTGAATTGTTTTGATTGTTTCACCACAACTTGGTTATACCCTAATAATCCATCCAATTTAGATAGAAACTCATATCCTATTACATATTCCTAAAATCCACACAAATCCTTATATCCCCATTCTTTTTTCTGATTGGCACTAAGTTGGCCACCCATGAAGAATACCTAGTGGGTTGAATTTTCCCACCATCTTGTAATTTAGTCAATTCCTCCTACATTTTGGTTTCAAGAAGGGGTTTGATTGGACTTTTTTCTATATGAATGTCTTGGATTAAGGCACCAATGGTATCTCATGCTAAAACATGTCTTATTTGTAAGCTCTCTGTTCAGAATAAGACCATGCCAAACAATCTTGGTATTTATTTAACAACTAGGTATAAGTTTGTTTTTCTTATTTACTCATGTTACTCCCAAACCAAACATTTCTTGGGATTTAAGAAGTTCTCAAGTAAAAATTTTCAACATCCCTTGATGTATAGACAGGTTTATTCAAACCCAGTCTGCACTATTAAAATTTGACTCGAGGATGACCAGTCCTTTAGGAATAATATTTATCTTTAGATGAATTATAGCTTTTCCAAAGACGGTCTCCCTTCCTTCACATATTTCAACTATGGGTTCTAAGTCAATGATTTGATTAACAAAATCATCTTTGTAAGTCACAAACCTTTCGATCTGAGCATTATCCTTAAAAATCTCTCAATAGTGAATTTTTTTAGGAACAAATGGTCTGACTAACACTTCTACTTCATAATGACAGTAAGGATATATTGTCTCATTTTCATAATGTGATGTTATGATAGGGTTGGGCCCCTAAAAAGTAACTAAGTACCTAAGGCATGAACCCTTGTGGCATGCAGAAACAAGGTGCGAAGGCATGCGCAGAAGTAATTCTTGGAGAGGCACAATGGATTGTGCCAAGGAAAGATGGAGTCAAGACTTAGTAAGTTTTGGACAATAGGAAAAAGATGTGCATAGGGAGCAAATGGAAAAGTGACCAGATACAAATTTGGATAAGTTGTGGAGGCTTATGAATCAAGGAAAGGATAATCCATGGCATCAATACGGCTATATCATGAAAGGTTAAGGAGTCAAGGTTGTTAAGGATTAGCTAGAACATGCATTCTAGAAGGAACTTGATTAAGGGAAGTACATGGCTACACCTAGAATATTCCTGGGTAGTGGTAGAGAAATGATAAAAATATTCCATTAGGCCTTCATAGGTGATGATGGGTGGTTAAGAAGATATGAGAGTAATGATTCTAGGGGCATGATGGTCCTCACAGAGGAAGGGATATATAAGGAATGATAGATAGGAAACTGAGAGGGTGTGTGTGGAAAATAATATGTAATGGTGAGCTTTGTGATGTAAATAAATATCTACTAGTATGAACATTCAAAGAAAATAATGAAACTCTCTTGATGTAATCTTGGCTACCATATTTTGGCTTATGAATATAATGAAGTGATTCTGAAACACTCACGTGATGGATATTGATTTCTGTATTTTTACTTTGTTTTCATTTGTGTGTTACAGGTTTTCTTGATGATGCTCATGGGTTGATTCTACTTTCCTTTATTTGATCATGTTAATCCATGCTTGGAATGCATTAAGCTAGGAGTTAGTGCTTACATCTTGAATTCCATGAATGAATGCATGTATTTATGGTTATATTATGTCCTTATGTTAAGAAGGAACATTCTCATGAGGCTCACATAAAGGAGGGACTCGGTGCCTTTGCACGCCTCGAGTGAGCTTCCAGCCTAAGACTAGATGATATGTTGGTGTGCTTGGGATTGGTTATTGAAATATGTGGTGATAATAGATACTACATTCTATTGATACATTATAAGCCCTCACACGATGGATTGGTAAGAAGGGCGTCAGCATTTTGGTACAGGGTGGCATTGAGGATTCATTACTAGGGCACGAGGAGGAGGAGAAATAATAAAAAAATGTCACAATTGAATCCAGGATCACGAAGTTGGAAGATTTACTCTCCCAACTCAAGGAGGTGACTATACTAGCGAATAGGAGCTTCAATAGCTATAGAAAATGTGAACCAATCATCGACACGTAGGTGATAGAGGAAGAGGCAGCCATCATGATAGAGGATATTGAAGGAATCCAATAATTCTATTGATTTATAGGGATCCAGAAAAACACGTCATTCCATCAAATCCATTAGCATCAAGAAGGAAAAATTAAGAAAAATGAGGAAAAAGGAGGTTCTGTCTACAAATAAATAGAACCACCACTCTGTATAGAGTGGCGGTTATGGAACTACCACCCAGACATGATGGTGATCATGTAACCTTTGCCTAATCAGGGCAGCGGTCTTGTGATCATCAGCCTGTGCAAGGTAGTGGTCTTGACACTTTTGATGGGAATAATAAAATCAAGCAACGAACAGTTCAAGAATTCGAAGTGATGGTTGTGTCTCTTCCCTTCTATTCCCTTACACATCCTTCAATGTACATGAGGATATGGGAAAGCCTATAAATGTGTGAAAGGAAGAGGAGAATAGGAAAGTGACATATCCAAAGACATCAAAAGCAAAGTTTGATTCATAAGAGCTAGTGAACAAAGATTCTTCAATGTTGGAATGGAATTGTAGGAGAAAGGTGTAATAAATAGAGCAAGCAAGTAACTAGAGGGGAAGTGTACATTGTTGTTCTTCTCTACGCTTATTGTAATCTATAATTGTTTTAAAATTGGACAATAATAGTGGGAAGAAAGAGTGTTTTTCCCTTCTCGAATGGTTTTTCTTGATTGGATGTTTCCGGGATAAAATTTTTGGTGTTTGAAGTTTGAATTTGTGTCACTTATCTACAAGTTCCTTTCTAACACACTAGATAATCATTCATTAAGGCTCTCATCTTTATCAAATGTGTCATTTTCCAAAGAAAAAGTAGAATAACAAGTTATTGTGATTTTTTGAATTTCTAAAGTAGAAGTTTACGAATCATTTTGGTATCAAAGATGATTATATATCTAGGATTGTGGTATTCGATTCTTTCTTATAATTTGTATGATAGTGACAAGGTCCAAAGGTGAAGAAGTTTTATTGTAGAGTTATTTTTGTAAAAACTCTTTCAGTCACCCTTTTTTTTGTTGCCTCGGCCCTTGTTTCCTTTGTTCAATTCAGCTCAAAAATTGGCTAAGTATGAAGTTGAATGTGGAAGGTGTCCACATGCCTTGTTGGCACAATCGAGGCCATGTTGTCCAAGTGTCTCGGGCCCGCTAATAAATCCCCCAATGGGTTGAAAAGTCAAAAGCATAGTAAAATACAATGCACCCTCCACGTGTCAACTGAGTGCTCCTCTCGGTAATAGGAAAGAGTAATCCCCCAAAACTAGCACGCGCCCACCACATGTCTCATAGGTGCAGATTGGAGAATCCAGTTCTAGAAAAGACTCTCAAGGAAATGTTTTCTCTCCACGTGGCAGGAAAGGATTATCACCGACTCCAGAAGAGAAATTTGGGTGAATTAAACACAAATCACAAATATCTCAATAAGTGGTTGAGATATTAACCCAGAAGGGGAAGATCATTGAATGCTGACGGTACAAAATTTGGTCCCAGATGTCGAAACAAGAGCCACAAACAACTATAAAAGGAGATTTGGTCTAGGAAAAAAGAAGGGGGAGCTTTTGGAAAGAAAAAAGTAGACAGAGGTGGTGAAATATTTTCAAGGTTCAATTTTGTATTGGCAAAGCCTTAGTAAGACTCGTTTATTTAAGAAAGTTGTAATATGTGCCACTTTGGCCTCATATATTATTTTCTCTATAAATCAAGTTCTTATTCTTTGCACCATTGGCTTTCATACTCATATTCTTTCTTTTCTACCGAGTATTTCTAGATAATTTATAAACTCTATCATGTTATACGCCCTTGGATTTAACTTATCTATTATTTACGTTATTGTGTGTTTTCATCTTCACATCTGATTAAATCTAAAGTGTTTCTAAGAAATAGGTATCTCATACTTTAAATATCTTCAAGATATTTTATAGGATCTCTTTAGATATCTCTCTGCCCCCTTTAAATCTATTATGGTGTATCACCTTGGTTAGTTTTACATTTCTTTTAAGTTTTCACCAAACCCTCATCTCACATCAAGAGAAGAGCCAACTTCTTTAAAATTTGGAGGTTACCTTAGGGTGCACGTCCCACCAACCTAAGGTATTTAATGACTCTGGAATTTCATCTTCAAGGATAATCATCAACAATTTTCCTGGCACGCCCGGTGGGACCAACATCTACACATCCTGATATTTTGTTATCAAAAAGTGGTTGATCCTACCCATGTTTAGTTGGTTTGCTCTAAAATTGCAAAATAGATGTGAACAAGGGCGAGAACATGGGAGGAAGGTGTGTTTGAATACTTGCAACTATCTCCACCTCACAAAAGAAGAGGTAAACAGATCCAGAGATCCTAGTCTCCTCCAAACCAGAATCTTTAAACACCTCCACTAGGTAGGACCTTCACACAGTCAACTAGAAATCTCAGACCCGTCTTTATGGCTCATCTTTAACCTCATCCTCTCTGGTAATTTGTCTCATGGGATCAAGGAAGCCCACTCATTCTACCTACACCCCCGGTGGAATGGAATCCTATTCCTTATAATGTGCTAAAAGCATTGCCCAAATTCAGTGGGGAAGACTTCAAACTCCTGAGGAACATCTCTAAGATGTAGCAGAAATATGTGCAATACATTATATAAGGGAACAGGACATCACCTTACGATTATTAGCCATTTCCTTCAAAGGAAAGGACCTAGATTGGTACCGATCCTTAACTCCTAACACTATCGGAACTTGGGATCAGTTAGGAGAGGTGTTGGTGGCAAGATTCAGTGAGAAGGGAGATAGATCATCGATCCTAAAACTTATTAACATCAAGAAGGGCCCGCAAGAGCTAGAAACATATTTTAATACCAGGTTCCATAAAACTTGGCAAAGGATTCTAGCCCTAGCAAGGCCACCCATAGGTATGGCTATTATATTTTCTTTGAAAGCTCTAAATTCATATGTTTTGGTAATGATTCAATCATTAGGAGGGGATTCCTTACCAAAATCCTATAACATCATTGTCCAAGCTGAGAAAAATTTTATAGATGTTGGGAAACTCCCTCCTGTGACCTTTCTACCAATATACCCTGGGATAACCCCCCTTCCATAAGCACAAGTACCAAGCCCCACTCAAGCCCCTGCATCTTTATATAACTACCCATATTCTCATATGGATCCTACTATTGCGTCTTCATCTTCTTCTCTCGAAATGGAGGAAATGAAAAATATTTTTTAAAAAAATCTAACGAGATAGTAAAACTTAAAAGGAACCAGGCCGTCTATCCAAGACAAAATTATCAAGGTAACAGGATCATCTATTCCTTTCAATATCAGAATACCCAAAGACCACCGAATGTGTAGCCATCTCATCAGTTAGTTCCCATACCGATGTGTTGTCATGTAAATGTGCAACAGGGAAATTGACAATTTTCGAGCATGACAACTATACCCATGTGCCAAAATTTTCAATTCTATCACTCCAAGCCACCTCGGGTGTTTCCAATAAGTCAAAATGACCTCCTAAATAATTTTATACCATTCCCCTAGGTGATTTATGAAATTTCATTCATTCCCCCTAGGTGATTTTAGGAGTTCATTTGCAAAGCTACAAGTGGTTGTGGGAAGGGCTATCACTAGCCTTCCTAGAGATGGAGCAACCTCACGGAGTTGAGAAGAAGAGCCTAAGTGGATTTGGAGATGATCCAAAGGTCTTAGGACATCATGGAGAGGGTTTAGGAATATTTTGGAAGGTCTCAAAGAAGTTGGGACAATTTCACCAGAATTAGGGTTCACAAGCCTAGGTAGTACACAGGCTTAAAATAGCTATTGGGCTTTAGAAGAAGATTCTGAGAGCATCGGATGGAGTTAGAAGTAAAAAAAAAATATGGAAATAGGATTCCAATACCTACATGATGGTGAAATCATATTTTTGACAACACCTTGGCGCATAGGAATTTCAGGCAGTTTTTCTCAAGTATAAATGGAGTACCAAATCACAATTCTAATTTTTTAGGGATAAATGGATGAATCAAGACATAATAACCCAGCCATTAGATTAAAAATTCTATTTCCAGTCAGGATCATATAAAATGTTTCTGAAAAATTCCATCGGGAGCTCAAGTTATCATTGTCACAAGTTTAGGACTTAGCCAAATTTTAGGACACGTGTCAGCTCCTGGAACCTAGCGCGATTTTGTGTCCCTGACGTCCCTCAAGGTTAGGGACATCAAGGTTGGAAAATTTCACCTAGCCCCCTTAAAACCCTCTCATCCCCCATGTGACCTCTGGGACCTTCATGTGACCTCCAAACTTGAAAGTTCAGCCCCTAGGTGCATTTTTGGAGCATCCATTCCCTGCCATTAGATCAAACGCGACATGTCATCTCCAAGACCACCTTGGAAAATAATTTCCCTCATGTCCCTAAGGTGAGGGACATCAGACATGGAAAAAATGCACTCAGCCCCTATGGGGAGTCTTTTGATCACTCACGTGATTAACTTTCAGCCCCCAGGTGCATTTTTGGAGCATCCATTCCCTGCCGTCGGATCAAGCACCATGTGTCAATTCTAGGACCACCGTGGAAACTGATGTCCCTCATGTACCTAAGGTAAGGGACATAAAACATGTAAAAATTTTCCCATCCCTCTAGGAGAGTGTTTTGGTCACCTGTATGACCAGTTTCTAGCCCCCTTGGTACTTTAAAGTTGATTTCAGAGCATCTCACTCCTTGCTATCAGATCCCCACCACGTGTTCATCATCTTGACCCACCATGGAATTTTATGTCCCTCACATCCCTGAGGTAAGGGACATCAAAAATGAAAAAATTCTCCCAAATCCAACCCAAAATTTTGAAAAAAATCTAACTGTTAGTTGTTTCTTGGTGTTTCTCCATTACCAAAAGAAAACTACAGAGAACACCAATCCACCACTCCACCATTGCAAAATTTTGAACTAGATCCATTAAATCACATCATACTTCACTCCATGATGGAACATAGGTCTTATAAGAATAATTTATTAAGATAAAAAGAAGAAACGAGGAATAGAGAAGAAGAACAATGGAAATCCCCATTGTCATGAAATCAAAATTTGAAGAAATCTTCAGAACCAGAGCATGAATTGACAAACCCTTTGTTTCTTATTTATTCTCTCTTTAAGGCCATTAAAAACTCATATTCAAAACTCCAATTTTTAGAAAGGAATGCTAACATAGAAGAAATTCTCTTTCCGGCTCTACAAAGGAAAAAGCTTGATTTCCCATCAAACCGTTCGCCAGATTGAAGAGAAATTTCACTTGAAGCACCATAATGAAAAACCTATCACAATGGATTTGATTTCATTACAAATGGAGACGAAAACCAGACTTGAAAATTTCAAGCTCCATTACTGGCCTCCATGACACATTAGTGGAAACAATCAACGAGCTACTTCTCCACTTCTCGAGGTTCCGGTGAGCGAAAGCGCCTAAAAATTAGAGGAAACGATCGTAAATAATGTATTTTTGCGTGAACTATTTTTTGTGCCATGAAGTCCCTATTTTTTAGGTATATGGAGGGATGTGTTTTTTATTAGCATTCTGACCTCTTCGAAGAAATTTTCAAATTCTTGAAGATCCGATGGGCGAAATCATCAAAACATTGGAGGGAATGCTCGTTAAAAAATCTAGTTTCACGTGAACTAGTTTTTGGGCCATGAAGCTCCTTTGTTTAGGGATATGGAGGACTGAGTTTTTTTTCAGTATCCTACCCCTACTGATGAAAACATCATTTTCCCATTTTTTCAAATGAAGGAATTACTCACAATTCAGAGCGTGGAACCTTGGAATAAAACCCAGAATTTCAAGACCTCTTTTGTTGCAATTTGACAATCGTGGCGTACTTAATAAAATTAGCCTATCTCCTTGCTTAGGGGTCTGTTACTTTGAGTAAGAAACCATTTGAAGATGCCATGAATAAGGAAGTGAACACAAAGGGAGCATCATAGGAAAGGTCATCAAAAAGGTCATCTCGGCTCGCAATTCACACTTACTAAAAATAGCAAGTTACACTCAAAAAGTGGTTTTGGAAAATTGGGTCGTACAAGGATAATCATTCAGGGGGACATCATTGTTCATGAGCATCCTAGTCATTTTTTACAAGGCATTCAATATCCATCTTAGTTTATTCAACTTAGTGAGCATTTGTGAGCTAATTTAGAGTAGTTTCACAATGTGCAAGGAGTTCAAAGATTCAAAGTTTCACTGTATTTGGAGATTTCCATCAATGAGGATCAACAGGCTTCATCGGGTGACATCTTCTCTTCGTCTTCTCTCTCCTATTCCCCCCAACTTTCTCTTCCCTTTAAATTTTATAATTCTTCGTTGGGATTTGCACTTTTTGATATGCCTTTAAGTCACCTAAAAGTGACTTTAGAAACATAATGTAAATTAAGTCACCTTGATTTTATAAAAGGGACTTAAATATTTGATAGGAATATGAATATTCTAAATTTAGAAATAAGGAATATGGAGGGTCATGAGGAAGATCATAAGTCACCTCTCATTCTATAAATTTTAACGCCATTCCCATTTCAAAGGGTTGGCAATTGATCTTGTAAACTCAAGAATGCATTGTACCTAGAGAAAGCAAAGGCGATAGCCATTTTCTTCTAATTTCCTCCACTCTCAAATTTCTTTTACTCCCACACTATGTACAACTTATGTTTAAGCATCAATACAAGAAGAAGGATTTTTTAGCCTTTTTGATGAGGATATTTTAGAGACTATGAGTTTACAATCTTATCTCATCTTGTTGCCATTTACAGGGTTGTCTCTTCTCATAAATGCATGTGTTGAATTTTATAACTAGTGTGTGTAGGAATATGATTTCCTACCTGTAACATTGGTTCCCCTATCTCACTTCTCACTCCCCTTTCCCACTTTTTAGACAAATTCTTCCCTAGTAAGATATTGTTAGCTTTACCGCAGGGTCATTGGAGTGCCCATGCTAGATCCTTGGTTGAAAGGCCACCACAAAAACCCACATTTCTCACGCATGCACATATGGCAGCTACACTAGTTAAGTAGAGGGACTTAGATTCCCAAAGCGTTAAAAATAAATACAAAAGTTTTTCCACATGACAAATTTTCTTTCCAACACGATGCCACTCCATACTATTCCACCTAATAGAGGGAGAGAGATGGTACCTAGATAAAACCATTTGGCCGAAGACCCCAATGCATGATGATTCTCTTGCAATAATCCTCACATGATAATGGATTTCCCCCAATGGAATTTGTAACAAAAGGTGGCCAAGAAATGATCAAGATAAGGCTATGATTCAGGTATGTCTGGACCTTGTCAATCCATGGACTCCAAAATGATGCTTTCACAACACATATTCAAGGGAAGTCCCTGCAACAAAAAGTGAAGATCACACTGGAACATGATCTTTTCTCTTGGATAGAAGGAGAGGAATCTGTGTTTACAAATGAAGCATCTATTGTAAAGCATGTTCAGTTTAACTAAAACACTCACTTTAAGAAAAGAATCATAGAAGCAGATGTTTTGATCCTGAATCTGACTAGAAAGACATGGAGAGATCCTCCAACCATCATAACCACATTACCACCGATCACCATGAAGGAAACCCCAAGAGGATTTTTTCAGATTCAAGATACCCACCACCCCAGTGGAGAAGGGACAAAATACCATTCATTGTCTTTGTCGGCTGAACCGATCAACATAATCCAACAAATTAAGAAAGTGCTAGCTAATGCATCCTTGTGGGATCTTTTGAGCATCCCATATGAGAAGGAATTTCTCCAAGAAGCACTCAAACTGAACAATGATCCAACCACCTCCAATAAGGAGAAGGAATAGGTAAAATTGGTCAGAGTCTCAACAAAGGCAATACTGTTGAACCAAAAGGGAGAGGTTAGTAAACTAAGGCCCAACCCCTTCTCTATTACTCTTATCATAGGCAAAAAAATCATTACATAATTCCATGATAGACTCAGGCACAAGCACTACATTCATGCCCAAGGTGATTGTAGAATCCTTGGGGATTAAATATGAACCCTTGAATAAAGGGGTTATGCAACTAGATGGGAAGTCTTTCCAAACCATTGGGGTTATCAAGGGACTCCCCCTATAGCTCTATTCCTTCCCGAATATAACCATCTAGCAAGATATCATGATAATCAATGTCCCATTAGTCTTTGTACTTTTCCTCTCTCATGATTTTACAGTTAAAATATGAGGCCATATGTCTCTACATTGGTCTCATCTGATTCTGCAAACCAAATACAGGTCTAAAATGAAGGTATTGTCATAACCCTCTCCAAGGAGCACATAATGGACCATGTGGTTTCCAATTTTGAAACTTCCCATGCTATGATCACCAGGGAGGAAGAGTTATACATGGAAAATAGGGAACCCCAAGGTGACGGTCATTTATCCAACCTTCCACCCGGTGATCCTTTTAGGAACTTTGATTCCACCGGTTTGGGCACTTATGTAATCTTTGATGAAGAATCTGCCATCCCTAGGGTGGTGAAGGGAAAGAATAAGGAGATAGGGAATCTCCCCAAAGATTCACAAATATGGACCCTACATTTCGATGGGACCAAAAGTAAGAATGGACTAGGAGCCAGAGTGTGCCTGATATCCCTGACTGGAAGGAAAATACTCTAGTCATTCCATTTCCAATTCTCATGTACTAGTAATGAGGTAGAATATGAGGCCATGGTGCATGGCTTGTTCACATCCTAAAAGGAAGGCATCAAACGGTTGAGGGTGTTTGGTGATTCAGAATTAGTGGTGAGACAAGTAAGGAATATTGCCACCATAAAGAATCCTAGGATGAGATCCTATCAGCACCAGGTATGGGATATTATAGAGGATTTTGAATCCTTCGATATCAAGGTAATTCCCTAGAGTCAAAATATAGAGGTCGATAGGATGGCCCTAATAGGGTCTCGATTTGACCCAGTTCAGGATTTGATAATAAACAAAAACACCATAAAATTTAGCATCTTCCCTTATATCCTTGACAATTTATACCATTGGTAGGTATTCGATAGTCACCAATAGATCATACACTTCCTTCAGCAGTCTGATCAATTTGCAAATAAACTCCATCCCAAGATCAAGGAAGCGTATGGAGTTTAGATAATCCAGTTGAAGACAAATAAACTTCTGAAAAGGTTAATTACCCTAGAGAGTCTTTTTGACTTGAATGATGCTAGTTCCACCCAAAGATAGTTTGTTGTGATAAAGGAGGACTATGTCGAACTAGAAATAACTAAGGAAATATGAATAAATATTGAAAAATCGGTGACTCAAAAGGAAAGAGAGAGACTTGTGGCCTTATGTCATAAGTATGATAAGGTGATGGCTTATATGTATGATGATCTACATGGTTACAACAAATATATCATTCAGCACACTGTTGACCTTGAAGAAGGAACTAAACATGTGCATCAAAAATAGAGACCTGTGAACCCAAAGATAGAATCCCTCATGGATGACGAATTGAGAAAACTACTAGAGGCTCGCACAATATTTCCTATTAAGCACACGATGTGGGTCTCTAATCTAGTTCTAGTAAGAAAGAAGAATGGTGAAATTTGACTCTGCGTGGATTTTAGAGACATAAATAGGGCCTCCCTAAAGGATCACTACCCTTTACCCTCTATGGAACAAATATTACAAACGGTCGTGGGCTCTGAGATGTTTTCTCTGTTGGATGTTTTTTCAGGCTATAATCAAATATGGCTCGCATAAGGGGATCAACATAAGACTACCTTCATAACCAAATGGGGGAATTTTTCCTATGAAAAAATGATTTTTGGACTCACTAATGTTAGGGCTACCTTTCAAAGGGCCATGGATTCCATGTTTGGAGCATTGATAAACAAGGTGATCCTTATATACCTTGATGATCTCACAGTGTTCACCAAAACAACAGAGGAGCATTTCGATGCCTTAGAGTTTGTATTCAAGAAATGCAAACAATTTGCAATCTCCCTGAATACAAAGAAATGTTTCTTCAGAGTTCCCCAAGGAAAAATCCTAGGACATATTATGTCAAAGGAAGGGATCTACATCGATCTCTAAAGAATTAGGGCCATTTTGGAGCTTCCCCTTCTAGTCAACAAAAAATTCATCCAGTATTTCCTAGGAAAAATCAACTTCGTCAGAAAAATTATATCAAATTTCACTGGGACCATCCATTTGATTATCCTCATGATAAAAAAGGAGCTCATTTTTCAAGTAGACAACTGAGGTTCATCTAGCCTTTGAGGCAATAAAAGAGACTGTAACATCCACCATGGTGTTGCGCAACCTGGACTTCTTAAAAGATTTTATTATGTATGTATACGGGAGTAAGCATAGCATAGCATTTGTACTGACCCATAAAGGAGAATTGCAAGGGGAGGAAAATTTGATCACCTTATTTTAAAAGAACCTCCATGACTATGAAATAAGATACAACTTCGTGGAAAGGCAGGCTTATGCCATAGTCAATGGTCTAAAGAAATTTCATCACCTCGTCACTCATAATAGGATCCATGTCATGGTAGCTCACTCTAGTGTCAGGGAATATATAATGGAGGGTGAGAGAACCGATAAAATATTCAATTGGATCACTAAGATCCTAGAGTATGATATTGAGGTAAATCCCACAAATCTTGTGAGAGGCAGGGCATATGTCAATATTTGACACAGGAACTTATTCCCTATATGGATGAAAAATGTGAGGAGATAATGTATCTGCAGACAGGTGATTTGTAAGGTTGGGTCTCATATAGGATCCACTTTATGCAGGGGGAAGTATCCTAGTCATATCCCCTTGAAAAAGAGGAGATATTATAGGCAACAAGGAACCAATTTTGTCATAATTGACAGTTTCCTTTTTAAGGGGAATTTTAACAGAATCTTGCTAAGATGCCTAGAAAATGGGGGAGCTAAAAGAGTCTTACATGAATTACTGTTAGTGAAAATTCACAGCACCCCCAAAATTACCTATGGATCTAATTTTCTAAGGCAATGCCATTACATGTGAATGCACAACATTGAGCTTTCCCAAAGTGTGGGACCTTTGCAAATGGGGAAAGATCTCTAGATAAGGTTGGTTCCTCTTCCTAAACTACCTGCTACAAGCTATTCCAGTGTAGGAAAGATAATCTAATCCTAATCTAACTATACCAAGGAGATAGAGAGAGAGAAAAGAGGGAAAAATAGAGCCTACACTAAAATGGTGATACACCAAAGAAGGAAAATGTTGAACATCTATCAAAACTATCATGGAAACAGAGAGAGGTGAGCAATGGAAAGGATGGACAAGTGCATCATAAAACCAAGGATGGATTTCACACAAAAAAATGTTCCAAAACTCCATGAACACAGCCCCAAAACCTGTAATAGACATTCAAACATCCACAAATACCTGCAATGAAGAGAGGAAAGAAGAAAACAAGAGAAACGAGCAAGGATGGACAAATACATCACACAACACGTTTTTTATTGCTCCAGAAGTTTGCACAAAACATCATTTCACTGGTAAGAGGCAAAAAATGCCATTACAGAGAAAGGGAGGAGGTTCAAACTCCATTTTCTATCCTGGGGAAGAAAAAAAGGGAGAGGCAGAGAAGAATGATGAACAAAACGTTACAAATGAGCCAAAATTGGCTTTTAACCAAAGGAAGAAAGGAGAAAACGTGAGTAAATTGCTTTGGGAATTCAACCACTGACAAGATTCATCTAATGGGTCTAAAAAATGATAGGTTTCCATAAAAAATCCCATACTTCGAAGTACATTTATTTACAGAGTAAAACAGAGGCCCATACTTCATTAATTTTGGTGGTTAGAGTCATTTTCTATGTTTTTTGCATGCTAGATATGTTTTTCCATTTTTCTCCTGTAAATCTCCATCAAAAATAAAAATTGAATATTTTATCATGTAGAGGATTTCAACATCTTTCCAATGAATAAAGAACATGAAAATATGAGCTCAGGATCGAAATTTATGCCCCTCTAAAAATTTAGGGCAAAAATGGCAATTTTAGGGCAAAATTCAGGTTGGCGAGCCGAAACTTGAAAATTTTCCATTTTTTTAATTTGGGAAAATTTCCCAAACATTCCCTACACCCACCACTCCACTTCCACATGTCACTTCCTGGTTCACCCGTGGGTTTGCACTTCAACATTTTCCTTTGCACCTTTTGCAATTTTGGGGAAAAACCAAAATTTCCTCCACGCCCTCGATTCCCGCTGCTGACAGGAGACGTGGCATCCTCTAATTGGTCTACGAGCCTTCTAAACTTTTCTCCATCCTCCTCCATGGGCCTACAGGCTTGTTTTTTCCTTTACACCCTTTACCCTCTTTGTAAAATTTTCCAACTTACCTCTGCTGGCCCGACCTCTGCTACCACGTGGCACCTTCTCATTGGCCGCAGGCCTGTCAAGTGAAAATTTCCCCAAAAAACTTTGTTGAGCCATAACTTTCAAAATATTTGGAGTTAGGAGGAAAATTTTACCTTTCTGGAAAGGGGAAGAAAAATACTATCTGATGGAGCCATTTACAGAAACCCTTGAGTGATTAAAATGTGTGAAAATTGAAGTTGAAGCACAAGGAAGGGAAGAATGAAGGCAAGTTAGCCAAAATAAGCAAGGGGCTCATTTTGGATAACAATTACATCACAGGAGCTTGGGAGGATAATTTTCAGCCCAGACCATAGCCATAAAAATCTTGCAAGTAGGATATTTTTTTCCAAGTCTGTTCATCAACATTCAGGCAGAGGAAAATAGGTGCAAGGTATGTCAAGTTTACTCTAGCCTCCAGAGAAACACAACACTACCTCACAATCCCATCCTAGTTGAGGAACCCTTCACTTAGTGGGGTCTAGACTTCATCAGGATGGTTAATCCAACTTTGAGCACTAGCCACAAGTGGATCCTCACAACAACTGACTACTTCACCTATTGGGTGGAAGCATCCCCCCTAAAAGAGGCCACTAAGAATGTAATCATGGGACTCCTACAAGATATAACTACACACTTTTCCCCCCCCCAACACTGTCATATCGGATAATGCTAAAGCCTTTGTGGGGGTCAAACTATCTAAATTTTCACTAAAGCATAGGATCTACCTAAAGACCTCTTCCAATTATTACCCATAGGGAAATGGTTTGGCGGATTCCACCAATAAAAACATAATCTTACTCATAAATCGAATTGGGCATGAGCATAAGAAATTATGGCACGAGCATATCAAAACAACCTTATGGGTTAATCATATCACCCTAAAGCATATCCTTAAAGCTTCACCATATGAGATAGTTTATGGGAAAAACATCGTGATACCAATTTCCCTAGAGATCCCTGCATTGCAATTATTAAAGAAAGCAGAGATAGATGAAAGCAAGGCAATGCAAGTGAGACTCGCTGAGCTAGTAGAGCTCCAAGAGAAATGAGATTCTTCTCACGAGGCCATGCTTAGCCACCATTAGGTAGTCAAGACTTGGTTCAATTGAAAAATGAAGTAACCAAACTTCCAGGTCAGAACTATGGTCCTGAAATGGGATGCTAGAGCTACTAATCATGGGAATCATAGAAAAATTAAACCCCTATGGACGAGACCCTTCATAATTAGTGCATGCAAACAACACAACTCGTTTGATCTTGAAACTGTGGAAGGTGATTCCCTAGTGATTCTGATAAATGAAATTCATTTAAAACCATTCCTATAAGTCCCTTCGCCAAGTTATATTATATGTACAGTTTGCTTTCTGTTATTTGTTTTCTCTATCTTGTCTCTTTATCACGTGTCTTGGAAACATGTCCTTTGCGGGGACACCTTGCCCCTTTTTGAAGTTTTATAGGGAGTGTACCTCCCTGTTTTATCCCCAAAATTAATGATCCAATGACTTCTTTGGCACTGAAGAGGAAAATATTTTGAATTGACACAAATTCCCTCAAAAGACTCAGAGTTCGGCACTTGATTTCATTAATTAGAAAGGTTTCGTTATGTGAAGTGACCATGTTTATACATGAGCCATTACTATTCAAGAAAGAATGAATATTTTGGATATTGGGAGCGTCTAATGAGGTTCATTCCAAAAGCTAAGATTCTCTTAATTAGTTATCAAGCATCAGAGTTAAGATAATTCTAGCCCTTTCCACCACTCAGAGGGACACCATAGCAGCCTCTAGTTATGCTCCATCAGTAAAATATTACGTGGGAAAAACAATTCCCCCTCGGCCTCTACAACCAACATTGAAGTTTCCAGATGGAGGGTCTCCGTTCAGCAACCCCACTATGATCTCTGACCCCACTGAAAACATCTTCAACCCAGCCCTCAATAAGAAGCCTAAAGCTTTGAGGGAGGCAGCCTTTGTTAGGTTTATCAACCTAGGAGACTTTGAATCTTTAAGCTCTAGAATCTGGAGCACAACACTCACTCAATACATGGTAACTTTTTTACACCCCTTCTTGAAACTCATATGGATGTGCACAAACTATTTTAATTTCAGAGCCCATAGCGTCTAGGGCAGAAATTTAACATTGGTGATTATACCACAAGCCATCAGGGACATTTTTTCCCTGACTCATGACCCAACGGCTAGTTTTTATGATATTTCTAAGCTTCAAATTTCTTGGGTGTAATTCCAAAATAAATCCACGTTCCTTAATCAGGAGCTAAGACATGTAAACATTGGAGGTTCAGGGACCGCAGGTTTTCCCATTCCATTAAAATCACTCCAAATGGATTCTCAAGATACTTGTTCCATGTTGGCATTCATTTTTGGGAAGGATTCCGATAGAGGCATGGAGTATTGGTAGATGGCTGCCTTGTTTCAGATGATGTTTTTTGCCAAGGAACGTATCGTTTTGATTTTGCTAAATTCATCACAAGTTCTATGCGTGAGTAGCTTGCCCAATTCTTGGTCACCTTAATATTTAGGTATTCATCCTATTTTTTCCATCTTATTCTTTATCAGAACATTGAATATTTCAGTCAATTTATGGCTCTAAATATATGGGATACGGAAGTGGACCCTCAAAAGGTCATTCCAGTATCCGCGTGGACTCATATAATGTCTCGTTCATCAAATGTATATGAATACTTTAATTCTTTCGTGGATCCCCTCTTACTCAAGATTGATCTGGAAGGGATCAGCAAAAGGATGAATGACTTAGTGCAATCTATTCACTAGAGGGCATTCTATGATTCACTTTCATGGTTTTAGGGATGAATCCTTCATACTTCCCAGAGTCCTCACGGAGTGGGTGGTCGACCTCAAAATAGCCAAGCAGCTAGTGCTCCTTAACATTGAATTCATCTCAAGCCAGAAGAAGAAGGCCTTTTTCAACCTCCCCTTGAGAAAAGGGGGAATTACTATACTGAAAAGGAAGGTGGAGAACGGCCTTATGAAGAAGCTGGCCTCCTATGGGTTTGCTCTAATTCAAAACTCCTAGAGGTATGATCCAGACAGAAAAATCGTTGTGATTCTGGTCCTTAATAAAGTCCCCAAATCTTACACCCATGAGCCAAGGGAATTTTTTGAAGAAAGGCGGAGCCCCCAGGTAGAGTCGCCTGACATATTTTTCGAGCTCAAAGACATTCCAACCCTAGTATGGGAGACATTCCACCAGGTAAAATTTAAGTATGACCCTACTCTCACCATGACTAAGGGACTCCGAGCAGCCCTAAAAAAGAGGGACTGGAGCGTAGAAAAAATTGAATCCTATTGGAAATATAGGAAGGATATTGGCAAGACCACCCAGATTTTTGAGGCCATCTCCACCGATGAGCAGTGGGAAGAGTTCTAGGACACAGATCATGTGTCTGACATAGAGAGTGAGGATACAGTCACAATCATTTTGGAGTAGTTCACAAAATCAACCGTTCAATCCTCTGGCCCACAACAATAATTACCTATTCCGCCTATCTTCCATTCCCTAGAAAAATCTTCCCATTCAGGCTCCAACGCCGTAGCCTGTAAATATCCCTTGAGATGAGGTCACTATAGAAGAATCAACCTCAAGCCCAACATGCAAGAGGTTAAATTCAATCATGGCTCTTACTTTCTCATCACCCCTCCCACTTTCCAAGGCTTCTCAACCAAATCCCCTTCCACCTCCACTTTCCCCTTTTGGAATTATCCCCTTGACCATCGCCCCATCACAAACTCTCCCTCTGGTGGGCGCTCCCTTTTTTCCTCAATATTTTTTCACCATCCTGACCTTTTCTCCACGTGTGGTAACATCCCCTTCCTCAGCCCTAGTAACTTTAATGTTGCAATCCCAAGTTACCATCCCTATGGTTTATCACCTAGGTTCCTATTTGTGGGAGGAATGGTCCCTTCTTCCTCCAATTTTCTAAGAAAAGTTGAGCCCGCCAAGGCTATCCGTGATCAGAGAATGAAAAAACAAAAGAATAAAGAAATAGAAATGCCAAGAATGAAGCAGATGTAGTTGTTGTATGACAATTAGCAGAGATCTTTAACAATAGCCCGACTTGTTCCCCAGGAAGCCAAATTTTCTGAACAGATGCAGCCTGATGATTATTCTATTAGTTTTGTTGCGGTCACTCTTTCTGAGTTCCGGCCTTAGGATAAGGTCAAACTTATGAATGAAATGGCAGCAGTAGTCACTACAGACTACCTGAAGCTCAGTAATCAGCTGAAAAAGGTGCAAACCAACATTTGGAGGGTAGAGGCCATTGCGGCTAGCCATATGGTCGAAATCAAGGCCAAAGGTAGGGAAACAGACCAGATCCATAAGGAGTTGAGGGTAGCCCCATCCCAGGAGGCCATTACAGCTTCTCAGGGAGAGGTGGCAACAATCAAATCCAAGTTGTGTGTTTTTGAGGTAGAAAGGGGCAGCCTCCAAACAAATCTTAAATCATCTGAGGACACGGTCAAGGACTTGAACCACAAATTGGAACAACAATCTTAGAAGGGAGAAATTTTAACATTAGTACAGGAGCTATATGCGTCCGGATATGACTACATTTCCACTAAGGAAATGGATTTAGTCCCCACACTTGGCTTCATATCTGATACATAGGGATTGTGCTCCAATGTAGAAACCGCAGCCTCTACTATCACCAGTGCAGTGTCTGCCAAGGTCCCTAAATCAAAACTCTTGATTCAAAAACTTTATAATGCTTAAAACTCTTCCCTTCAGAGGGAATGGATTACAAACAAGTGGCTAATCACTACAAAAATCAATGAGATTCTGAGCTGCAATAAGGTTTCCATTAAATTCTAGAATCTCTTGACGCATCTCCACCAGGGAATCAAAGAGAGGAAGTAGAGCATCGACAAACTAGTTCAATTGGGCTTCCCTTCTCCCTTTCCCAATGATTCTACAGTCCTCACAAAGGACCAAATTTAACATTTCTTGGTCACCAAATGCCAAGATAAGACTGTCTTTCAGTATTTAAAAGAGAGCTCTAATGTCACCGAGGTGGAAGCCATTTTAAACCCCATCTTGTTGTTGGAGTTCCACTTACATGTAGTAGTGCAAAATCTCCAAAATATCTCACATACGGAGATAATTGAGTTAGGACCTATCCAATAGAGGTAGAATGGCTTGGATATCAAGATGCCTTGTAGCAACTTTGAGTGGAATTTTGGGGGGGGCACATTTTGATTTTATAAGTAGAAGTATCATCGGGTTCTTCCATGACTAACAAGGAGTCCCTAGGTGAGTTGCCATAACTATAGAGTTCTTTTTGCATAAACTCTTTTGGTCACCTTTTTTTGTCACCACAACCCTTGTTTCTGTTGTCTGATTCAGCTCAAAACTTGGCTAAGTATGAAGCTAAATGTAGAAGTTGTCCACATGTCATGTTGGTGTAATCAAAGCATTAAGGCAGAGGAAAAGTCCCTCAATCATGCACTACATCGTCCACGTGTCTCGAACCCGATAACAACTCTCCCGACGGGTTAAAAATTCAAAATCATAGTAAAATACAATGTGCCCTCCATATTTTACCCGAGAACTCTTCCCAGTAATAGGAAAGAGGAATCCCCCCAAACTAGCATACGCCCACCATGTGTCTCATAGGCATAGATTGGAGAATCTAGTTATAGAAAAGACTCTCAAGAAAGCATCCACTCTCCACGTGGTAGGAAAGGATTATCACTGACTCCAGTAGTGACATTTGGGAAAATTAAACAAAAATTACAAATATATCAATAAGTGGTTGAGATATTAACCTAGAAGGGGGATATCATTGAATGCTAATGGTAGAAACTTTGGTCCCAGAAATCGAAACAAGAGCCACGAACACCTATAAAAGGAGGTCCGATCTAGGAAAAAAGGAGGGGGGATATTTTGCAAATAAAAAAGAAAATAGAGGTGGTGAAAGAGTTTCAAGGTTCAATTTTGTATTGGCCAAGCATTATTAAGACTCATTTATGTAATAAATTTGTAATATGTGTCACTTCGGCCTCATATTTTATTTTCTCTATAAATCAAGTTCTTGTTCTGTGCACCATTGGCTTTCATAATCTGAGTCTTTATTTTCTTCTGAATAGTTCTAGATAATTTATTAAATCTATCATGTTATACGCCTTTGGATTTAACTTATCTATTATTTACGTTATCGTGTGTTTTTTTCTTCACATCTGATTAAATCTAAAGGGTTTCTAAGAAATAGGTAGATTGTGTTTTAAATCTCTTCAAGCAATTTTAAAGGATCTCTTTAGATGTCACTCCACCCCCTTTAAATCTATTCTAGCATATCACCTTGGTTAGTTTTACATTTCTTTTAAGTTTTCTCCTAACCCTCGTCTCACATCAAGAGAAGAGAAAGATTCTTTAAAATTAGGAGGTTACCTTAGGGTGCACGTCCCACCAACCTAAGGTATCCAATGACTCTGGCAGTTCATCTATAAGGATAATTGTCAATAGTTACCTGGTGAACCAAATATTTCTACAATGAAGTGGAAACAAAGAATTCAAGCTCAAATGGAGGAAGAGAACTTTGTCCGTAGAGTCGAGATGCTAGAGACGATGATGGATAGGTTACATATAAAACAACAAGATCTTTGAGATATTCAAAATACGGCTTCAGTTAAGAAATATTTCATTGACACAGTGGTTTGAGCACTAGCCAAAAAAATTGGTATTAGAGGGAGCCACGATGAGGAAGATTTAGAAGGGAGTGAAGAAGAGGCTATGACTGTAAGCAAGAAGGTAAAATCTTCTCATACTCCTTTTCAAATCAAAATGAAAGTTGAAAGAAATAATTTTGAAGGATAAGTAGATGCAGAATTACTAGATAAATGGCTTAAATAGTTGGAATTTTATTTTAGTGTTCATAATGTCACTGAGGCACAAAGGTTCACCTTTATACATCTCAAAATGGAAGGTCATGCTCTGGTTTGGTGGGAAACCCATCTAGCCACTTGTGAAAAGAATAATTGTCCTATTGTTAGTACTTGGAAGGGTTTTAAGGAGTTTCTTAGAGTTAATTTTTATCCTATTGGCCATAAGACTGACCAAATGATTAAGTAGTAGTACTTTAGGCAAGGCAATAGTCAAAGTGTGAAAGACCATACTACGGAGTTCGGAGACAAGCCATGTTGCTTAATATGGACTTGGAGGATGAGGACATTCTAACCAAATATTTGTGAGGACTTTACACTCACCTTAAAAGGAAGGTAATCTCCACGAAGCCCAAGGATCTCAATGAATCTTGTGTGCAATCATACTATATTGATGATGAAAATAAGCAAGGAGAAGAAGATCCAAAGGAAGACCAGTCAACAAAATAGTAGTAAAAGGAGTAGGGATCAACAAGTTACAAAGGTAAATGAAAAGATAAACAGGTCTCCACTACTTTGCATACTTGTAAAGATCCTAAAACTTTTGTAAGAATTATGATATAAATGGGCATATTGATGCCACATGTTGGAAGCTACATCCAGAATTGCACCGAAAACACCAAACCAAGGATTCCAATAAATACATGGCCACTATAAAAATAGAAGAGGTGGATATTGAGGATGATTCAGATGTAGATGAGAGGCTGGGATGCACGGCCACTAACATGGATGGGGGAAGATAAGAATCAGAAGAGATGAGTAATCTATTTCAAATCAAAATCCAAATCAAGAAGACTAAGGTGAACACTTTAGTAGATTCTGGTTCTCAGTCAAATTTGATTTCTGATACGGTTTTTAAATAGCTTGGTCTAGAAACTTACGAGCATCCACATACATACCCATTGGGATGGGTAAAGAAAGGTGTATAAATCCAAGTAACAAGAAAGTGTAAGTTCATATTTGGGAAAAATTCTCAATAAATAGATTTTTTAGAGGTTGTTAGCATTCCACTTGATGCATTTGATGTTATCTTTGGAAGTCCATACTTGTATATCAGGGATGCTATATTCACAAGGAGGGATAACCGGTACAGATGGGTCAAGGACGGAGTCAGTTTCAACATCCGGGCACACCAGAGAAAATCAAAGAAGGCTATGGTAAGTTCCAACCAAGAACAAAGACTTATTTAGGAAAATCATTAGTTTTTTTTACTTTCATTAGAAGAAAAGAAAAATGGAGTAGAAAGAAAAAAAAATTCTAACCAAATGATGGAGAATTTGGATAGCACTTGTCAATTTTTATAGAAGAAGCCACCATAGGAACTGCTCATTCAAGGAGAAATACAAACTTCTTCTATGCATTCACCGTATATACTTACGTATTCACTAGACCTGACAGTAGGGAAGTAAGAAGAGGAGTAGATATAAGGAACAATGGTGACTATAATAGTAGCACACATGGAGAGTATCCTAAAAATCCATCTCAAGAGACAAAGTCTGTCACACTACATGCGGATGCATTCAGTAGAAAGTTGCAAGAGCTCGCACCTACTAGGGTCATCTATGCCTGATAAAGAAAACATATAGAAGCTTCCTTCTAAAGTGGATTTTACTTGAGGTAACTCAGATGAGGATGTAGCACTAGAACAACAAACCAGACATCCACATGAGTCTTAGCAAGTTGGAGGAGAAGAGAAAATGCTAACAGAAACCCGATGGTACTCGAAGGAGCAAGAGAGGGAGTTGATTCCTCTACCACTCCCCCACTAAGATTTTTTGGGACCAAAATCCTCCTAATTATGGGAGGTATGATCCATAGGGATCTAGAAAAACACACCATTCCATCAGATCCATCAGCACCAAGAAGGAAAAATGAAGAAAAAGGAGGTTTTGTCTGGAAATCAACAGAACCGGTGCTTTGTGCAGAGCGGTGGTTATAACACTTCCACCAAAATATGGAGGAAATCCTGTAACCACTACCCAGCTAGGGCAGTGGTCCTGTGATCACCAATCTATGTAGGGTGGCGATCTAGACACTTTTGATGGGAGGAATAAAATAAAGGAATGAACAGTTCTAGAATTTGAAAAGATGGATGTGTCTCTTCCCTTCCATGCCCTTTCAAATCCTCCAATTCATAGGAGGACATGGGAAGTCCTATAAA
Organism: Taxus chinensis; assembly: GCA_019776745.2. Lineage (NCBI taxonomy): Eukaryota > Viridiplantae > Streptophyta > Pinopsida > Cupressales > Taxaceae > Taxus > Taxus chinensis. Next base: position 59,746,428 of record CM034147.1, on the reverse strand, counting down.
TATGTGAAAGGAAGAGGAGAACATGGAGGCCAAAGATCCAAAGAGATCAAGAGAAAAATTTTGGTCATGAGAGCTAGTGAACAGAGATTATTCAGTTCTGGAGTGGAATTGTAAGAGCAAGGTGTAAGAAACATAGCAAGAAAGTACCTAGAGGGGAAGTTTACATTGTTCTTCTTCTCTAGGCTTATTGTAATTTGTAATTGTTTTAAAATTGGCCAATAAAAGTGGGAATAAAAATCTTTTTTACCCTCCCAATGTTTTTTTCCTCCATTGGAGGTTTCCAAGATAAAATTGTTGGTGTTTGGATTTTTAATTCATTTCACTTATCTACAATTTCATTTCTAACACACTAGATAATCAGTCATAAAGGCTCTAATCTTCATCAAAAATTTCATTTTCCAAAGAGAAATTAGAACAAAAAATTATTTTGATTTTGTGAATTTCCAAAGTAGAAGTTTACGGATCATCTATGAAGTCCCAAACTACATGTTTATATTGTTTTAACCTCTTGTTCTTAGTTGCATACAGGTTCCTGAATTTCTTTACAATTAATTTTGAATCTCATTTGATAACAAAATTCTTAATCCCATGTTTCCATGCAAGTTTTAAACCAAGGATAAATGCCTCATATTCAATAATGTTGTTAGTACATTCAAAATTTAATTTGAAAGAGAAGTTAAAAGAATCCTGATTTGGAGAAGTTAGAACCACTCCAGATCCATTTCCAATGTTAAAACATGCTCCATAAAAATTCATGGTCCAGGGGACATTAACATCTTCAATGTTTGCATTAGAGTACATGCAATGATCTTAAAAATACACACTACCGATGAAGTTTCCCAAATTTGTGTCATCGAACAATACCTTATAAGAGGCATTCATGGGATCCTCAATAAGATAGAGGATTTTCTTTTCTCCATGTAATTTAATTAGCTTCCCTTCCAATGGTATAGATGCATAATACATATCCATTTTAACATTACCTCCTACACTGACAACCCATTTTCTTGATATTAACATACCCCATTTAGTAGGGAAATCAATTATAACTATATTTATGGTTAAATATTTATCAGGATAGGTAGTTAGTTATACTACTAAACCTCTAACATATCCTACAACAAGAACTTCTCTTGAATTCATGGCAAAACATCTTCCAAATTTTTTTTTCTCTTGATGTCTAATTCATTCATGACCTTTAAAGTCACGATATTACATGATGCTCCTGAATCAAACATACAAGTTATGAAGAATTCACCCATTAACAATCACAGTAGTAAAGAAAGGATCCAAATCCAATTGGTATCCTACCAATGATGTGCCTAAATATACTTTTGGGGGTTCTTCCATGCTTTATGGTTCTTCCTTTATCTCGACTTCAAGTTCAGCCATGGTAGGCAGAGTCACCACATTATTTGTACCTTTTTTTTTGACAACCACATCATCCTTCAGCCCCAAGTATTCAAATGCTCTTTTTCTATATTATGAAATTATAAGTAGTTCCATAATTGGGACTATAATTTTTTATCTGACTTAGAATTTGAGTCATATCACATGTAACATACTTTGGTAGGGCTGTATTAGAGGTCAGTGTGACTATATTTTCATATGGGATGTTATCCTTTATTGTTTGAGCAGAAGTAAAAGTTCTTAGCTTTGAATAATTAATAGGACCTTTGTTGGGAATAATATTTATGGGATCATCTTTGGGGATATTAGTTAGGATAGGCATTTTTGGTTTAGGAGAAGGGGCAAGTCTTTTGACTTATCTGTTCCTAAGGTTATACTCCTTTTATTGAGAAACCACAACATTCATTAATAGATGCCTATCCTCTTCATAAGGGACTATGTCATCATACTTCTTAATCATTAAAGATCTCAAATATTCATAGTCATTATTTGAAACCTCAAATGATTGTGGCATATCTATATCATCATTAACAATAGATGGGAAGGAGAATAATTGATTTGTACAAGCCCAAAATTCCTCCACAGTTATAGCATATAATAGATCAGTTGAAGTGGTTCCTAGCATTGAATATTTTAGACACTCCATCATAAACATGTCATCAAAACCAACTTCATCGGAAACATCATCATCTCCAACAAGTTTCCCACAAGGGGAGTGTGGAAATAAACACTTATCACATCATTCAATGATGCATTCTTCTTCTACTAATGATACCCTTGTTGTCAATGGATATGTGAATGATTTATTTTCTTTAAAACCTTGTTGCATGTTTTCTTAACCCACTTGTCCTTTTCCTCTATCATCATCCATATCTTATGTCCTTAGGCCTAGTGTTAAACTTCAGGATTTGAAACTAGTCCTTTCTCTACTCTAACAAGCTTATATGATATCCCCTTGACTACTCTAGACAAATTTTAACTACTTCTTCTAAATCCACTTCCTTACTTGCTTGTGGCTTCTCTATATTAATTAGCTTGACACCTTCCCTCTTTGGGGGCTTCTCAACTGCTTTAATATTATTCTCAATTTGGACAGCCATAGAGAAATCCTTCCTCAAGGTTCTAGGATTTTTTCCCTCAAATAATAAGTTTCCTTCTTATCAAAAGCATTTGAGTACTTAATCAAGAAAGAATCATCACTAGGCCTTAGATTAATAGGAAATCTAGTCAAAGTTTTATTGAACCTAGTGTTAAATCTTACACACACTCATTAGGATTCTTTTTTATATTTTCAAAATCTGATAAAATAAACCTAGGTCAGTTCTATCACCATACTGTAATCTGAATGCATTTTTAATTTCTAACCAAGAAAAGTTGAATTTGTAGGTAGCAAATTGTACCATTCACTGGCATCTTCTTCTAATGTATGTATGAATAACTTGAGATAAACATATTCATGCTCTACTTCATATTCATCCATTACATTTTGAAAATATATAAGATGTTCATCTCCACTGATGGAATTATTCCCTTGAAATCTAGGCAATCTGCTTCTAATTTCATTTAGTACTTCATTGGGATAGACAACCATTTCATGAAACCTTATTGGTCTGTAAGTGGTGACTACAAAAGAATCCATTGGTAGAGGTTGTGCCATATTATTTTCTAGAGTATTTTTAAAATGATGGTTGAAAAGGTGGGGAATTAGGGAGCTTTTAGGTAGAGGAGTATGATCTTCAAAATGGAAATCCTTCAAGGACTCATTTTCACAACATACTTGATTTTTATGAGTCAACAAAGAAGGGAGATGAATAATACCTTTATTACTTGCAGATGTTGAACGTTCTTAGAAAAATGAATGCAAATTAGCTTGAAGACTACCTGAATCAGATTTGTTAGGTGTTTTAGAGTAATCTTCCACCAAAGGCTGATCAAATTCAGCAGTCTAAACACTATTTTCTAGATTTTGAGAACCCAACGGTTTCCAGTTCTACTTCCTTCTTAATTGTGTACTTTCCAAAAGTAATTTTCTGGCAGGATCAACTTTGAAAAAGGATCTTCTTCCTTCCATATTTACAAAAGGGAGAGTTAATCAGCAAGTTGTACAAAAAATTGCACTAGTATATACCAGATTTTATTTTGAAATACGGATCTACCACTAAGATCTTACACCTCAAATGTATATATTAATTCAAAAAACTCTTGAAAGGATAGATTCAAAAATTGGTATAAAAAGCTTTATAGATCTTTATAAATTTTAACATGTTTTTCCCAGTGGAGTCAGGTTTAATGGAAATCCTATTTATAATGAGAACATTTTGAACAAAACCTTCAGAATGGATTGTATTTTCCTGATTTTAGAAAAATTCTATAAAAGTATATATTTTTAACCTCAATTGGGATAAAGAAGTCCCAAGTAGTTCCACCAAAATATTTTTTGACAGGATATTTGAACCTTAATTACCAAAATGCCTATCAACTTTTATCAAAAAATACTATCCATTCATATAGCCTGAGAAAATTTAACTCAAAGTCTGATCTAATGAGATAAATTTTATAATTCCCGGCAATGGTGTCAAAAGTGTGTTGATGGGAATTCACACTTTGAAAGCCAAAAATACCTATCAACTTATATCAAAAATACTAGCCATTCATATAGCCTGAGAAAATTTAACTCAAAGTTAGATCTAATGAGATAAATTTTATGATCGCCGGAAACAGTGCCTAAAGCATGTTGGTCCTCAAATCTGCACCCCCAATGTGGATTGACATCAATTCTCTTTAAGGAAAAAATGAGGGAATTTCTTGGAATGTTGGTAGACCAGGTGTTGTGTCATTTTGTAGCCGAGGAGGGATATATCACTTTCCTTGGGATCAAGCCTTAGGGTGATTGAGGGGAACGTACAAAGGGGATGACATATTCCTATTATTTTTGGTCCTACCTTGAACCAAGGTGAGAGGACATGAGGTGTAACTTGAATGCAGAGTAGGAAATGGAGTCTTTATTACCTCAATTTCTTTAGAGGATGGATCAATCTTTGATAAACATGACCATGGAAACAACACTTCATGCTCATGAGTTATCACACAAAATGTTGCATATGCTTACCTTATTAGACACAGGATGCTATAGACAGTAGAATTTTGTTGCTTTTGCATTCTTCTAATAAAAGATAAAGGACACTTTCAATGATATTTAGAGATAGAGAAAAAAAAGTAACGAATGAAATTTAGTGTGGGGGGATTATAGGATGAAAAAGTCTTTGCAATAAATTATTTAACATTTAGAGAAGCCTGTAATTTTGGGAAGTACAAAAAACTGGATTAAGTAGTGATATTTTCTACAAAGGAAGATTTGCATTCATTGATACTCAACATATGCAAAGTTCCAGCTCAATATCTAAAATACTTGACACAAGAGCTTGTGCAAGCATTATAATTAATCTTTTACTGTTTCATCCCTCATACGCACAAGATACACTCAAAGGCTAACAAAAATCAATTAGCAAAAAATGGTTATAGTAAGGATTTTATAATTAAATCCAATATTGTAGAGTAAATGCTTACAAGGAAATATCAAAATAATGACCAAAGTAAAACCATTAAGGACAAATTTAGTGTATAAAAAAGAGAAACAATAAACACAAGAATGCAGTAGAAAAGATAAATCATCAGTCAATAATTCCAAATACAGAACCAAAAACACAAAATTTAAACTCAAAAGTGGACATAATTCATTCAGATCTTGAGTTTCTTAGACAAGGTAACATCAAGTGAATGCTCTCAATTTTTTTCAATGGTTGTACATTGCAACCACCTTGACACATAATTTTAGGAAAATGAGACTTATATGCATTTCACAAAGGAAACATGCAGTATTTCACAATTTAATCTATTGACCTTTTTCAAATATAGAAAAACTAACCCCCTCTTAATATGAGTACAAGACCCCATATTTATACAAATTTGGTCTGTAATTTTGGTTTGTTCTTACAACTCAATTTCCCCCAAAATAGTAACTGAATTTCCCCCTTGTTCATAATCAAATATATTTGAATCAAAGTGGGAATGTACATTTGTATAGCTAAAAATATTTGATTTTTTGTTAGCATTTTGGGATCAATTCATGTCTTCACTGCCACATACGTAAAAACAATTAGTTGATCTTACCAGGTGTGCCTGTGTATTTTTATTTTCTCATTTTCTCTTACCAAACTCTATCAATTATTACATTATATGATGCCAACTTGAATATCTCAATGAGATCTTTCAAACGAGACCAATTTTGTTTGATTTGGAGCTTTGTATCGAAAGTTATGTTCATTTCAAGTTTTAGCTGTCGAGATGATCAAAAGAGTGACACGTGATAGCTCTTGATTAGCTTCAGATTTTTTTCCATGTGTGAATTTCTTTCCTTTTTCTTTTCTATGTGATCCAATAAGAAAATTCCATGCATCTTCACCTTCTCATACTATTATCTTACTTGAATATTCTTCTTAAAATGTGAGCCAATGAAAAAGCTCCACGTTTGCTTCGCAATTTAGACTTTCCTTTTACTGAAGTTCCTATCGTAAAACATGAGCCAATGAAAAATATCCACTCTCTTCACACTTTTAGAATGTTTGATAACCTTAACTAATCCCTATGAAATGTGAGCCAATGATAAAGCTCCATTCTTATGACAATTCTCATTTATTTACAAAGACCTTGTTAGTTTTGCCAAGCACAAACCAATGAAATAGCTCCAAGCACCTTTTGTTCCTCACTCTTGTCATATTTCAAAGCATAAACCAATGAAATATCTTCATGCACCTTTTCATTGTCAGCCTTGTCATATTGCCAAACATAAACCAATTAGAAGGTTTCACGATACTTCACAATTTACTTTTATTTATAAGGATCTTTTCAAAGTGCAAAACATGAGCCAATGAGAAAGCTCCATGTTTCTCGCAATTCAAAATTTGTCAGGGCGCAAAGCACAAACAAATGAGAAATCTCCACGTATCTTTACAGTTTCATAGTCTAGACCTGAAGCTTCATGAAACTAGGTTCATTCTATCAATTTAAAGTCCACGGAACCCAAATGGCTGGAAGAGTGATAGAATGTCGACATGTGTCTATTTGATGCCTTTGATCTGTGCCACTTGTCCCATCCTATTTTCTTCCACGTGTACCATTGAACTTTCAACTCTTTCTTGGACCTTATGCCTTTATGAAACTCTATTTATTCTGTGGACTTGAGGTCCATGGAATGCTTTGGCTATGGAATACGTCGGAATGCTTCCATGTTCCCTTCAGGCATTTTTGAATTGCTCAGTGGTGTAGATATTTGATGTCCATTTGAACATCTATCAGCATTTTTAAAGTAACTTACCAATGATTTTTAAACTTAGTCTCCCATGGGTTTTAAATGCCAATGCCAATACTTTTGGAAAGGGGAAATTGACAGCTATTTGAACATCTCAAGCTTGCTTAAAATGGATAAGTCCATTTTTATTGACTTTTTAAACTAGTATTTACTTCTTTATACTTCATGGTTGAGATGCATTCTTTTGGGCCTTCATAGCTTCAGATTCTTGGAGCATTTTGGATCATTTTAGTATTGATTTACAAGTTCCTCATGAAATATGTAGACATAGTCCTTATCACCCATCTATCTAAAGCTTTTACTTTAATCAACCAGACCATTAAACCAGTCCCTCGACATTTCTGCTAAATCTTCTCTCTTTTATCTTGTTAAGGCATGATATTTATTACAAATTGACGCTTCTCCTTTACTCATACTGAAATTTGAAGCACGAGGAGCAATATGAAGCACACATAATAGTTATATCTTTGGAAATTTTATTAAAAAGATGAGCTTGATCCAAAGAATTGGATTAATCTCTAACAAGGCATACCTATGTTTGCTAAGCAATCCTTTTTTAAAATTATTTTATGTATTTTTGAGAAATTCACCTGAGGAATCTGAATGAAAAGTTAGTAAGAAATGAAACAAGAAACAAATTTTACTATTGAAATGTAAAATTATATTGAAAGGGGACTGGGTCCCAATGGGCGTGCCAGAATGTTTGTGGTAAATTTTGGTTCACTTTATTACATAAAACAAATTACCAAAAAACTTAGAGGAAATCAGAGTTTAATGATACATGTGTCGACAAATGTTAATATTTATGGATATAAACAAGTGTGATACTCCTTCCAATGAATGAGATAACCTGCATATAAAGAGATAACTAGACAAGATAGATATTAGATAATATGATGACGAGTTGCTTGGAAAAGGCCAATCCCAGACACCAAAGAGATTCCTTTGATGGGTGTTAAATAATTTTAGACAATCAAGTGATAAATGATGAAATAGATAATGTGATAAAATATATTATGATTTTTAGATAGTATAATGACTAAACAAAATCAGTCTTTCATAGGTATAGGAAGACCCTGTTTTGCATAATAGATTGTCCAGGATATGTCTACGCAAAGATGAAGCTATTCAAAATACTTGATGCACTCTTTCTCGGTAGAATATTGTATTTCTCAGATGATATCTAACTTATCCTCTATGTCATTTGGATTCTTTGTTAAGATGATGACACAAAGGATCAACTCTTTTGTGATGTTGTATTGATCCCAAACAAAGGCTTGGGAGACAATCAGGAGGTCGTAAATGCTATTGATGGGACGTCCTTCTCCTAAAATGGTCATATAAAAATAATGAACACTTGGAAGTAGTAAGTAGATTCTAATAAGGATTAAAAACATGATCTATGTGATAAATAGTCTAAAAGACAAATCATGGGTGATTCAAAGGAATCGTGGGTGATTCAATGTAATCACTAATGATTCACAGGAATCACTAGTGATCATTGTGGAAAATTTTAATTCCAAATAATATGTAAGCTTGATGATTGATTTTTCTTTTAAAACGATGTATAGAGAGATAAGGAATGTAAAGAGATGATAATCACGTACCTTTGATGAAGTATGTAGATAATAGTGTTGTGGAGATATGTTACAATTTTTTTGAGCTTTTCAATGGATTTTTATGGATTGATAGGATGTTAGGTGTCATACATGATGTTGTTTCTATCTTTAGAGATCCAAGGCTTCACTGCAACATCTAGGGATCATGATTCAATGTAGTTGATGAGTTTATATAGAATCATCGACAATTAGTTAGAATAGCTGGTGATCCAGAAAAAGTGGGAAAACTCACTTGGAAGTGGTTGAAACCATTTCCAAATGGGTTATTTTGGTTTTTGGAGTGAGTATGGACAGGTAGAAATGTGTCAGGGAGATTTACCCAAAATAGTTTTAAGAGGTTTATAATGGGGTGAATACATATTTATGGGGTAAGATATAGTTTTATGGGGATAAAATATGGTTTGTAGAATAATGGGATAGGCTTAGTGTTTAGAATGTTAATTGTGAGGGGTGTGGATAGGTTTCCTAAGAGTTCTAGAAAATTGGTATCTACAATAAAAAGAATGAAGAAAAGAGGAACAACATGGAGTGAAAAAATGGTGGAGAATCTTAAGATGAGGGTAAGGATGAAGATAAGGATGAAAAGGGTGTAGCAGTGAAAATTAAAAATAATGGAGAATTAATACAATAAATATATTGACCATGAAGAATGGAGGATGGAGAGGTGTGTAGGGAAGAACAAAAATGGGTAGGGGTGGAGGGAAGGAAGAAAAGGAAAAAAAAAAAGTGAAAGAGAAAAAGAAGATGATGATGAAATAATTTTAGGGGGAGACCAAAACAATTAGGGCTAGGGAACAAGGGTGAAAATATGAGAGAATGAGATAAGAAACAAATTGAGAAATGAAATAAGGAGAAATTGATGATTTTTGAGAAGAGGAAAAATAAGGAACGATGCAAAGGAGTACAAATGGAAATAACATCAATAAACTAGATATGAGAAGAATGTTAGAGAGTGGAATGGAAATAGAAAGGAAGAGTTGGGGAAAATAGGAGAAAGGAAATAAATTAAAAGGTGGGTGATCAAGTAGGATTCACAAGTTGAAGATGATGGACATGGGATGTGGTGTGATAGGTTGATGAAGAGAAATCGGTGGAGGAAAGGCTAGTTGGGAGCAGATACATGGGGGAAGGAATGGTCAAAGGAATGGATGAAAGGTGGGAAGATGAAGAAGTAAAAAATGCAAAATTGATCTTGAGGGGAACCCTTAAGTAATATTTTCATGTCATGAGAATGATTAAGTAATATTGTCAAGTTGAAGCTAGAGGAAATAAATTATGTGAAAATAATATGTGTTGTTACGTGGTGAGGTAAGGGTTGGTTGAAAGAGATGATGATGGTGAATGGCGGGACAAGTGGTATGGAGAAGAAGTGGTTTGATAGGGAAGTGGAGGATTACAAGCTTACCATAAGGGGAACCCTTAAGTAATATTTCCATGATGTAGGATTAGTTAAGTAATATTTCCAAGTTGATGATGGTGATGATGAAGGATGGAAAAATAAAAGGCAATGTTTGTGAGAATGGAACAATTGATAAAAAGAGGTGATATTGAGGAAGGAAGAAACAAATTTATTAGAGGATGAATGGATGAAGGAAGATATGTAGTAGAGAATAAATACCATGAGGGGAATCCTCAAATAGGATTCACATACTGCAGAAGTGACCAAGTAAGATTCCTAAGTTGTAAGATTAAGTGTGATAATGGATGATGTGAGAATATGATTAGTGGGGAGTTGTGATAAAGGGATAGACTAGAGGAGATGATTACGAGGAAGACTGGGATAAATGAAATGGAGTAGTTGTGGATGGAGGAAGATATGCAGTAAGGGATACTAACTTTGATGGGAATCCTCAAGTAAGAATCCAATGTTGTTGAACTGGTTAAATAAGATTCCTAAGTTAAAGAGACGTAGGGCGGAAAGATGTTTGTGGTGGTGATGGTTTGTGCTGTGAGAGATGTCATGATGAAGGAGTTTATATAGATGGGAAAATACTTGCTAATAAGGGTTACCTCAAATAATGATTCCCATGTTGTATGGATGGTCAAATAAGATTCCTAAGTATGAAGGGTAAGGCACGATAGAAGTGGGTGAAAACGGATACATAGGAAAAAAGAGATGAGATGAAGGAACACATTGCAGGGAATGGAACGTGAATGGTGAAAAGTATTAGGTGTGTAAAGATGGTGTGTAGACCTTCATAAGAAGAGAAGGAAAATGGAAAAAAGACATGTTGACCATGGCGGGGGATGAGGAGTTCCAAGATAGCAAACCCTTTGTGAGGAATAACCTCAAGTAAGATTCACATGCTGCAACAGTGATCAAGTAAGATTCTCAAGCTGGAGGAGTTACTAGAAAGGGTGAAATGATGTGGTGCAAAGAAGGTTGTCGATCATGCAGGAAGATACTCACATTATGAAAGCATCTTAATTTTAATGTAGCATACAAAAAAATGCACCATGATATGAAATATCATGATGACTGTGTTGTAATATGCCATAGAGCATAGACAAGGACCATCAGAAAAGTACATGATGCCCCTATACAATATGTAATCACATGGCAGAAGACAATGATACTAAAAGAAGCATATTGTAGAGAACACCAGGATACATAAAATCAAGAGGTCCCCTGTAATATACATAAAGAAGCAATGCAGGCTACTCTATAATATAGTAGAAACAAACCCAATATACACAGTAAATGTATACACTATGGCAATAAATAGACCAAGATGACAAACAATAAACTTGTAACAATTGATTGAGAACAATAATCAACGCAACACAATTTTTGACTTTGTCCCTAATGTTTTCCACAGTGATGATTGATTGGATGTGACCCCAAACAGGGGTATGATAATTTGAGATGGATTGTGGCATTTCCGTCAAGCAAGGATAAAATGAGAGCAAATATTGTCCCAAGGGATGATACATGTGAGGGATGGAAATGTTTTGATTTATTGTTTTGTAGGATAATTGGAATGGACACTAGGATAGGAATGATGTGTAATGTTGTATTGCTTTTACGATTTTTTGTTTTGTGTATATTTTTTGAACATTTTTGGTAGTTTTGGAATATTTGATCTTTTATTTGGTTTTTTTGGATTTTTAGGGGTATTTGATGAGGGATCTACGTGGAGGAATTATTTTTATAGTGATTATCTATCCATATATAAGAATGAAGAGAGAAGGATAAAGTGAAGGTGGATGATATAATAGATGGTAAATGTCCTGACTATTGGAAAAACTGATAATAGAAGACATGAGAGGTGATAAGATAGGATAGACAAAATGAGATATCATTCGTGTGTACATTGTGCCTTATGGGAACTCATGATTCAAACAATATTAAATTTTTCCTTCTATTGGCAGGATATTATTTTGATGAGATAATGAGATATTGTCTAACTCCACCCTTAACTCCACACAACTAGTAAGATGTGAGGGCTCAACACCAAGATTCAAGAAGGATGTGAGATGTCTGAAATGAATGTAGAGACATCAGTTTTAATAATGGTATGTCTGGAAAACTATGACTTAATTCCTCTTAAAATTACTTGAACAGTTTTGAAATGATTTTCAATTTAGAGGTCTTTTACTATACTTGTACTTGCAAGTAGCCTACTGATTGGAAAGATCGGGTTAAGGGATAGTTCTCTCTTAATGTGGCCATCTAAATTTCTTCTTTGGGATTTTATAGACTTGAGCACTTTTTGATTTTAAAGGCTTGTTTTTTTTCTTATCTTTTTTGTAACAACCACCTATGCTTTGCCTCATACCACCAATAAGACGCAAGGGTTCAACACCAAAGAAAAAATGTAGATGAGTAAGGGAATCTTCCTTTGTTCCCAACCTCACACTACTAGTAAGAAGTTTGGGTTCAACACCAAAGACTGTGAAGGAAGAAAGTTGTAATTATTTGATGTATACAAACTTATTTAATTTTTATTTGCCTTGTTTTAGTGATTTTTTGGGAAGGAACATTTTCCCCCAATATAAGTCCCACATGACTAGTAGGACATGAGGGCTCAACACCAAATACTGAGATGGGTGGTCAAATGATCTTGGTAAAGAATTTTAGAGCTTTCTTGTTAAAGAGAGAATTGCTTTGAAGGGAGGATTTTCCATCAGTAAGCTTATAGATATGACCATAGGTGAAAATATATGAAATGGGAGAAACCATAAGAAGTATGAGATGTACAAGAATTAATATGATAAATATTAACACTTGTTTCATGATTATGATTATTGAAGATGTGATTTGTATGATAGGAATATATGATAATGGAATGAAAAGTTCAAAACTATTTTTGGATGAGATAGATGAAACAAGTGTACAAGAAACTCTCCCATAATAAAGAGTACTTATATATATATGGTGTTCCTTCTAATAGAATTTCTTCAGATGAATAACGTTTATGGGTTCGTCAAGTGTTTTGGCCATTTTTGCGTGGCTAACTTATATGGTCTAGAACCAACCTCGGAAGTGATTACATATCTGGCCCTAACCTAGTTGGGCTCAAATTTACCTTATTTTTCTCTTTCTTTGGTTGTATTTTTATTTTTACTTTGAGGATATGGTCATCGATCTTGAAATCTCTAGGTTTGATCTTTTTATTATAGCTACGCCATAGCTAGTTTTGATAGAATTGGAGATGGTTTAAAGATCATTAATTCATTTTTCATTAAGAAGATCTAGTTTTTAAGGCATGATTGTCTGTATTCATCTTCATTGATTAAGTCTTCAAGGGTATTCTCAAGCATGGAAGCTCAATATCGACGAGTAGAACAAATTCACAGCCATAAACAAGAGAGAATAGAGTGGCTATTGTAAGAGTGTGATAGGATGTGATGGTAAGCCCAAATGGAAAGGTAGATTTGGGTATGCCAGTTTCATCCATGTGCATTGATTATGTTTTCCATGATATTATCTTAACTTTTTGTTTGTTGTTTGGCTTGGCCGTTACCCTTAGGGTAATATGGAGTGCACCACTTAAGGCAGATGTGGAAATGTTAAGCAAGATATTTTGCAATTTTATTCTTAAAGGATTTTCCATTGTTAGTGACAATGGAAGATGGGATACCAGAGTGACAGGTGAGATTATTGAATATGAATTTGGAGATCTAACTACCGGTGAGGTAAGTGAGATGCATATCCTCTACTACCCATTTAGTGAAACAATTTGTGGATGTGATGATGAATTTATGTCCATCGAATGATGTAGGTATAATTTTCTTAATAAGATCGAGCCCCCATTGAGAAAAAGGCCAAGGTGTCATGATTGGTTGTAAAGTATTTGGAAGGTGTGTGGATGAGGTTGTCATGTTTTTGACAAGCTAGACATCTTTTAACAAAATGGCATGCATCGTTTTCCATGGTGGGCCAATAGTAACCAACATGTAATATTTTATTGGCTAAGTCCATTCCATTTGTGTGTGCCTCGTAAATACTCAGAGTGTATTTCAACTAAAGTACAAGATGCCTCCTCTTGATTGAGACATATAAGTAAAGTTCCATCATAACCATGTCAATGATACAAATTGTTGGCTAAGATAGTATAGCGATAAGCATGTTGTGTTAATGCACATTTGCAATGGGAGTTCATATTGGGAGGGAAGGTTTTTTCATGAGTGAATGTATAGATAGTATGGTACCAAGGGATATCATGACCAACTATTTCACTAGTCATGGTATTCTCAGGAAAGTCATAACAAGGATTAAGAAGATATTCTAAAAGGAAATTTTCTTGTATATGATTTGTTGTGATTTCTTAAAGGGATCTGATAGTTTCCATAGCATCTGTAAAAAAATTTTGAACTCTAGGGACTTGGTCAAAAGTGATAAAATGAGAAGTAGCGTCAAATGTTTTCTACCATGAGTTTGTAAGGAATGATATTTTCATATTTTACCTGATATTATTTTGTAACTTGTTTGATGATGATAATTGAATCACCAAACACTTTCAATTCCTTGAGGTTCCATGATATAGCTAATTTCAATCTGGATATGAGGGATTTGTATTCGACAATATCATTTGTGAAGTGGAAGGCCAGGTGGAAATATTTTGGAATAAAATTTCCTTCTAGTGTGATAAATATGACATGTGTTCTTGATCCGTAGACATTATAAGCTCCATTGAAAAATAGATTCCAATAAGGTGTTGTATAAATATACAAGAAGTATTCATCTGGGAATTTGAAATTAAGAGGTTCTTGTCCAAGTAGAGGTTCTGCAATAAGTTGATATGTGAGATATTTTCCTTTGATGGCCTTTTGAAAATCAAAATTGATATCAAAGTCACTAAGTATAACAACCCAACTTAGAATTATAGCCTATGATGAATGATTCTAGATAGGAGATATTTGAGGGTATATAATTTTGGAATGAGTTTGGTTGTACGGTTGAGAAAATAGTGGCATGTAATTTTTGAAATGCAAAATCTACCGCTTAAAACACTTTTTAACTTGTGAATACTTTATCTCATGATCAACAAGTGTTCTAATAAGATAGTAGACCACTTGCTCTTTTCTTTGATCATTATGTTGTGCTAGAAATGATCCTATTGCAGAGTCCATAGTAATATTTATAGAGGAAGTATGGGTTTATCAAATGTTAATGGAATGAGGACTGGTGGACTTGATAGGAATTATTTTAGTTTGGAAAAAAAATCTGGACATTCTTTCTTCCACCAAAACTAGACATCCTTTTTCAATAATTGATTGAAGTGATGACACTTAACCTTCCAATTGTGAGATGAATCTTCTGATTGACTAGTTATCTTCCTTGAAGACTTATTAATTGAATTATATTTTGGGGAGGAGGCATTTCCATAATATCCTTGACCTTTGTGGGGGATCTACATTATATGCCTCTTCATGAAAAAATGAATCCTAGTAATTTTCCTATGTTACCCCAAACAAACATTTCTTAGGGTTAATCCTAACTTTTTACTCACACAATCTTTCAAATATGCACCTCAATATTTATTGATGACCTAATCATGTTTTTAGAATTTTCTAGGATGTCATCTA
The DNA here is from genome assembly GCA_019776745.2 of Taxus chinensis. Lineage (NCBI taxonomy): Eukaryota > Viridiplantae > Streptophyta > Pinopsida > Cupressales > Taxaceae > Taxus > Taxus chinensis. The sequence goes on along the minus strand of CM034147.1, from coordinate 59,730,999 downwards.
CACAGTCTTCCATGATGTCATGTAGCATGTCATGAAATATGACTATCATCGCTCTTTGATATATAAAATCAGCATCTTTAAGGACAAAAGGCATGACCTTATAATAGAATGTGCCCCATGGTGTAGTGAATGTTGTCTTATGTTGATATTATTTAGCAATATATATTTGATTATAACTAGATAATCCATTCATTAGGGAAAGCATTTCATGACCTACTATTAAATCTATGATCATGTCTATGTTGGGTAAAGGGAAGTTGTCTTTTAAATCAACCTTATTTATGTCATGGAAATTTTTATATATTCTAATGCTTGGAGTATTTCTTTTCCATAGGTACTATGTTTGAAATCCATGTTGAATAGTCAATCAGCCAAATGAAGTTTCCTTCCAAAATTTTTGTAAGTTCATCCATTACAAGTAGTGCAACTTTGGGATGCATTTTTATCAGGTTTTTCTTGATAAGTTTTGCATCTGGATGTAACACAAGGTGGTGTACCACTAAAGATGGTTATAATCCTGACATATATTTTTAGGTCCATGCAAAAACATCTTAAAGTTCCACAAGGACTGTCGTGAACATTTTTCATTATTATTTAAAATTCTTCCACCAAGTTGTAAAATATTTGGTTGTTTGGGTTTGTCAATGTTAATGTCTATTATTTTCTCAACCAACATGTTAGATGTGTCCCTTTCTGAAAATGATTTCATTGGTTGATGTGAATTATCTAGTTACAGATGAATGAGAGTATCCTCTCTTTAGTTCCTCAGAGAGGTTTACACTAGGGAATATGTCATTTTTTTGTTTAAATTTTTTCCTTTATTTTATATTTCTCATATAGTGTCTCAGCAAGGTTTTTACTGTGAGATATTTTGTTTTTTCATTTTTACTTTTTTGTAGATTGGGGTATTCTAGTTCCTCACAAAAATAATAACTTAAATTTCAATATCAAATAATTTCTTATGTTTAGAAAGGGGGATGGGATCCCAAGTCCAAAGAAACTCTTCAATGGTCTCATCATTTTGAAAGAGGTCCATGGAAACATGATGTAGCTGATATTGATTCATAAGAGCGGAATAAACATGGTTAAATTCAATGGTGTAAATGGAAAGCTTATCAAGAAAGAGGTTTTTTTCTACATGGTTTTCAAAAAGGATATGTATGGAACATATTTCATCATTGGATTCAATATCATCACTTCTAGTCAAGATATCATGTAGTACTGGTGATGTTTCAAAAATTTTGAAACCAAGACCATGTCTATTGCAATTTTTGTGTAATATATTGGATCAACAAGACCTTGTTCATTATTTCTGAGACCTTTACCTTTACACTGAATATTTTTTATTATTTTTTGGGCTTTATTATATGTGGATGATTCGTAGTAAGAAATAAATCCATTATCATATAACCAAGATCCTAAAGAACTTCGAATATGTTCTTCATCAAGATATCTAAATATTTTCCATACAAACTTACCAAGGTTATAGGTAGAAGCAATTTTTATATGGAGAGCAGTTAAAATTTCCATAACTTATGTAGGGCATAAAGGTGAGTTGCCAATGTGGAAATATTTTTTGACATAGTTTGGAATTGATATTGACTCACATCCTTTATTGATAAATTTGAATGGTTGTACGTTGAGGAACCAGTAGGTATATTATATTGACATATAAGGTTTATTAGTGGGATTAGAAGGTTGAGAAGTAAAGGGATATGATTGATTAGTAGAGAAAGAAGATTGATTAGTTAGAGGGTACGGATTGATTAGTAAAGGAAGAGGATTGATTAGAGGAAGAGGGTGAATTAGAGGAAGAGTGTTGATTAGTATAGGAAGAGGGTTGATTATTAGAGTCACTATGGTGACTCTCAGTGCAAGGTTTTGGAAAAAGTTTGGAAAGAGTATCTAGATCAATATGCATGGTATCTGAGAATGGGATGGTACATGGTGGATCATATTTCTCTACGGATGGAAAATAGTTTACAATACTTATACCTTATTTTAAGTATTCTAAAATACTCAAAAGGTTTTTTGTTAGCAAGCAATGTGAATTCGTTAACCAGATGGGGGAGTTTGATGCATTGATGATACGTAGATGGTTATGACCTTCATGACATTGGATCCATGGATGACCAAGGAGGATGTTTATAAGAAACCTTCAAGTCCACCACATGACATAAGATTTCCAAGGTGACTAGTCTAGTAATAAGTGGAAGTGTCATTGTACATGTAGATTGTCTTTCATTATTATCATACCCATGAATGGTTATGATATCATTATTAATAATTTATTTGGTATAACCAAGACATTGTAAGAGTTTCATGGAGTATATATTCAATGCAACTCCATCATCTATGAGTTTACATTTGATGTTGTGGTGAGTAATGAAGGCCTCAATGTACAAAGATTGATTGTTAGCGATGTTTGGATTTTGAAGGTCATGGGGACAAAATGATAAAATAGGATTATGTTGGTGAAATAATTTGTCGTATGGAAAATTAGGTTTTTCCACCAATACTCATGGGGATATAGTGGGGAGGCTCTTATTATTGAATGTTAACTATATAATCATATATTAATGTTGTGGGGGTTTTCAATATGCTAGAAATCACAAAGGAACACTTCACTAAACCTATGGAAAAGTGCTTCTACATGGTACAAGGGAGGAAATTATAATGATGAGGGATAAAGGAGAGAAATTAGGAAATGGAAGGTTATCGTTGTGAGTAGGAAATAACAAATTTCAAACCTAATAACTGGAGTAGTTTAACATTCAATCAGAGGAAAGTAAAAATTTAATCCATTAGTGAGACTAAAAAATTAAAGACACACAGTTCCTTAGATTAATCTATCAAGGATGAAAAGTTCCTTCTTGATCACTATGCTTGCAAAGTGTAGAAAAGAAAGAGAATAGATGAAAACATGAAAAGGGAAAAGGAAGAAATGTAGATTTTATTTCTTTTGTTTATGATACAAATCTCAACACCCAAACCACAATCCATAATTTCTACCAAAAACTTAAATTTCAGGATCCTTTGAAATGGAGAAGCCATCCCAATTTATAGAATTGTGAATTGAACTTTCACGTACCCCCCACATGAATCTTCATGATATCATTCATCTTGTGACTTTACATCTTCCTAGGAAATAAGAAATCAGTTCCCTTTTTATAAATCAAAGGGAATTTTATAATTCAACTTTATAAATCCAGTTAAGTGAATGAGATGAAATGTTATGATTACATACAATGAAGAATTAGAAAGGGGGATAGAAGGAGGGAGAAAGAGAGAAAGAGGAAAGATTTGAAATATCTAATGAAGAAGCTCCTTATGATGATGAACTTGTTGCTTTATGATCCCTGATGAGGAGTTTTTGAAATAAGTTCATGTTCCTTGAATTCATTTCTGAATTGAGCTACTACATACATCATCTTATCTTCCTTTGGAATACAAACTCATCCCAACACCTTGATCCATACCCAATAACCTCATTGATTTTCTTGCATTGATCAAGCCACCTTTCATGATCCTTTGTAATTATGGTGATGGATTCCCTAATGTTGTAAATAGACTCTAAGACATATTTTTTAAAGGAGAGAGATTCACCTGCCACTTTCTTAACCAACTTCTCAAAGGAAACAATGAGTTCTTCCGATGAAAAATTCTCTATGAGTGGAGGGAACTCAGGTTTCTAAACACAATTGTAGACCTCATTCAAAATCTTGAAGGCATGTTGTCCACAAGAGTTCAATTCATATATGACATCTTTAATAATTCCATATCTTGCATCCATGATGCAAACCCAAACTTGAGACAAATTCTTAGCAATTGAAGAAAACATATTCTTTCTCACAAGAGTGTGAGAGTTGAAGTGGCTCATCTTGGACAACAATGGAAACACCTCATCCAAATGAATTACCTCTTTTACAATATCCTCTTTTATTTTCTTCACTTCTGACAAGATGGAGAGAATGAACTTGATGATAGAAATGACCTATGGAAATAATTCCTTTCCTTTCTCCATAATTTTATCAATCCACTTCACATTATCCTTCCCTTGTATCATGTAACCTTTTTTTTCTTAATCACCTTGGGATTGACACTATTGATTAGGGTAATGTATTCTATAGGAAGATAAGATATTGAATTGAGCTCCAAGAAAGATTGAATGTGAGCATTGATATTTTTTACCTATTCCTCCAATTACACAATTGTTTACTTGTATTCTTAATTTTGTGTGAGGAGGCGGGAAGAGGATTCCCTGAACAAATGAGAACCACCCTCATGTAAAGCTTGCACTAATGAGATGTGGATCATCTCATAGTCTGATGGAATCATCTCCTTAAAAGTATTTTCATTTCTAGGCCTAACAACTTCAACATACTAGTTACTTGAGGTGCTACTGAAGAAGAGGTAAGTTGCATGGGCCTTCTTCCTTCACTTAGATTTTAATGTTTTTTGAAATTTCTCTAAGGTCGGGCATGATATCTTATTGTGTTATTCTTGGATTCATTTTAATCATTTATTGAATCCATGGGAATGGATCTTCAAGAATTGATATGATGTTCGTCATCGGAGCACTTTCTGGAACTTGTTGTGGAATCAATTCTTGATCATTATGGGGAAGCTCCGCCATTGTTGAAGAAATACTCGGATGCTTCTGTAGAGAAAGAAGATGATATGAATCACCCTTGTTTGCCTTGTGAAGTTCTGTGAGATCTTTAATAGACTTTTCTTATTTATGAGCTCTCTATGAATATGGGATCATTATTTTCTCTTTATTCATTAGCTTCACTTCATGCTCATTATCTCTTTCTTATAATTAATTACCTCAGCCAACTCATCTTGGATCATTTAGCTCAGCTCAACCAAGTCCCCTTGACTCACCCAACTAGCTCGTAGAGCTCAACTCACTCAGGTCACCTAACCAGCTCTCCCATTTCATCAAGCTCAATTCAACTCACCGAAGAGATACGGATGGAACTAACCTGATTGATGAGTTATGATGATCCATTTGGATTGAAATTCAACAAAGATTTGACTCTTTTTGAATCTCTTCTAACTACACAATGCCCCTATGTTTTACCTATTACCCCTTGTGATGCTCTTCCTTGCTCTTGGACACAAATTTTATGCTTCAGGATCCATGTGAAGAGTGAATTACATTTCTTGAGCTATGCCACCACTTGGAAACCATGTTGCTTTCTTATGTTTTTCATGGGAAAAAATCACCCAAAAATAAGATAACTATACCACACTGTCAAAAAAAATGAAAGTCATACCTTCCCAAGACACCCCTAGGTCATTCCATCCTCAAAACCATTCCTATCATATCACTCAAATGATTCCCAAGTGGTTTTCATCATTCCACAGGAGGTGATTTAGGATCTTCTAGAACATTTAAGCATTCAAGCAATGTTGGGAAGGGTTGTCATCATCCTTCCTAAGACTAGTACACCATCCCCGGAGTGGATCAAGAGGCCAAAATTAATTGCATAGGAGTATTCAAGTGCTTTAAACACCAAGGATATTATTTTTGAAGATTGAGGGAAGTTTTGGATATTTTGGAGCCAATTCACCATAAGTGGGTTTTTGGGCCTAAAGAAGCATGCACTATGAAAGAGGGCATGAGATTCATAAAAGGATTCTAGGATATACATAGTGATTTTAAATCCAAAAAAAGTACCTATGGAAATTATTTTCAATTCTATACATGGTGGAAAATATGAGACTTCTTAGAACTTCGTACACTGTTCTAGGCAGCTCATTCTTCTGGCGCACAATGAGTGATCCCGAGAAAGAAGGATCCATTTTGAGGTGTTTCAGTAAAACTTGGATCTTGGTATAATCACCATTAGATTCAGAGGGTTTTTTAGGCATAATCGTATAAAATTTCACCCAAAAATTCATCTAGGAGCTCAAGATATCATCTTCATAAGTTGGTTCCAAAGGTACGCTTTCAACACTTAGTCAAATTTCTGATGGGAAACATGGAAACCTGAGGTGAAGGCACATTTTCACGTCCCCTTTGTCCTTTTTTCAAAGGTACATTAGGTGCAAAGAATTCACCCCACTCCCATTAAGCCTTCTAGTCACCCATATGACCCATAAACCACCTCTCTCATTCCTTAGGCGCTTTGTTTTAGCCCCCTCACTTAAGTTGCACAATGAATTAAAAAATGACAAGTGTCAAGCCTAAAATGAAGGGGAATTTCATGTCCTCTTTTCACTTTATAAAAAGGTAGAAAAATTCACCCCATCCCTCCCCCTTCCATTTACAACCTATAAATATCAACAATTAGCCATTTTTCACCATTCTTCATCCCCCACATGCTCCAAATGTCCAAATGTTGTCAAAATGCTAGAAACATTTTTCCAGCAATTGAATCCAAATTTTTTATCCTCAACAAACTCCATCAAATCCTCCATGATCTAAAAAAAACATTAAAATATTCAGGTTTAAATGAAGAGAAATGAAGAAAAATGAAGTTTAAAAAAAAAACCCACGAAGTCACCCGAAGAAGAATTGTTCATATCTTGCAAACTACTCAATGGGTCGAGATGTTGCTTATTGAATTCTCTTATTTTTCCAGGTACCATGAGGATCCAAAAGGATTTTTTTCCATACATGGGCCAAATTTTTTACGGCAAGAAAACCCATGTTTCCTCGTAGAAAAAAATGATTTTTTAAAATTTCTCGTTTCCAGCATTGAATCAAGTTGAAATTTCAAAGGTGCACTAAGGTTCAAAAACCCATATCCATGAAAAAAATTCATCATGAACCAGCCACTAGAGACCCACTTTCCAAAAATAGTAAGTCTTCCTATACGGGTGGCTGCTATTTCGGGTAAGTCGTCGCCAGAAGAAGTTATAACGAAGACAATCTACACTAAGAAGGAAAACAAGGTCAAATTGATTGGTCAGTTCAGAAAAGTGGCAAAAATCATCACTTAATAAAAATGGTAAGTTTTCATATGGGCAATTGCCATATTTAATAATTCAGCTTAGAAGGGAAACCATGTGAAGAGCAGTAATACAAGCAGAATCTCATTGGTGCAGTCAATTTGGGAAAAAATCATCATTTACTAAAAATAGTAAGTTATCTCTTAGGCACTTAATATTAATGCTAAATTGTACCAAGACAAAAATATCCACATAAGGATTACATAGAGGGATAATCATATAATTCAACATCATCATTTGGGGCCCAGAGAGGCAAATTCTGACACTTACTAAATATAGTAAGTTCCCCTTTCCAAATATAGTAAGTGTCAAGGAAACAAGAATCTCAAGTGCACATGTTATTCTAGTTTCTCAAGTGTGATCAATCATGAAGATATGGTGGTGTTTCATGGTTTAGAATGGTCATATCATATTACAGAATGGGACATCCATCATGGTCTCAATGATGTACTCATCACTTATGTAAGCAGATATATCATACCAGGGGCAATCTCTATCAAGTGGAATATAACAATGTCAAAGAGAATCAACATGAGCATCGTTCACAGGCCATCCAAGATCAACATCACGAAATATCAAATAGTGTTTTTAAACACTCATTTGATGGTCTAAGGGTTCTATACATCATATATTTTGTGTTCATCATGGGATGGTGCAAAGTGTTCAAAGTTGTTCAGAGGAGAAATCTTCATCAATGTGAAGGGTCATCGGTATCAGAAATATTTTCTCAAAGTTCATGAATGCATCAATGCATTCAAGCAAATCGTTGTGAGGAGTGATTTCCATTCACCCCTTCCCTCCTCCTTTCTTTTCACCATCTTTATTCTCTCTCCTTTATAATTCTTCGTTGTGCTTCATCATTGTATTTCTTCATATTCACTTAAGTGACTTATTTTAAAATTGTAAAAGTATTTTCTCAAAATTATAAAAGAAATAATTAATTTATGGAAAATGAAAAGTTGTGAGGGAATACGAAACACGAAGAGAGATATAAGGGAGGTAATGGGTCAATTCAAATTTTTATAAATAGGGATGGCTTCCCCATTCCAAAGGATTCCAAATTTTGAAGAACTTATACTCTGTAGCATTTTGAATTGTGATAGCTTGGTTGAAGCTTTGTATTCATCATTTCACATAAAATAAAAGCTACACTTCTTATATTTTAACTTTCTTATTTTTCCTCTATTTTCATCTTGTATGCACTTTGTAAGCATGGTGATCAAAGAGAGATTTGAATATTTGATGAATGAGCCTCAAATAGCTTTGTGTTTATGTGGGTTTTGTTTATCTCACTAACTGCTTCATTGTTGCTTTCTTCTGTATTGAATGTTGAACTACTCTATTACTGGGTGTAAGATCTGCAATTTTCCTACTCACGGTAGTAAATCCCCTCATAATTACCCTCCTTCTCTCTAACTCGTTGTAATTTCTAGCCTTGTACCCCCGTACAAGCATTTTTCCATAGGTTCAATTGAGTTTCCATGTGTTATCCTAGGCCTATTTGTCCAACCAACAACATTTAGATTAGGATTAGATTAGTTACATTCAATATTAGGAGCTTTACCATTCAATGTTGAGGGGCATAGCCACATGAACATTGGTGGAGACACTTATTTTGCATACCGATAAATTTTCTCACCAACACCTATGAAGATGTCAAAAAGTAGTGAGATGTCTGAAATCGGAGCCAACTGCAACTTTCTACACACAAAACAAAGACTTTCTATTTTTAGTAGATGGAACAAAGACCTGTTGTTTTTGGATATTTCACCTATTTTTCTCAAATTTTAACTTCTTGACCCTATGGAATATTCACTTCAACTTTGCTGATGATGCTTTACCCTTTTCAGAAAGTTTCTATTTTTGGAAAATTCTTATTTGTTTTTTGTTTTTTAGGAAAATATTTCCTAATTCATCATCTTCAATGTTCTCTGAGTGTAATGATCTAAGGGGACTTAATATTTTTTCTAAGTCACTATTTTTATTAAGGGCACCATGTACTTGCTATTTTTAGAAACAACACTTATCCACCTCAAATTACAATGAAAATTTCATCACTAAATTAGGCTTGCTTCTGGGACTTTGTGCTTGAAATTTCACCTTGATCCACTCATCAGAATGCTTGGAAACTGAAAAAGTGTCATCTAGGGAATGAAACTAGGGGTTTATACTATTAAAAAATTATGGCATTATCTACTATATTGTTACAAGCTTCTTGAAGGTGCCTAGGATGAAGAGAAATTGACAAAATTTCATCTACATCCGCCTACAGGTTTGGAAGTGGATTTTTCTTCATTTTGGTGTTCATGGCTGCCCTGGATGAATTTTGGAAGGTTTTATAGATGAATTTATAGGTATTTTCAGGTTCGTGACATCAAAAATTTCCTCAGTCGAGGTGGTGAAAGAATGAGGTAAAAATGGCTTGAATGAGTATTTAAAGCAACATAACAGTTTATTTTTTAGCTATGAGAAAGCTTTAAAACTTATCTTTCAAAAGCATGGGGGTGGGGAAAATTTTCTTATCCCCACTATCCTGAGGACAATTGGGATGGTAAAATTTTCCCCCATTCTGAGCATGACAAGTGGAAAAATAAGATACGAGGAGATGGGGAGATGAGAAGAGCACACTTAAGCTCCTAGGGGGAGAATTTTTTGGTCTCATGGTGAACTTGGGAAGGGGCCAAGGGTGGGGAAAAAAAAATTCCCCACTATTCCCATTGTCCCTCATGTGGCCAAGGGATAGTAAAACGCACCTAGGGTTAGATGATGTAACTTATAACTTTCATATGCAAATCAACTTAACACCCCGCCGGGAAGAGGAAAGGCCACATGAAGGACCAAGAGAAAGAGCTGGGGGGGGGGGGGGGGGGGGAATTTGATTTTCCCCACTATCCCAACTATCATTAATTTCCTATGGAAAAGAGGGACAATTGGGACAGTTGGGACGGTAAAACCCGCCACCTATCCAACTGAGAAAATGACTATCCATGAATCTTGAAATCACTTTTCCCAGAGCTCAATGAGGTATTTTCATGAAAAAAATTATATCATTTTGACTCTAAATATCATTAAAATATCAATGGGATGGTTTTTAAGACTTGATTCTACCTCCTTATCAAAAAAATTCCCCTTTTTTTAATCAGGGCAACAAGATGAGTATTCATAAACTAATCTACCTCAAGAAGAAACTATGTCTTGTAAAGAATTTTTTGATTCCATAATGAAGAGGACTCTTCAATATTTCCAATGGCTACTTTTTTGTCTCTTGAATCATCATGGAGCTCCCATAATACTCCATTGAATTTTAGGTACCATTTTCAACTGCAAGCTTCTTACCCCTGTAAAACATGCTTTCACTGCAACTACTCCAAGACTCCCAAAAAAATTTTAAATATCCCAAAATTAATTCCATCAGTCTTTAAACTCCTCAATACCACCTCCATATGGTTTTAGAATTCATGATCAATCTCGAAGGAATGCATGCCTATCTCGGAAAGGATAAGAATAGTCTTCCATGGCTTACTAGAGATTCAATCTTTGAAAACACTTTACTGAAAGAACAGAAACACCTCATCGCAATATTTCAATAACTTAGGGAAAGGTTTTTATGAAATATATGAGGACCTCCAAGATTAGGATAGGCATGACAAAGAGGACAGACTAATCTGCAAAGTTTTTCATGAGGGTTCATGACTAAGTGCGTGTAAAGATATTGTAATATTTATTTTCCCTGATTTTAATATTAAATTTATTTATTAAAGAGAAATTTTACTGCTATATGGAATATTTAATTTTACTTTAGTTTGGTCAATAAATTTCTCAAAAAAAAAAGAGAAGATAAATTAAGTAAATTATGCACATTTATCAAAGTAAATATAAATTTTATTTATGCAAGAGGAGGTTTGTTTTTAAATATATAAGTTTATTAAATTAAAAATATTTACAAAGTAGTGTACATATTTGTTTAAATTTGGATGGGGACCGTGTGTTCTTCAAGAAAGGCTTAGATGATATCAAAGATTGAACACCTCAAGTTATGGCCACAATATTAGAGGGAAATATTTAATATAGTCTTTTTTCCCTAGCTAGGAACCATCTTAGGTTATACTTAGTCTACACCAATTATGACACCCTAGAATGCTTCTCTCCAATGCCCACCACTTGCCTTCACTCTTAACCATGCTAAGCCACTTCTTGGTTCTTACCAAAAAAACTCTCTTTTTACAAAATTGGTCGATTTTAGTCCCCACCACCGAGTTTTAAATAATCTTCTATGGGTAGGTTTTTCAACCAACCCACCGGTTTATAATATACATCAGTATCTTTTAATTAATAGTCACCCATAAATGGGGTCCACTTTTAATCACATAATCCCTCTATTACAAATGAAAGAGTTTGAGAATTATTCTCTTATTCCCCCCATATTAAAGGGATCTTTATGTACATGGTATTCCTCCCTATATTAAGGGGTCCTTCAAATATACATAATCCATTAATTCTTGAATAACTTTAGGACTTAATTTTATTTATTTTCTCTTGATCAAATAACTTTAGAATACATAATAATTAATTCATTTTATTTTTATTAATCAATAACTTATAGAACTTCATTAATTTCTCAATGTCGGGAATTTTTCATATAATAGATATATTTTAGTGTGGGAGATGATTTAAGCAACTCCATGAGAGATATTGGTGTTGCAGTCTTTTCCAATTATTTAATTATATTAAAATAATTAGAAGAAGATGTAGGTTTGGTAGTGGAGACAATTTTTATATTAGACGTCAGATTGGGTCGCGGTGTTGGTACCCAAATCGGTTCTCCCTTTGAAGCCAAGAAGCATCAACAAGCTGAATGGGATGCTTAGAGAAAGATAGATCAGAATTTGAATCATTTTGTAGCTCGAGGAAGGATCTAACTGTCCTCTTTTTACTCTTGCTTGGGAAAAATTAGATAACACCGTACTAAGGGTTTGACGTACCCTACTACTTTAGGTTCTACCTTCAACCATGGTGAGAGGACCCATTTTGTAACCTGTATTTGTAAGGGAAAAGAATGGACCAACAATATTTGACTCTCCTTTTTAGGAAATTGAGAAATAACCTTGAGAAGACATGGTCAATGCAACATAATCTAACTCTCACAAATTTTCACCCTAGAAAATGCAGATGTCTCCTAGACAAGGTTTAGGTTACTAAAGACAACAATAAAACCGGCTTTCTCCTGCATGTTTTGGGTAAAGGATGGGAAAATTCAATAAATCTCCTTAGAATTTATGGATAAGCAGTGAAAACAGGGGTGGTTCTTGTAGGATTTATCAATTATGGATTTATTTTTTGGGGAATTAAGCAAGATAAAGTTGATTATACTAAATCTTTGAGAACTTTTAACAAATGTTGGAAGATCTGCCAGATGAGAAGATAAGAACACTTTAAATAACTAACATTGAACCTTCAACCAGAAGATGTGCATCCATGGAAGCCCAAGAATACATGTTTTCACACAATCTCTGAGAATTTAAACATAAAATATCATGCCAAAAACTCAATAAAACATCAAGGATCCCCGATCTATCATGCCTAAGATACACTCATAGACTTACAAAACAACCTTCATCAACATAATGGAAGTAAAGTGAATTTAAAATTTTTTATTGCATAATGAAATGAAATCTCTCCTCACAAGGCAATTACTCACCACAATGCTACCACAAGAATGAGTTCTTATGTGATTCAGAGGGATTCCTAACATAAGATTGCAACAAGAACATGAATACACTACTTTGAAAATATCTCAACTTAAAAGAAGACATGCAACAATGCTCATGATTAAACACAATTAACTCAGAACTCATCAAATTCATCAGCAAGGGAAAGTTTCATTTTGTAATCTCAATGCTTGTCAATGGTTGTACACTCACAACCATCTTGACATGATTTTATTTGAAAGTTAAAGAAATTAATAGGTTTCTCAAACAATTTCTTAGAAAATGGTTTCTCTCAGTTCATGCCTTTCTTTTCTAAAAAATTTATAAAATTTTAACACCCCCTATGCGAGATTATTCTCATCACATTTATACAAATATCACTCACTCAATTTTAAGGTTTTCCCCCCAAAAACATGAGTCTCTAAGAGAATATTCCTCTTTAAAGCATATAACTTTATTTATTATTATCCTCTTGAAATTGTCTCATCTTGTTCTGTCAGGTGGAAAAACTATGAGCTAATCATGTTTTTACTCTCTTAAGTATGACTGGGGCACCATGTCATCCCTTTTGACAGTTTTAAACATTTCTTTCCTTTTGGCATGGAGGAAAATCCCTTTTGATAATCCCCAGGTGCCTCCATATGGCTTGATGTGACATGTAATCCATTTTACCTTTTGAGAATCAATCTCAAGCAATACATACTTGTGTTCATGCCTTTTAGAGCTGAGTATCCTCTTTTGATTATATCACATCAATCAAACATATTCTATTGCATAGTGCCAATCTCTCTCAAATTTATTTCCTTCATGTGAGATGAGTGAAAAATATTATTTCATCTGATGGTAGTGATTCTACTCGAACTCAACCTGTCTGTGCCACCCTCATTATAAATTCAACTCTATTTTCTCACCAATATGCATCTCTTTTCCAACCTTGAAAGTGAAGAACTATTGTAGATCTTATTACTAGCACAATGGTGAGTGTGGTTGTAGAAAACAATTTGAAGGAGATTTCCTTCAGAATATTTAAACCAAATATTTGATCTGACTAGTCCAGATAAGCCTTCATCATGTTTTTTCAAGGATTTGTTTGACATTGAAGACCCAGGGGATAGTAAGGGCCCCTGACATATTGACAAGTTCAGGCTCTCACTCCTTCTGAGATTGATCAAGATCAATCCTGTATTCTCAGCCTTCCAATCTATGTATTACATATTTTTTAGTGGGAACATTAGAAAGCTCTAGAAGATTTGTATAAATTCTTGATTGAAAGGAGGCTTGCTATGACAGGGTGACTGAGTTTAAATGTCCCTTCCTGTGTAATGAAAAATTCATGCTAATGGAAATTCCCAAGGATTCCTACGTGCTCTGTGACAAGTCCTCCATTGATATTGGACCTTGTCATTTCTCATAAAATGGATGAACTGGAGAAGAGAATCATTTCTCTAGAAAAAGGTCAAGCAGAACCTGTGTACATCCCAATCATCCACCACACCAGCACCATCCTCAAGAAATAAAGAGGGGGAATCAATCTCCCAAACCCAAATTATAATTTTGGATGAGGAAGAAGTGGGGACCTTCATCTCCTTGTCATTCCAAAGAATCATTATCTACCACCAAGGATGGGTAAGGGAAAGTCCACTTTTCAACCTTCCATTCGTTCAGTGCGAGTGGGATTCTTTGATGGAGCAAACATTATCAAGACCTCATCATATCCCTCCACTAAGGCAGCATCCACCTTTCACGACGAGTCATAAGGGCGCTTCTAGTTCTAAATCTTCTACTCCATCAGGTCCAAGGGACACGTTACTTACTCTTCCAGCCACTTCACAGGCTCCTCCTCAGTCTACTCCCAGTCAGTCCACCCCTTATAAAGAAAAGAGGGAAAACAACGTTTACTACATGTGTTTCAGACCTTTTAGAATGGGTATCTTCTTATCAAAATAAGATTGAGATAGGGAATATCATGGATGGTCCTAGAATGACCGTTGATTCATTGATGGATATGGGGATGTCTCAGAATCTAGCGGGGTTAGTTGTATTTTTCCAGACAACTCAGGGTTCAAATGAATTCATATCAAGGAAGAATAGGCTATTGAACAAGATTCCTCCACTTGGAGGATATTTCAAAGTAGTAGTAAAGGATAATTGATTGTTGTTTCTCTTCTTGTGGCCTTTCTTCCAAATATGTATACAACTTTATTCATTATGGGTTAAGGCCCCTATAAAACCCCAATTTTGAGTTATGTCTAAAACTGCTTCACAATAATATTCAATTTTCATGAAACAAAGATAATAGTTGTATTGAGATAAAATAATGATTTAGGAAAAAAGCATAGGATTTCTCTTTAGTCTTTGTATGTGCATCTTTATCTCTTTTGCCATGCAATTCTCCTTTATTTTTGTATTCAGAACTTCTTGGACTTGTCATCGACATTGTTTGCAAAAGAAAATTGCCATTATGTATCCAATGGTGTCATGCCATGTGTTCTCTTCATCCTTTATTATATCCAAGATTTTCAAAAACCTTCCGTGGCTCAACCAGATTAGGTGACTTATTTGATTGTGATACTTGGCACATCTCGCACTGTTACCTTAGTTTTTGTAACACTACTTAGAGTAGTATGGCTCTGAATATCCATCTGGAAGGCCTCTTCTTTGTTTTGTGGAAATTTCCTTCCTTACATGGACTTGTTCCCCCTTGAATTTTCACATGGGTGACACGTGGAGGCTTGTGCACTCTTTCCCTTTGTTTTGACTTTTCAGCCCATCGGGGTTGATCTGTCGTGCTTAAGCCACGTGTTTGACTCTCATAATTTTAAATCTCCTAATTTTCTTGCACTTTCTCAAATGTGTGCCAGAGGGATATGTGGAAAATTTTATTTCTTTCTGCAGTGATGCTCCTTGCTTTACTGGTCTGCCAATTTTTTTAAAAATAAATTCCAAGTCATACAAGCTTTTTGTAGTCTGCAATTTACACTAGGGAAAACTGGGGAAACATTCAAAGGGGAAAAATCACAGGAAATCTTTAGTAATGACACACTCTCACAATCCTCAAATGAAAAATAAGGATCGATGCCCTAAACAAAAAAATCTCATTCACATTCGACATGACTATATCTTTCAAGCATATGTTTTTTATACAATAAAATTAGTTAGAGTAAATTTTTTGAAGGCATACACTGAATAAAAGGGGTGTGATCAATTCAAGCACCAACACCAGCTCTGAATCGGGGATGGGAACCTCCTTGTGGGTGCCACAAGAACCATACATACTAGAAATAAAGTAGACCAAGTGCCTAGATCCATTGGGTTATAGAGTCATTCAAAGTACACACTAGGTCAAACAACATCAATGCACTTCTCAATAACAAACTGAGAAACCAAGGAAACTAGTCATTGTAGACCAAGAAAGAAAAAAATAGGAAACAAAAACAAAAACATTGAGCAAAAAAAACAAAAAGGACTATACACTATATATGAATGTACACCTTATTCATAATCAATCAAAGAAATGCTTCAGATGTCTTCCATTAATAGGAAATTCAAGAAAATATCCATCCAAGCCTTTCAATAAAAAGGTATTCTCACCAATTCATATGTCAATAGAATAAGGACCCATACATAAAGCGTAAAATTTTCCATGTTTCCCCTAATCCTCATGTCTATTATTCCACAGTAAAACAAGATCTCCAACATTGAAATTCATGGGATTCACCTTTCTATCAAACAAATTCTTGAGTTTCTCTCTAAATCTAAGGTGTCTTATGTGAGACGCCCTTCTCTCTTTATCCAACTCAACTATTTGATTAATCTAAGCTTCATAATGGTTTACCTCTTCATCCTAAAGCTGATGTAGGAACTCATAAGAAGATAACTGCATATGCAAGGGTATAAGAGATTGGAAATCATAAACTAATTCAAATAGACTCTTTCAATTTTCTCTTTTGGCAGTGATTTTATCTGCCCATAAAGAAAATTTCAACTGCTCACCCCATTTATTTTTATTAACCTCCAATATTCTTCTAATTATCTTAAGAAAATTCTTGTGCTTGATTCAGCTTGACCATTCCCTTAAGGATTGTAGTTAGATGGATATGTCAGATTTATCCCATATTCTTGGCACATAACTACTAATGGCTTAACTTGAAAGGTCATGGCATTGTCAACAAATATCTTTACAGGTACTCCAAACCTATAAATTATATGATTTAGGATGAAATCCATGAAAATTTGATGAGTTTTATTTTTAGTGATAATAGCTTCAACCCATTTGGTAAAAAAATTAATGGCCATCAATATCCATTTGTGCCCTACACTTAAGGGATATGAGATCTCTCCAATAAAATTCATGCCCCACTGTTTAAAAAGAGATTCTATTAACACTGGTTTTAGGGGAAGAACACTTAAAGCTTTCATTTTTCCTAAAAAACCTCTGAAATCTTTCACATTTCCTAACCAAAAAGGTTGTATCTTTGAAAAGTTTGGGCCACTAGTAACTTTCCCTAATGATCTTGTGAGCAGTCACTCTTCTAGCAAAGTGACATCCACACACTCCCCCATGGAATTCTGCAATCAATTTGAGAGATTATTTCTCTTCGATGCTTCTCAAAATAACCCCTTCAAGATTCTTCCAATCAAACCCATAATCAGCTATGATATATTTTTGGGAAGCTAGTTTGAGTGTCCTTATCTGATTCTTATCTAAGTATCCTGGGCACTCCAAATTCCTGAGGTAGAATATTATTTCCTTATATCATGTGGAGTTGATTAATTTCGCAAGGAAATCCATATTTCCTTCCTCAATTTCATTGACCTCCATCACCTACAGGTTGTTTTCTGCCATCAACTTTGGAATATCTAGACCTCTAACAAGCTTAGTGGTTTATACATCCATGTCATACTCTTTTAGCTTATTCACCCAATTACATCTCTTGCTGGAAATTTCCATCTCAAAAAATATATATTTGACAATAGTGTGGGGAACATAGGCTACAATATTGGATATCAAGATATAGGGCCTGAAAACTTTAGTTGTTCTTACCAAGGAAAAATATTGCTTCTCTATGATGGTATACTTAAATTCAGCTCCCTGCAATGCTTTACTAAAAAAGGCAATGTATCTTTCATTTCCTTCTTCATCATTTTACAATAATATAGATGCAATAGTATTTTCATATGCAAAGGAGAATATCTGGAAATCCTTCTTATAATCAGGGGCTGCTAATACTGGAGAATTTTTTAACACCTCTTTAATTCCAATGAAGGCTTGGAGAGATCCTTCCTCCCATTTGATAATTTGTTCCTTTTTTAACATGTATGTAAAAGGAATATTCATTTTAGAAAAATTATAAATGAATCTCCTAATGAAATTTATCTGACCAAAGAAGGACTAAATCCCTTTCTTAGATTTTGGGATAAGGAACTCTACCGATTGTTTCCACCCTTTTAAGATCAATCATGACCCCCTCTTTTGACACAATGTGCCCTAAAAAAATTTCCTTCTAAACCCCAAAGTAGCACTTCTTTAGATTAAATGATATGTCATATTCTCTACATCTAATCAGCATCTTTTCAACATGACTCAAGAGTTCACTTCTATCTCTAGAGATTACTTTCACATCATCCTGATAAACTACAATGAAATCATTAATGTAACACGAGAACACAACATCGATTTCTCTTAGCAATGTGGCCCCAGAATTCATTAGGCCAAAAGGAATTCTCACATATACATAGGTACCCCATGGAGTTGTAAAATAATTTTTAATTCATTTTGATTGGTTTACAACCACTTGATTATACCCTGAGAATCCATCCAATGTAGACAACAATTCAGACCTAGTGACCAATTGTAGCATGTTATCCATGTTATGAAATGGATAATTATATTTTATTGAGGCCTTGTTAAAATTCCTAAATTCCACACATAGCCTTATATCTCCTTTCTTCTTTCTCACTGGCACTAAGTTTTCCACTCAAGAAGAATATCTTGTTGGTTGTATTATCCCTCCATCTCTTAACTTTTTTAATTATTCCTGCATCTTGAGGGAAAGAAGTGGATTGATTGGCCTCTACTTTTTCCTAAATGGTTTGGCATTAGGTTCTAAAGGTATCTCATGTTGAAATAAATCCTCCCTATATGATTTTAATTCTGAGTAAGACTATGTCAAGCAGTCTTGGTAATTTTTCAACTCAATGTAGGATTTCTTTTCTTCCTTACTCAAGTTACTTCATATCCATACCTTTCAAGGCTTATCTTCAATTCCCAGATTATGTTCTCCCACATCCCTTGAAGCTGAGATGCATATGTGAAACACTCTTTCTACATTATCAAAGTTAGACTCTAAATCCACCAACCCCCTGGGATTGTTTTTTTTTTAAATTGGATTATGTCCTTGCTAAAAAGGTTCTCTTTCCCATCACATAATGTGACCATTGGTTCCCAATAAATTCACTGATCAGTAAATTCTCCTTCATTATGTAAGAACCTATGAACCTAGGCATCATCATCAAATAATTTATAGTGTTTCATAGTATCAATAACAGATGGTCTTGATGTTACTTCAATAGCATAATCACAGTAAGGAGAAATAGTATAGCTTTCAAACCTAGATCCAAGCATTTCCAACCTATCTATTGCAACATTCTAATTTATGTCATGATACAATATGTTAAAGGATTCAAACATTTCGATAAAATATCATACTGCATGTTTATACTATTTCATCCTTTTTTTTGTAGCATATAGTTTTCTAACTTGTTTGACTACTAATTTTGAGTCTCCTTTAACAACTATATCCCCCACGCAATCCTTAAACCCAAAATCAATGCCTCATATTCTGCAATATTATTTGTGCACTCAAATTTGAGTTTAAAGGAGAAGTTAAAAACCTCTTGGTTTGGAGACACAAGGACAAATCTAGCACCATTTCCCAAATTGGAGCAAGATCCATCAAACATCAGAATCTAGGGGATACCAACATGTTCAAGACACTTACTCTTATCAATATTGTGTTCCTCAAAATTTGTATATCCAACAAAGTTATTAATGTCCACATCGGCATATAACACTTCATAAGAAGCATTATCGGGATATTTAATCAAATGCAACATCTTTTTCTAACCATACAACTTGACAAGGTTCCCTTCTACTGGTATGGTGGCATATGGCATATCCATTTACACACTTCCACCAACACTAGTAGCCCACATCCTTGACAAATAGAATACCCCATTTGGTAGGGAAATATCACGATAACTACATTCATGGTCAAATACTTACCAATGTAAGTTGTTAACTGCACACCAAACCATTGAGCATACCCAATCACCAGGTACCTCCCTTGAATCCATAGTTGTGCACTTTCCAAAGGTTGATGTTACCTTGATGTTCAATTCATTCATTACTTCAAGAGGCATCACATTACATGAATCCCCTGAATCGAACATACAGTTGTGAAAAATTTTGTCCTTAATGATTAAGGTAGTATAAAAGGGGTCAACATCAAGCTAGGACTCAAGAAGAGAAGTACCCAAATACAATTTACGAGATACTCCCAAGTTTTCTAATGCATACGACACTTCCAACTTTACAATGACATGGGGAGTGTCCATAATATTTACATCCTTACCCAGGGGCACTACCTCCTCCTTGAATCCCAATGCCCTTTTCTTATGCTCAGGGATCCTAAGAAATTCAATAATGGGTAGAGTGGCTTTAATTTGACTCAAATGTTGGGCAATATCACAGGGGATATATTTGGGTAATATTGTGTTGGGAGGGATAGTAATTTCCCCTTCTTGTGGTATGAGACTCTTTATGGCTTGGGTATGGACAGGGGTATAGGGTTTATGTTAGGATAAAATATTATTATTATCCTAATTAATTATGCATTATATAATTTATTATTTAATTAGTTTTATTAATTAAATAATGTTGTTATTTGGTTTTATTAACCATATTATTTTATTTATTCAAAACATCACGGATGTTGTTATATTGTTTTAACAATATAATTGTTTGATTGTATTTTTGTGCTTCCCAGATGTATTATGGAAGCTATTGTAATTTTGGTTGTACCTGTGTAACCTTTATTTTGTCTACACGTGACTGTACAATACCTATAAGTATTGCAGTCCATTTATTGTAAATTGGTTAATTGAGTTTAATAAATATTATCAGGCTTCCGCCCCTGTTGGTCACTTTACATTTGGTACTAGAGTGAATTAAAGCTCTTGGTAAGGTTACAGAAGGTTGCAGAGGAAGAAGAATTCATGGAGAAGAAATTTTCTTCATCAGAGAGCAGTGCTATGTCCAGCAGCTTCCCACATCTCCATGTAATCCCACAACCTCCTATGTCAATTCCAGGTAAACATAAAGCAAATTATTTTTTCCTCGGTGCCCTCTACACCATGCAAATTTGCTATCTTGGAAGATGTTCATTTTAAGAATATTATATATATATTGCTACATTTGGTAGCTTTGTAGACTACATTCTTTGCATTGAGTGATTTGGAGATTATCATGGAGCAAGCTAAGGTGTTTTGGCTACAATTTGGAACCTGCCGTCCATATAAGCCCACACAGCAACCTGCGCACACCAAGCAACCAACGGCCTGCACAAAAATCACAAAGTGATCAAAGTAAATCGAAGGAAATATCTGCAAGCATACACAGAAACCAACAAGTAAATGGTGGTAACAATTTTTAAAAAAGAAGAAGAAGTTGTGTTACTTATGTTCAACACAAACCAAGTCTCCAACCATCCATCCTCCAAATGTAGTCACAGCAAACTGAATGTGGATTGCACAATCTCCAATGCAGAACCTGCACAAAAAAGGTGTATACAAATAAAAAAAGAGCAGCCGAGCTTTGTTGTTGATGGGAATGACTTCCTCCCTGTGTAAATGTGACCTGCATCAATTAAAAAAATGATTGAACATTATATCACTGCAACAATTAAAAAAAGGTGGCTCATTCAAAGAGGAAGATAAAATAAATAAAAAAGGTGGTGGAGATCAATAGAAAGTGGCGTGAAAAGCTTTGGAGATCTGGTTTTTATGCAGAATACCCTAAACTACCTTCCTTCAATCTCATGCCACATGGAGATCAACTCCAGCCACGTCACATTTTTTTAAAAAAAGGTGAGTCCAAATTCCATCTTTTTTAAATATAATTTTCTCCTTTTCTTATGTCAAGCGCTCATAGAGCCTGAGTGGTTATAGAAAAAGCCTTATAAACGGGAGGTTTGAGGTTCAAATCCCACCGCCAATATGAAATTTTTTCAATTTTGAAATCTGGCAAAAAAATTAGAGAAATCACCAAACTTGGAGAAGGTTTTAGCGAAAAACCTTGACTAAACTGCTTAGTCATAACCAAATAGGCCTCTAAATTTTTAGTGAGAAAATCCCTAAATTAGGGTAAAAAAAATTCTCCAATGGGCCTATTTTCTCATTTCAGGCATTTTTGCAAAAGGAAGACCATCCAAAAACTTCATATTGGGCCTCTTTTAAACAGTTTCCAGCATTTTGGGTCATTTTGGGCTCCGGAGGCCACCAAGGCCCGTAAAACAAAAAAAATTGCCTGCCATTCAATTTTTCTAGATTTTTGAATGTAATTTGTATACTGCATTATATTGTACTAATTTACAGGTTGCCATAGTCAAATGCAAACTTTGTAACTGCTCAAAAATTGGTAGAATATTGTAATCACAAAAAGCAAAAAATTGGTTCTATAACACCCACGAGATCCTAGACCTCATTTGCAACATTTGGTATATACGGTGCCTCTGGGAAGTGCTTACGAGTAAAGACGTTGTGACTACTACTACACTTAACACCTAAATTAGCTACAAAAATGTCATCTGGGCATTGTCCCAATAAATCAACGAGGAGTAATAAGGTCACAGTGCACACACTATGAGCCATCCCATCCATCTGTGAATGATTGCATGACATAAATCTGGACTGAGAAACTATCCAAGTATATAGCAAAGTTACATGCACGTATGAGAATATTTCTTTGATCTGGTGTCAATAATCACACAGACCCCTCTCAGTACTATCTTGGTACTATTGTTGCAGACTCACAGCACCCCTGGATGCAAATCAGGCTTCTAGGTTGATGTTCAGGCATCCAGTGTGATTGCACAACATGGAATCCTTTTTCCAAGCGTGGGACTTGTGAAGATGAGAAAATATTCTCCAGAGAAGGCTGGTTCCTATTCCTCTGTTCAGATGCACACAAAAAATGCAGAGGGTTTGCTAAAACCTAATCTAACTTGCCAAGGAGACAGGGTAATAAAATGCATAGAATAAAACCTAAACTACAAAGGTGATGCACCGAGGAATGTTAGACACTCATTTTGCAAATTTAGCACAGACCACATAGATGCCATACAAACACCATGCACAGGTAACCAAACTGCAATAAGAGATCAAAATGACAGCAATGAATACATGAGAGGGTCGAGAGTCAATCACAACACATATATTATTGCTCAAGAGTCGATACAGTACATTGCAGTGGCCAAGAGGCAAAAAGACTGGCATTACAACCCATATGGGAGGTTTGAAAGCTCCACAATTTCTCTTGCAAGCGAGGGAAGAAGGGAGGATGCAAAACAAGAATGTCTGACCTGTTAAAAAGCTCCTCTTTACAATATATATGAAGAAATGAGAGGGGAGAGAGAGGAAATCCAGAATCCGCCCCAACCACTTCTTGGTAGCATTTAAAATCATCTCATTATGACAGAAGTGACGGATCCTAGCAAAATGGCGGGCTGTCTAACAGGAGCGGCGAGCTGTCTGCTGCATTAAAGTTGGTTGTTGAAGCATTACTTCTGTCTATCACCACGCGTCAGAGACGTTTTCTTAATTTTCTCCCTCCAAAATACACCAAAATGTGAGATTGATCCCAGAATCATGTAGAGAATTTCAACAGATTTCCGTTGATATAAAGAACGTGCAAATCCGAGCTCTAGATCGAAAGATACGAAGGTCTGAAGATTTAGGGCACAAAACAGGCAAAAAAAGATTTTTAAATTTCTTTTCCCACGCTTTGCCATTTGGACGACACGTGGCAGGCTCTGGTTCGCTGAGCAATTTTCTCTCTCCACCTTTTCACGGGCTTTTCTTGTGGGTCCCTTAAACTTGGACACGTGGCACTATTTCATTGGTTTGGATCAGTGCTCGAAAACTCGCCCCTTTGACCTTTTGGACCTTTTTCCTTGGCAACACGTGTCATGCTGTGATTTGTCCACGGGCCTGCCAGATTTTCACGTCCACCGCGTCCTTTTGTCCCAGATGTCCCAGTGCTTCACGGGACAGAATCCTCTGATCCGCCCGAAATGGGCTTCCTCGTCCCTTTTCTGCCAGTGACACGTGGCGTGATCAGATTGGCTTTCAGCTCCTTCGGCTATCCGCGTCCCGTGCGCCCTTTTGTCCCACTTGTCCTTGTGCTGAAGTTTCCTATTTCGGCTAATCCAGTCGGTTCATGTCCTCCGCACACTCTTGTCCCGCTTGCTCTCGGTAAAGGACTTGGACAAATTTTCTTTCTTTCGGCCGATTCGGGCATTTCGCGTCCATTTGTCCCAGATGTCCCTTTTCTGTTTGGGCAACCCAGAGGCTTTTCGGCTGATCTGTGCCTTCCGCGTATAATTGTTCCAACTGTCCCAAAGGTGGCCTTGAACAGGACTTAGCCAATTTTACGATTTTCCCCTGAATCAATCTACTTGCTTGGAACTAAAAACTCTGATGCATGTTATCAAATTAACTCTGGGGGGTGAAATTTGGATAACAATTTGGCGACTTTTCGGGGTCACCTGCCTGCTAGGTAGAAGATCAGTGGCCTTTAGTGATCCATTGGGCATGGAGTCATAAGCAATAACCTGAAATGAGCCTGATGCTGCAACTCCCTCTACGAGAGCACGCTAAACTGTAAAAAACTCAATCTAGGAGCGACAAAACCTGCGCCAAAGCACTTAAGGAAACTGAAACCTAACTACAACAAGACAATGTGCATACGCACTTAGAGGAATTGAAATCTAGGCTAATATTTACAAGGGTGAACCTTTTATTTTCAGTAGCAATGTTTGAGATAGATTCCATTTACTGGAATCTGCAGTTCTTCACCATCCAATGAGGCCAATTGGAAAGCATTGCTACTCTTGCACTTCGTGACCATGTATGGGCCACTCCAAATGGCATCAAATTTTGAATGCCTTCCCGGTTTTGCCCTGTCCACATCCCATTTCAACACTAGATCTCCAACTTGAAAAGATCTATCTTTGGCCTTTCTATCAAAGGTCTTCTTGATCAAAGCTTGATCCTTTTCCATTGCTTGGGATGCCTGATTTCTAATCTCTTGCAGCTCCATCAACTCTGCATACCTCACCTCCATGGGCTCAAATTCAAGTAACTCCAGCTACTTCATGAGTTCCAATGTTGGCAACTCAAGTGACATGGGAAAGATTTCCTCTCTTCCATAGACAAGCCTGAATGGAGAGTTACCTGTGGATCTTTTGGGAGTGATCCTATCAGCCCATAAGGCTGATTTCAGCTTGGTATGCCAAGATCTCTGATTCTCATCAAGAGTTATCCTAATGATCCTCAACAAGTTCTTGTTTGTAGACTCGGCCTGGCCATTACCCTGAGGGTAATAGTTCGATGAAGTGCTTAGGTAAATAATGTTCTTGACAGCCCACTCAGTCA
Source organism: Taxus chinensis (assembly GCA_019776745.2). Lineage (NCBI taxonomy): Eukaryota > Viridiplantae > Streptophyta > Pinopsida > Cupressales > Taxaceae > Taxus > Taxus chinensis. Next base: position 59,705,614 of record CM034147.1, on the reverse strand, counting down.
CCTTAGATCTAATGAATGCCAATGCATTATCAGAGATTATTGTGGCAGGTACACCAAATCTGGTTATTATTCCCTCATAAAAGTCTAAGATGCTAGACTCATTTGCCTCTTTGAGTGCTACTGCTTCTGTCCATTTGGTGAAGTAGTCTATGGCTGTCAAAATCCATTTATGCCCTTGGCTTGAATTGGGATTAATGACTCCAATGAAGTCCAAACCCCATTGCATGAATGGCTGGTCAGCTGAGATTGGATGCAATGGAAGGGCAGCAAACTTCTCTTTTCCTGTGAAGAATGCACAATTCTTACACCTCTTGATCCATGCGTAGCAATCGCTGAAGATTTTAGGCCAATAATAACCAGCTTTCATAATTTTTAGAGCTGTCACTCTTGGTGCAAAATAGCCACCAGCTGGTCCACCATGAAACTCTTCCAATACCCTTTGAATCTGACATGTGCTAATGCATGTCAGTAGCACTCCATTTACATCTTTCTTGAACAAAACTCCATCAACAATGGCATACGGGACAGCCTGTAATCTGAAGTTTCTTCTTTGGGTCTTGTTCATTTCCAGAGGGCATAGGCATGTGCCTAGGAAGTGCATAATATCTTGGGTCTAGCAAGGAGTGGGGGAAGCATTGTCTTCTTCTTGATTGCCACTTGGCTCATGGCTGTCCTGGACTGTCAAAACAGCCTCTTCTTCGTTGCATACTTCCTTTTGCTTCCCTAAAACCAGCTACTCACACAGTCCTTTCCCTCTTACCAGCTTGGTGATCTTGATCTCAATGTCATACTCCATGACACGGGTGATCCAACCTGCCCTTTTCTCATTCAAATCCTTATTGAGGAGGAAGTCCTTAACTCCAGCATGTGAGACCAGCAACTGGACCTTGTTGTTTGAGACTAAATGCTTGAATTTCTTCAAGCTTCTGATTACTGCAAGTACATGCTTTTCAATAAAAGAGTACCTAACCTCACAGTCATCTAGGCTCTGGCTGAAAAAGGCAATCGGCTGCTCATCATTATCTTTGTTCTGCTGTACCAAAATGGCAGAAATAGTGTCATCACCTCCAAACACATAGAGGATGAAATCCTTGGAGAAGTCTGGGTTGATGAGAGTTGGTGCCTGAGAGATAGCTTCTTTGATTGCTTCAAAACTCTCCTTGCCTTCTGTTGTCCACTTAAAATCCATGCTCTTCTTTAACATTTTGGTGATGGGCTTAACAAGGGCTGCAAAATATGGGATAAACCTGCAGATAAAATTGATCCTCCCCAAGAAGCTTTGAAGAGCCTTCTTGTGACTTGGCAGTGGTAGTGCTCTTATGGCTTCAACCCTCTCTGGATCAATTGCCATTCCCTCTTTCGAGACAACATGGCCAAGGAGCTTTCCTTCATGTGCAAGAAAGATGCACTTCTTGGGGTTCAAAGATACTCCAAACTTTCTACACCTCCGAAACACTTGTCTGAGGTAAAAGAGATGGTCTGCTGCATCCTTTGAGAAGATAGTGATATCATCTAGATATATCAGCACTATCTTGTTGATCAAGCCTTTGAATGCCATGTCCATTGCCCTTTGAAAGGTAGCACTAGCGTTGGATAGCCCAAATGGCATCTTCTTGTAAGCATATGTGCCCCATTTAGTTGTGAAGATTGTCTTGAATTGGTCTTCTTCTTTCACCATCACCTGATTATACCCTGAGTAGCCATCTAGAAGAGAGAATCTCTCTTAACTGGATACTACTTGTAATATTTGTTCGATTGAAGGAAGCGGGTAATGATCTTTGAGAGATGCCCTATTGAGGTCTCAGAAGTCCACACACAACCTGATTTCTCTGCTCTTCTTCCTGACTGGAACCAAGTTAGCAACCCAGCTTGAGTGCTTGATCGGGAATATAATGCTTGCCTCTATTAGCTTATTTAGCTCTTTCTTCATTAGAGGCTCAATGTGAGGGTTAACAGGTCTCTACTTCTGCTTGATGGGCTTAGCATTTGGATCCAATTCTATGGTATGTTGTGCCAAATTCGGGTTGAATCCTCTCAAGTCTTCATAGCTCCAAGCGAAGACATCTAGAAATTCTTGGAAAATTTGTATGAAATCTGATTTCTCCTGCTTAGTGGCCACTTTACCAATTTGAAGTGTTTTTCCTTCCCCAACCGGAATTGGCTCTGAATCTTCTCTCTTGACCTGTATGTTAGCCTTTTCCTTACGGAACTATTCATTAGGGTTGAAGATAGACTCCAACGTTACCAAACCCTTGGGAAGCTTGTTTGTCCGCAGCTACACTACTTGATCCCCATACTGCTGCTCTAGTCTATCCTGATTCCTAGTTGAGAATTCAGCTTCTTCTTGTAAGAAATTGACGATCTGTTGATCATTTTCAAACACCTGCCAGCTGGTGTTATTATCTGGAACTGCTGGCCTCACAATCACATGGATATGTGGCTGTGTTTTTTCCCTTTTGATGTTGTCAACCACATCAAACGTTGCTCCAACTGCTGCGAGCCTATCCACGGCTTCATTTTTCTTCCTGGGTATGGACACAATGTTGAAAGCTTCAAAATCCTCAATGAGGTCCCATACCCTATTCTTGTAGCTCCTCAGCAAGTCATTCTTCGTAGCATGTTGTCCTCTAACCTGGTTGACGATTAGCTCGCTATCCCCGAACACCTGCAAGTTATTGATGCCTTTCTTCATTGCCCAGTGAAGTCCATGAATCAAGGCCTCATATTCAGTTGTGTTGTTTGAACAAGAAAAATGGAAATGAAAAGCTGAATAATGTTTGATGCCTTGAGGTGAAACAAGCATGGCTCCACCTCCTGCACCTTGCCTACTCCTTGATCCATCAAAAAACAGCTGCCATACCTCATTCTTATCTTTATGACTTGGCTTAGTGACGCTAGGAATAGGTTGATTTTCTTCGTGTATACAATAGACTCCCAGCTCAGATTCTTCTACTTCTTGATAGGGATCAAAAGCATGTATCTTGTTTTCCCATTCATCAAGAGTTAGGTCTAGGATGCTTCCAACCTTAGTGTCAGCCTCATCTGTGTTTGGATAATCTTCTTAATCAAATGCTGAACAGTTGGCATTGATTTGGCTTGGAGTATGAGGCTCAATATGAAAGTTTGCAATTGGTTCGGATCTGATTGTGACCTTAGTACCATATCTTGTTCTAAACAACATGTGTGACCAATCAGTAGATAAGTAGCCTCCAATTTTGGCTGTGAAATCCCTTGATAAACATAGGGCAAAGAGTGGTGGCAAATCTATCACTAACACATCTTGTAAAACGGTAACGTTGGGGCATGTATGCAAGGTAAGATTCAAACTTTTAATTACCCCCACAGTTTCTACTGCTGTCCCATCCAATTGCACTACCCCTTTGGATATTACTTCATATTGGAGACCCAGCTGATCAGCTATTTGCTTAAGCATCACTGAGCTACCTACCCTAGAGTCAATCATGCAATTATGTACCAACTTGTCTCCTATGATCAATGAAACATAGAAATGGAGGGGGCTTCAACATTTTACCATGTTTTCCTCCATGATTTCCTTTAGCCTGGGTAGCATTTGTGAGTACCTTCTCTTGCATTTGAGACCTGTTGGTTCGAATTTGACCAGTCCTTCATGGCAGCTTGTAGTAGAGTCTCTTTGTCATGGGATGGATAGGGATTCCCACATTGATATATTGACGTTAGTCTTCTTCATCTGTTCAATGATACTGAACAGGGATGAAGTATTCTTTTGTTGTCCCTTCGTTTGTACACTTCACCCCTTGCACGTGGGCAGCAACAACTGGCATTTGAGTTGGCCTAGGGGCTGTTCTTGGCTGCCCTTATGCACTTGAAATTGGACTTTGCTTGCCAATCATTTTTGGAGCCGTGGAAGGTTGTGGATTGGCTAGGGCTAATGGCTTTTCTTCACCCAAATTTCTCCTCTTTGAGCTTGTGTTGGCTGCAACACCTTGAGAAACTGCATGATTCATGCCACAGAAATCCTCTGCTTGCCTAGTTTACCAATGTGGTGTCATTTGGGGCTGATTGCTGCTGGAATGTTTCTTGTTGTTGGCTGTTTCCTTGACTGCCCTCACCCTCCACACTAGTAGTTGTCACCATCAATGCTTGATTGAGAGCACCATTGAAACACATGGATTGGTTATGAGGCTCGTTGCATGGAAAGCACCAATCATATTCTTGGGCCAATGTTATTTTGTGACTGGCACTAATGCTTTAGAAGTAGATATAGACATTGGGGTTATAAGGCTGAAATGGTCTATTAGCGGGAGGCCTTACTTGGCTTTGATTTTGGTTCATATTTGTAGCTGGATTAGGTGGTCTTTGTGGTTGGTATGGCTACCTATTAGGTTGAGCTTGAGGTTGATAAGAAGGTCTGAAACCTTGGGCTTGCTGCCTCTTGAGAGTAACCAACTCATTGCCTAGGTTTTGTAACTGTTTCATGACCTCTTGGAGTTCTTTTGAAGCACTAGGAGGATGAAGTAGAAGTTTCACTTGAACTTTGGTTTCTAGGGGTGGGAACAGGAGCCAAAGTGGGTGCTTGACTAGTTCTTGGATTTTATAAGTTTGGATACAAGGGCATGGGAGGCCTAGGAGCCAGCTTACCAGCTTGAATAAGACAGTTTTCGGCTCTAATGGTGATGCTATAAGCCAGCAGGTAAGGTTGTGCCTCCCATAGATTGAATTAACATAGTAATATCAGTTACTATCAGAATTCAAAGCTTTAAGGTAATATAGAAAAGCATCTTCTGCTGTTGGCCTGACTACCACTGGAATCCTATCCCAAGACCTTTGAAATTTGAAGTTGAAGTCAGTCAGCTGCTCGTTGGGGGCTCTCTTGATGGTTTTCATCTGCTCCAAAAGAGACAAGTTGTCTCCCTTCTCTCCAAATTGCTCGTGAAGTGTAATACACAGCTGATTCCAGTTTGTGATAGAACCAGCTCCAAGGCTCCTAAACCATTGTAATGCTTTACCCTTGAAGGAAGATGCTAGTAACTTGACAGGCCACTTGCATTTCATTGATTTCATGAATTACACAAAGGTTAGCGATATCTTTAACATGATCACTTGGAGTAGTCTGATTTTCTCCAGTGAAGTAGGGAATGTTCTTCAAGGTTGCAATAGGAACTGGATGTTGTGCATTGAGAGCAAGTGGGCTGTTACCTGTGAAGTTGACGTAGGGATTGTTCTGAGCCATTCTAATTGGTCTTAAAACCCTTGTATACTGAATGAAAGGCCTGTCAGGAGGAGGAGTTGAGAGAGTTCTGCTTGGTGGAGATGGAGACCTTTGAATCCTTCTTCCTCTTTGCCTTCTTCTTGGAGATAAGTGCGGGCATTCAAATAGCGCTTCTTCTTCTCCAACTCTTGATCTTGTGGTGATTCTTCTCATGAGTTTTCAGGCCTACACTGCTGAAACCAGTTGATTATTTCCCAGTGGAGTCACCAGATATGCAAACAATAGCTCTTATAAGCAAGAAAACTGCAGCAGATGCATATCATACTTTGTCTGCAAATAAAAATGAGACCTCTCAGGTCCCACCAGGCGTGCCAAAACTGTTAGTTGTAAAATCACAGCACCCCTGGATGCAGATCAGGCTTCTAGGTTGATCACTCTGGCATCCAGTGTGATTGCACAACATGGAAACCTCTCTCCAAGTGTGGCGACTTATGAAGACTGAGAGAGGATATTCTCTAGATTAGAGGCTGGTTCCTCAAACTCCTTTGATTTAGATGCTATATTTTTCAAAACTACAGAGGGTTTGCTAAAACCTAATCCTACTCTAAAATGCCAAGGAGACAGAGTATAGAAAGTGCAAAAAATGAAACTAAAACTACACAGGTGATGCACCGAAGGAGGAGTGGTAGAACACTCGTTGTTGCTAAAGATAGACACAGATCATAAAGATACAACATAAAAACATCATGCACAAGCTGACCAAGACTGTAATCAGAGGTCTGAAATGAAAGCAATGCAACACAAACAGAGGGTCTGAAAGTCTGATCACAGAGCACATATATTGTCATTTCTCACTAGTCAAAATCCTTGTACATTACAGCATGGCAAAAAGGTAGAAATACCTAGCATTACAACCCATATGAAGAGGTCTGATAGCTTGCAAAAATTCACTTGTTAGCGAGGTGAAAGAAGGGAGCTTGCTAAACTAAAGAAATGTCCGACCCCCTTCAGAAATGAGCTCAAATCTGGCTTTTACAATATGCATGAAGAAATCGAGCCTAGGGGAGACAGAGGAAACGTACAAAACATGGGAACCCATCCACTCCTTGGTAGCATTTACAGATGCATCTAATTATGACAGACAGCGGGGGATCCTTAGCAAACCCATACCCTGGCACTTTGACCGAATTACAGGAGAATGCGACCCATCTGCTGCATTAAAGTCTGGTCGCTAAAGCATGTCACTTCTGTCCATGAACATGCGTCAGAGACGTTTTCTCAATTTTCTCTCTCCAGATTGCACCAAAATGTCAGATTTATTAACCCTAGAATCATGTAGAGAATTTCATACAGCTTTCTTTTTATATAAAGAACATGCAAATCCGAGCTCTGGATCGAAAGATATGAAGCGATCTAAAGATGTAGGGCACAAAAACAGGTGAAAACGGATTTTTAAATTTCTTTTCCCGCGCTCTGCCACCTAGATGACACGTGGCATGTATTGATCTGGTTCGCTAAGCAATTTTCTCTCTCCACCTTTTCATGGGCTAATTTCTTGTGGACACGTTAAACTTGGACACGTGGCATTATTTCATTGGCTTGGGTTCAGTGCTTGAAACCTCGCCCCTTTGACCTTTTGGACCTTTCTCCCTTGGCGACACGTGTCATGCGATTTGATTGGTCCGCGGGTCTGCCGGCTTTTCATGTGCCACTTCGCGTCTTTTTGTCCCGGATGACCCTTTGCTTCGCAGGACAAAAATCGTCCGATCCACCCAAAATGGGCTTCCTTTTCCCTTATTCGGTCAGTGACACGTGGCGTGATCTGATTGGCTTTCGGCTCCTTCGGCTATCCGCGTCCCACGCACCCCTTTGTCCCAACTGTCCCAGTACGAAATTTATCTGCTTCGGGGTGAACCGGCCGGTTTGCTGTCCTCGGCTGTACTTACGGCCCAGATATCCCATCTGCTCCGTGCGAAAATTCTCCATTATCGGCCGATCCGGATGGTTCGCGTCCTCAAGGCCCAAATGTCCCGAGCAGTTAGTCGAATTTTCTTTTCCTTCGGCCGAACCGGACATTTCCGCGTCCATTTGACAACCCGATTGTCCCTTTGCGAAAGTTCTCCTTTTCGGCCGAACTTGGCCGGCTTCCTTCGCGTCCCGATGGCCTGATTGTCCCTTTGCTTCGCGGGCTGCCTGGAGGCTTTTCGGCTGATCTGCGCCTTGATGTCCCAACTGTCCCAAAGGCGGCCTGGAGCAGGACTTAGCCAATTTTACGATTTTCCCCTGAATCAATCTACTTGCTTGGAACTAAAAACTCTGATGCATGTTATCAAATTAACTCTGGGGGGTGAAATTTGGATAACAGGTACCACGTATTGAATTCTTTCACGTACGTTAACACCTCTTTCACATACTATCTGGTATATAGAAAGGGTGAGATTCTTCCATGTACCACTGGGTATATCAGAAGGGCACGTATATAGAAAGGTTCGGTATATTAGACTGACGATATATAGATTGGGAGACCTTATACCTGGAGTAATAAGAGCCAAACCCTGTCAATGATCTCTGCAAAATGGGCACCAATGACCCCAAATTTTTTCTTCCAGATTCACAACTACTCAGAGGAAACAACTATGCTGCATGGAAGACAAAAATTAAGACACAACTTGAGTTTAAAGAGATATGGCCTGCTGTGAATGGTACTCTGACCAGATCAACTACTGATACAACACAACAGCGGTAGTTTGATAAAGCAGATCAGAAGGCTAAACTCATCATCTTGTTTGGAGTTTTTGATGATGTGCAACCCCACATTCGAGATGCCAAAACAGCCAAAGAAGTGTGGGATAAGCTAAGCACAGTATTCGAGGCCAAGAACAATAATATTATACTGAATTTGCAAAGTCAGTTACACACATTGAAGTTCAAGCATAATAAAAAAAAAAGCTTTCCTAAGAAGAGTTACATAATTGAGGGCCTCACTTCTAGCCCTAGGAGAATTGATCAAAGATGATGATCTTGTTCCCATTGTTCTGAGATCACTCCCTTCTTCATACTATATTTCTATAACAACACTAAAATTTTCAGATACGACAATTAGTTTTGACAAATTGGTAAACCTACTGCAACAAGAATAAGAAATGCACAATAAGGATGATGAAGAAGAGTAGGAACTTTCTTCACATCAAAAATGGAAGGAAAAGGTAAAGGAAAACCTAATTCCTATCAAAAGTCCCAAAATCAAAATCAGTATCAAGGGGATAGACAACAGAAGAAGCAATGTCTAATCTGCAAAAGAGGACATAACCTACAAGATTGTTGATATAATACTTACAAGAAAGGTTCATCAAGCAACTCTAGACCTCCACAACAATATAACAAGGAACATTCTAACTACAATCAAGGGTAGAAAAAGGGGAACTGGAAAAGAATACCCCACTAGCAAGGTAATATTGTTGAGCAACAAGAACAGTCAGATAATGAAGATTTCTTGTTCACTGCTTAATCAAGTGAACCATCCACGTCATCTAGTGATGTTTGGTATGTTGATTCAGGGGCCACTCGACACATGACCGGCCATAGAGACTGGTTTATTTCAATGAGGGACACACCATCAAAAAATCATGTTTTGTTGGGAGATGATTCTTCAAATATAGTTCAGGGGATTGGGAACATTTCTCTACCCCTTGGTTCACGCAAATGCAGACTATTGGATGTCCTATATGTCCTTGGGTTGACTAAGAATCTTCTTTCAGTCAGTCAACTCCTAGATCACAACCTAAAAATTGACTTTGATAGTCAATCTAGAAAGAAAACATGGTTGATTCGAGATAAATCAAGAGGCTCGAAAATAATTACAAAATCCTCCAATGTGGGACGCATGTTCCAACTTGATTTTGTTCACAAAGATGATCAAGCACGTGTGGCTAAGAACTCCACCTCAGCATAGTTGTGGCATCATAGATTTGGTCATGTAAGTTTCAAATATCTCCAAACACTTCGCCGGTGTACCATTTGGTACATGGGCTACCATCAATTCAATACAGTAATCACTAGCTACTATTGTCTTCCATATGACCTAACTTGGCAGCCCCAACACAGAGACTATCACTTCCAGTGGACCTACACTTAGAAGCTCATGGTAATAATTGACTTCAAATCAGAACACCCGTTACCATAGCGAGTCCGAGGGAAATGCCAAGTGTCATTTCCTGGGTTCATAGTACTTGCTTACTATGTGGGTTCTTCGAATATTCGGAAGAAACCATTTTCAATTTTAAAAATGGTAACAAATATGTCCTTATCTGTTTGCAGTTGTAGGATACTTTGGGGAAGTGCCATGGAGTAGGAGAGAAAAAAAACTCTGGTCGTCACATCAACACTCTTCACTCAAATTGATGGAAGTAGTTCACCCAGTGATGAGTTCAGAGACTATTTACCAACTTACGGGATTGGGAATTAATCACTCCCTACCCCTTCCATCACCTCTGACAAAAATCTACAATATCATCACAAATAGTTCTATTAAGTTGCTTCTTATGTTGGCTTGCTATCTCCTTCTATGCCACATGGAAAAATGTTGATCCATGGTTCACCATGCTACAAGTTTATATGTTCTACGTGTACTCTACAACACAGATTCTCTAATACCTATATAGGTATGTTTCTTACTTCATCTACACTACTTGAATTTCCTTTAAACAACATAAAGGGGGGGCAAATGTAGACACAAAATTATGCACACTACATCACTTTACTATGTCATTAGTATGTTTTTATATACATGGATCTTAAGTAAAAAAGTACACATTTGTGACACTTTCCCTTACCCTGGTACATTATTTGATTGATTTATATTGTGAATCTCTTCTACATTGCTCAATTATGTATTCACTTCTAGTCAAGTCACAGGGATCCATGCCTATCTATATTGTCACATCAGTAATTTTTGGTCTTAGGACACTAGCACCCAATCTAGAAACTAGCGCCCATGCATTTGTGTCCCTTCTGAGTGCTCTTGTCCTCATTATTTTTTGCACATTTTTTCATTTATGGTCAGCCTTTTTTTTCTTTTCCTTATCCCACACTCTTAGTCGGCCTTTTATATCACCAATTTCAAATTTCAAACAAGAGATTCATATATACAAAACATGCTCACTGTTATTTTGGCTAGCAATTCAAGGTGAATATCACATCTAAATACTATCACTGTCATTCAAAGGGATTGTAGTTTGGGCTACATACATTACATAGGAAGGGTAAGTATTAATTCCATAACACACATTTGCATCAAAGTTATCTATAGCTCGCTATCTTGGTGTCATTGGCGTGATGGAAACCTAAGGATGTTATTTCACACACGAGCACCAAGAACACATGGAGTCTGAAATGTATTGCAACTCTCAGTACCAAGTTCACTCTTTGGGTGACCACTGGGGTTAGTTAGACTTCACATATTACATATTCTTATTCAGATCTCATGTGTTTTTGAGCTTATGCATGTAGCAAGGGTTTTGTTTTGTAGGTTACATGTGTGAGTGAAACCTTAACAATGAAAGCAAGGTGACAAAGAAAATATTGGAGCAAAGAACCTCAAACCTTGAAAAATATCAGATATTGAATATTCACACAAACACTAGTGCCCAAAACGAACACTAGAACTTGGGTGCTCCCGTCCTTCTATGGGTGCTTTGGTCCAAACATAATGTAGAGCCACAAAACTTATTGTAAACCCATGTTACATCATTTCCAGTCAGATCCAGCCACCTAACAATTGCAATCACTTCAAGATCATCTGAAATCAGCTAAGTCACCCTCTCTCTCTCTTGTTTAGGGTTTCATATTATCGCTTGTTGATTGCTTGTCTTATTGTATGTTATCACTTGCATATCATTAAGTACAATAAATTTAATATGAAATTTAATATTTAATTAAATTTATATTAAATCATATTTAAACCAACAACGCTTAAGTTATCCTTAAGTTTCTTTACCAATTAAACTGGTTTGATTCCAAATTGACCTTTTGCATTAGGAAAAAGGATTAATTAATTGTTGGTATAATTTTTATCGATAACAATTAGAGTTTGAGATCTTACCTAGAATGTTCAGAAGGCTTTGTAACATGATAAATAATCGGGGTTTAATAGTGACAAACATCTCTAAGAAGGTGACACTCCTAGAAATTTATAGAGGTAGATTCATAGCAGGTCTAAAACCATACAATGGGGTCAAAATCATACAGACGGTCATGACAGAGTTATACGGTCCTACACCAAGGCACTTTCCAATCATATTTCCACAAATGAATCCCTCTTAGGTTTAGATGTCCCTTTTCCAATATTCTCCACACCTAGAACCACCCAAATCCATATGTAATGAACTTAGTGCACTCATCCTCCAGTGATTTTAAAAAAAATTGATATTATATAAATAGTGATTGAATTTAATTAATAATAATAACCCCTTGTATCTCCCCTTACACCCTTTTATTGTGTTTAGATCACTAAACCTAGATATAATCTAATAATTATGTAAACAACTTGATTTGAAAGTGTATCATAATATACATATATGACCTCACAATATTCTCTAAGATTTGTGTTGGTCATGTCAAACATGTTAGGTTAATTATTATTTACCTATATATTAATTATGAATTTCATATTAATTGATGTATTTATTAATTATATGGTTCTATCTAATTATAAACCATATTATTGTTTTTTATTCAAACAATAAAAGTGTTGTTATATTGTTTTAACAATATAATTGTTTGGTTGTAGTTATGCTTCCTAGATGTAATATTGGAAGCTTATGTAATATGGAATATGGTTGCACCTATGCAACTTAGTTTATTTTTTGTATTTGGCTGTGTAATATCTATAAATATCACAGCCCATTCTTTGTAATGTTGGTTGATTGAGTTTAATAAATATTATCAAGCTTCCTCCTCTGTTGCTCAATTTAGAGTTTATTCAGAATAGCTAGACCCTTTTTTATCATATCCTTATTAGGAAGATATTTCAGGATATTAGTGAAAATGAAATTTTTTGGTTTGGGTTGTGGCCCTCCTCCTTTGACAGTTTTACTTCTGATATTGTATTCTTTTTCTTGAGCTATTATCGCGTTTATCAGAAGTTATCGGTCCTCCTTAGAAGGAATTCTTTTGTCATACGTATTAATCATTAGATCCCTTAAGTACTCAAAATCATGATTAAGAAATGTGAAAGCCTAGACCATATCAATCTAAACATCACCAGTATAAGGAAGAGGAGAAACCCGATGGACGCAGTCCTACAAACCCTCATCAATCTGATCACTTATTAATTCAGTGGAGGAAACCCCACGTCATAAATCATCAGGAAGCTCCATCATACAAACATCTCCAAAAGTGGCATCATCTTAAGGCTCTTCAATCCATTCACTTGGATCACACGAAGGATGGGTTAAGAAGTACTTGTCACACTAGTCAATGACATGTGCCTCTTTAACCATAGACACCCTTGCAGTCAATGGATTAGGGAAAATTTTATTTTCTCTATGAGTTTGTTGCTTACTTCCTAACCCCATATGTCCCTTTCCTCTATCTTCATTTCTAAGCTCACCTCTTGGATTACCACCAAATCTATTCATCCCTTGAGGATGATTATGGCCATGAGAGCTCTTTCCTATTCCCTTCTTCACCTTGACAAGTTTGTATGACATTTATTTTACTTCCCTTGCCAAGGTTTTAACAACTTCTTCTAGTTCCACTTCCTTTCCTACCCGAGGCTTCTCAGGATTGATCAATTTAACACCCTCCTTGGGAGGCTTTCCTGCAGCCTTGATATTATTCTTAATTTTCACTTCCATTGTGAAATCTTACCTCAGGTTTGTACGGTCCTTGTCCCTCAGATAATATGTTGCCTTCTTATTAAAGGCATAAAAATATTTAATTAAGCAATAATCATCACTTGGTCTCAATGTTATAGGTAGTCTATTTAATTTTTTTTTGAATCTGGTGTTAAAGTCTTGAACAGGCTCATTGGGGTTTTTCTTTATATTCTTGAATTCAGACAAAAGAAATCTTAGATCATTTTTATCATCATATTATGCCTTAAAAGCATTTTTTAATGTGATCCAAGAATTAATAGAATTATCCAGCAAATATTTATACCAATCCTGAGAATCTTCTTCTAAAGTATGGATAAAAAAATTTATATAGACATCCTTATGTTTGATCTCAAAATCTTCCATGATGTTAACAAAAATCCTGATATGCTAGTCACCACTAATACCATTGTTTCCTTGAAACTTTGGTAACCTATTTCTTAGATCATTTGGTATTGCATTTGGATATCCCACCATCCCCTGAAAATTTATGGGTCGGTTACATTTACAATAAATGGGGGTCTAGGTGGAGGTTGAGCCATGTTATTTAGGGGGATATTGATAGCAACAGGGTTGACAATGTTGGTGGTAGCTACTGGATTTTGGAATAGAGGATTAGGATCTCCAAGGATACATCCCTTAATAACTCCCTCTCACAGTGAACCTTACTACCTTGAAACAAAAGAAAGGGGGATTGAAAAATACCTCAATGATTTACAGAGGAAGTTCCCTCACCAACATGAGTATGTAGATTACCTCATGGGATGTGTGTTCTAGAATGATCAGACGCGCTAGAGTAATCTTCAATTAATGGCTGATCCAAATCAAGAGTAGGGATTACTTTTCTTTTTGTCTCCTGACCGCGTAACGGTTTCCAGATTTTTCTTCTTACTAGAATTATTTTCTCCAGTTCTGGAAACAATTTTCTAGTTGGAACTGACTTGAAGAAAGACCTTTTTCCTTCAAGTTTTACAAAATTTATAGCAAATCCTCATAAATATAGACTTAAGGTACTGGTATTTACTAAATTTCTCTGGGATAAACAGATTCGCCACTAAGATCTTGTATCTTGGATGTATAAACCACTTGAAAAAACTAGTTAATTAAATCTAAACACTTATTTCAATAAATCTTAACAAATCTAATCATCCTTTATCAACGTTTACTCCTAGCCAAGTGAGATTTAATGGAAATCCTACTCAAACCAGGAAAATATTAAGCAATTGAATTATGATTTAGCTTATTTTTTACAAATCCAAATAAAGGATTTAATATAGATCATAGATTTGCATTGAGATATACTTCACACATTACATGAGGTTAATATTTATCTGTATTTGCACAAATAGTCCCCGGTAGCGGTGTCAGGGTGATTTTGGTACCTAAATTAGTTCTCCCTTTGAAGTTAAGAAGCATCAACAAGAGGAGCGGGATGCTTAGAGAAAGATATAGATCAGAATTTGAATCATTTTGTAGCTGGGAAAGGATTTAACCATTTCTTTGTTACTTGAGCTTGGGAAAAGTTGGATAACACCATGCTAAGGGTTTGACCTACCCTACTACTTTAGGTTCTTCCTTCAACCAGGGTGAGAGGACCCATTTTGTAACCTGTATTTGTAAGGGAAAATAATGGACCAAAAATATTTGACTCTCCTTTTTAGGAAATTGAGAAATAACCTTGAGAAGACATGGTCAATGCAACATAATCTAACTCTCATGAGTTTTCACCCTAGAAAATGTAGATGTCTCCTAGACAAGGTTCAAGTTACTAAAGACAATAATAAGACCAGCTTAGTACTACATATTTTGAGTAAAGGATGGGTGAATTCAACAAATATTCTTAGCATTTATGGATAAGCAGTGCAAACAGGGGTGGTTCTTGTAGGATTTATCAGTTATGGATGTATTTTGTTGGGGAATTAAGCAGGATAAATTTGACTATACCAAATCTTCTAGAAATTTTAACAAATGTTGGAAGATCTGCTAGATGAGAAGATAAGAACATTTCAAACAACTAACATTGAACCTTCAACCAGAAGATGTGCATCCATGGAAGCCCAAGAATACAAAGTTTCACACAATCTTTGAGAATTTAAACATAAAAGCTCATGTCAAAAACTCAATAAAACATCAAGGATCCCTGATCTATCATGCCTAAGATACACTCATAGACTTACAAACAACCTTCATCAACAAAATGGAAGCAAAGTGAATTTAAAATTGTTTATTGCATAATGAAATGAAATCTATCCTCACAATGTAATTGCAATTACCACAGTACTACCACAAGAACTAGGTCTTGTGTGATTCAAAGGGATTCCTAACATAAGATTGCAACAAGAACATGAATAACTACTTTAAAATATCTCAAATTAAAATTAAACACAACAATGCTCATGATCAAACACAATTAACTCAGAACTCATCAAATTCATCAGCAAGGGAAAGTTTTATTTGCAGTCTCAATGCTTGTCAATGGTTGTACACTTACAACCATCTTGACATGATTCAATTTGAAAGATAAGGAAATTAATAGGTTTCTTAAAGAAGTTCTTGGAAAATGGTTTCTCTTAGTTTACGCCTTTCTTTTCTAAAAAATTTATAAAATTTTAACACCCCCTAATGCGAGAGTATTCTCATCACATTTATATGAATTTCACTCGCTCACGTTTTGGTTTTTCCCCCAAAAAACATGAGTCTCTAAGATAATATTCCTCTTGTACAAGCATACAACTTAATTTATTGTTATCCTCTTGAAAATATCCCATCTTGTGCTACCAGGTAGAAAAGCAGTGAGCTAATCATGTTTTTTACTCTCTTAAGTATGATTGGGGCGCCATGTCATCTCTTTTGATAGTTGTCTAATCATGTATTTCCTTTTGGCATACAGGAAACTCCCTTTTTATAATCCCCAGGTGGCTCCATACAGTTTGATGTGACATGCAATCCCTTTTACCTTTTGAGAATCAACCTCAAGCAATACATACTTGTGTTCATGCCTTTCAGAGCTGAGTATCCTCACGTGGATTATATCACATCAATCAAACGTCTTTTTTTGCATAGTGCCAATCTCTTTCAAATTTATTTCCTTTGTGTGAGCTGAATAAAAATCTTCTTTCATCTGATGGCAGTGATTCTACTCGACTCAACCTATTTGCATCACCCTCATTATAAATTCAACTCTATTTTCTAACCAATATGCATCCCTTTTCCAACCTTGAAAGTGAAGAATTATTACAGAGCTTTTTACTAGCACAATGACGAGTGTGGTTATAGCAAACAGTTTGAAGGAGATTTCCTCAGAAAATTTATAAATATTTGATCTAAATATTCCAGATGAATCCTTTGCCAGGGATTTTTTTAACATTATAGACCCAGGGGATAGTAGAGGGCCCCTGACATATCAAAAATTTTGACTCTCACTGCTTCTGAGATTGATCAAGATCAATATATTCTTCTCGTCCTTCTAGTCTATGTATTGCCATCTTTCTCGGTGGGAACATCAAAAAGCTCCAGAAGATTTGAAGAAATTCTAGATTGAAAGGAGGCATGCTATGACAAGGGAAAATGAGTATAAGTGTCCCTTCCTGTGTGATGAAAAAATCATGTTGATGGATATTCCCAAGGAGTCCTACGTGCTCTACAACAAGTCATTCATGTATATTGTACCTGTCATTTCTCATAAAATGGATGAACTAGAGCAGAGAATCATTTCTCTGGAAAAATTTCAAGAAAGACATGTGTCATCCCAACCATCCACCAGACCAACACCATATTCAAGAAATAAGAGGGTGGAATCAAGCTCCCAAACCCTAATTATCATTTTGGATGAGGAAGAAGAGGGACCTTCATCTCCTCGTCATTCTAAAGCATCATTATCTACCACCAGGGAGGGTAAGGGAAATTCCAATTTTTAACCTTCCATTAATTTAGTGTGGTGGGATTCTTTGATGGAGCAAACATTATCAAGACCTCATCATATCCCTCCACTAAGGCAGCATCCACCTTTCACGACGAGTCATAAGGGCGCTTCTAGTTCTAAATCTTCTACTCCATTAGGTCCAAGGGACAAAGGTACTTGCTCTTCTAGCCACTTCACAGGCTCCTCCTCAGTCTACTCCCAGTCAGTCCACCACTTATAAGGTAAAAGGGAAAATGACATTTCCTACATGTGATTTAGACCTTTTGGACTGGGTATCTTCTTATCAGAAGAAGATTGAGTTGGGGAATATCATGGACGGTCCCAGAATGACCGTTGAGTCATTGATGGATATGATGTCTCGAAATCTGGTGGGGTTAGTTGTATTTGTTCAAATAGATCAGGGTTCAAATGAATTCATATCAAGGAAGAACAGGCTATTGAACAAGATTCCTCCACTTGGAGGATATTTAAAAGTAGGAGTAAAGGATAACTGAGTGTTGTTTCTCTTCTTATGTCCTTTCTTCCAAATATGTATACAACTTTCTTCATCATGGGTTGGGGCCCTATAGAACCCCAATTTTTAGTTAAGTCTAAAATAATTTCGCAATAATATTCAATTTTCATGAAACAAATATAATAGTTGTATTGAGATAAAAGAATGATTCAGGAAACAAGCCTAGGATTTCTCCTCAGTCTTTGTATGTGCATCTTTATCTCTTTTTTTCACGTAATTCTCCTCTGTTTTTGTATTTAAAACTTCTTAGGCTTGACATCAACATTGTTTGTAAAAGAAAACCACCACTGCGTATCCAATGGTGTCCTGGCCATGTGTTTTCTTTATCCTTTAGTGTATCATAGATTTTCAAAAACCTTCCGTGGATCAACCAGATGAGGTGATTTGTTTGATTGTGATCCACGACCCATCTTGCATGGCTACCTTAGTTTTTGCAAGACTACTTAGAGTAGTGTGGCTCTGAATATCCATCTTTATGGCCTCTTCTTTGTTCTATGGAATTTTCTTTCCTTCCACAGACTTGTTCCCCCTTGAAGTTGCACCTAAGCGACACATGGAGGTTTGCATGCTCTTTCCCTTTGTTTTGACTTTTCATCCCACTGAGAGCTATCTCTGACCATGCTTAAGTCACTTGTTTGACCTCTCACAATTTGAAGGCTCCTGATTTTCTTGTGCTTTCTCAAAGGTGCGCTGGAGGCACACATGAACAATCTTCTTTCTTTTCACGTGGTGATGCTCCTTACTTTCGTGTTTTCCAAATTTTTTGTTCTTTGAATAC
The DNA here is from genome assembly GCA_019776745.2 of Taxus chinensis. Taxonomy (NCBI): domain Eukaryota; kingdom Viridiplantae; phylum Streptophyta; class Pinopsida; order Cupressales; family Taxaceae; genus Taxus; species Taxus chinensis. Next base: position 59,687,335 of record CM034147.1, on the reverse strand, counting down.
CCGCAAACTCATAAATGCTTTTACAGTCTACAATTTACAATGGGGACAACTGGGGAAACATTCGAAAGGGAAAAATCATAGGGAATCTTCAGTAATGACACACTCTCACAATCCTCAACTGAAAAAGAGGATCAACGCCCTAAACACAAAGTTTTCATTTACATTCGACATGACTATATATTTCAAGCATACGTTTTTTAATACAAGCAAACCAATTATAGTAAATTTTTCGAAGGCATAGACTGGATTAAAGGGGTGATATCAATTCAAGCACCAACAAATGGAACTTGAGGGGGTACAAAATATTACTTAGTTGTGGGCACCCAAAATTTATTTTGCATAGTGGTTAATGCAAAATCAGTTTTAATTTTAATTGTACCAACTAGGTTGGGTTCGTAATTGATGGTTCACATGACTGAGTCATACTCAACATTGTTTGATGTTTAACCTTTATATTTTATAGGTCTTGTGGCTTCATTGTGTTTGGGAAAATGGTATTTGAAAACATTCATTTTTTCTTTGGGAGTCTTAGTGTTGGAATTATTTTCGATTTATATGTCTCCTCAATCGATTAAGTTGTGGATGTAGTGATGGAGGTACATAAAGTGATCCGTATGATGGAAATTGATATGATGGTACTCGCATATTAATTTTATTTTTACCATTTTGGTTTTGGCTACCCTTATTTAAAGTGTTTGACGATTGGATAAGTAATCATATCCACACTTTCTAGGTGATGGAATATGTTATAAAGACTTTCTCCCGGCGGAATGAATTGTATTCATCTAAATTCTTGAGGAGAAGCCTCCTTACTAGGAATAATGATTGGTTGTTTATTTGATTGATTAGGTTTGGATGGGTTGTTTTGAACATAACTATAATCGGTGATTGTGTCATTCACAACATTACAGTTTTGATTGAAGAACTATGGATTTTTGTGATTTTGATGGATGTTTATAGAAGGTTGGTCTCTAAAAGGAGTCTTAATTAGGCCCTTGGTTGAAGTTTTATGATATAAATTTGACACAAATTTATTTGTTTACAAATAACAAGCAACAAGTTTTGTAGAATTTTTTAGCTTTAAAGAGGGAAAAATTGTTGGGTAATTGGTGCAATGTTTTGTGAATAATGCAACATACAAGAATGCTATGAATGGGTGAATGCAAGCTCTTATCTCTTCATATATATGTGTCTTCTGACATATATTAGACCTAATATACCAAATATGTACAGGGACAGAAGTGGTATGAGGAACCCTTGGAATGCTAGAAGAGACTCGCCAATTCATTACTAACATGCTTAGAGGAGTGAATCACCACGTCCAATGCATAGGATTTGAGAAAATGAAGGAGGGTGATGGGGGAATGATATGTGCATGGTGTCCTTATTTCTCTTCAAATATTTATAGGGACGATGCCCCAGACTTCGTTGTTACAACTATTTTAGGTGATACTCCTAGTAGTCCCAATCATGAAAACATCACCTGTAAGAGGGGACTAGATGCGAGGTAAATACCGAAAACTATTTTATATTGTCTTAAGTGCAATGTAATTTGAATGTGTTGGTGTGTGGTGGTGAAATCCACATCACTGGTGTAGATTAGGTGGTTACGAAATCCACATCCACTACATGCAAATACAAATGTATGAGGTATTTATAGACATGGTTCTTTCCAACTTGAAAAACTTAAAGGAAAAACATAATTAACAAGCTTTAAAATGAAAGTGTACCTTTGATTTTTTTAGTAAGTTGTTTAGAAATTATTAAAATTCTTTGACCAAGGAAACCTGTAAGCAAGGTATTAGGATTTTGTTACTTGATATTGATAATATTTCCAAACAAAGTGCTCCTACACAAAAGTGCGAGAAAAGAGCATATGTGGCTTTTGATCAAAATAGATGTTCAAAATGAAGGACATGCATGGGAAAAATGTAAAATAATTAGAAAATTTATTAATACAAGAGGTAGAATAGAAACTAAAAATTAAATGAAATGAAATACTTCAAATTTGTAGTTTTTGACATAGATTCCTTGTTGAAGACATAATTGTTCGCTCATAACTCTGTTTGAGATCTTCTTTATATTGTTGGAAAGATTACAACGAGATATATAATGTGAAGGGACCTAAACATTTAGGGTTTGTTTTATACCTAAAAACCCTTGAGAAAAGGTCAAAAAGTTGATATGAGTTTGTACTAAAATTTTTGGAAAAAAATAAACAAATATAAAAAAGCCAGTTTCAGAAAATGCAAAAAAGTGAAAGAAAAATAAGAGAGATGATGTAAATAAATTAGAAAAATGATTAAAACAAGTGCTAGATTTTGTTATTTAGTATAAAACTACTCAAAATAGTGAGAAAAATAATGTAGAAAATAGCTAGGATGATTTTCTTGAATTATGGAAAACTGTGCAAAAACTAAATTTTAACACAGAGTAGAAACATAGATAAAAGTAATGGAAACAAATGCAGACACACTTTGAACACACCTTAGTGCATTCAACATGATGAACACACACTTGATGTTTCAAAAACACATATAACTGAAAACAACATAAAATAGAGTAAACAAATACACAAACGTGAAGATGGTAGTGCATCCACAATCACACAGACACATATTAGATCATGTAGATGCAGGTGTTGTAATAGAGACATATGAAGAGGAACAAAAAAAATTGTTTAATAGAAACACACTTCACGAGTAACTGTTATCCAAAATTCACTCCCAGGGTAAATTTTGATAACATGCATCAGATTATTCAGTCCCAAGCAAGTAGATTGATTCAGGGCCCAAAATCATGTTTTTCGGGGTCCCCTCGGCCTTCTTTCTAACTCCCCTGTCCAAGAAGAAAACCCAGCAAGTTTTAAAAATGTGAAAGCCAAGCTTGGAGCCAAAATACAGAGAAAATCGGCTACGTCCTAGCCTAGGCAGCATCCGGGACAGTTGGGACATTGGGACGCGCGGGGCGCAAAAAGCCGAACCGGCCGAAAAAATTAAGAAAATCAGCTAAGTCCTAGCCCAGGTAGCATCCGGGACAGTTGGGACAAAAGTACGCGCGGGACACGGATCGGCCGGTTTGGCGCAAGTCAGTCCATTTCGGGCGGTTCGGAGATATTTGTTCCAGGCAGTCTGGGACAGTTGTGACAAAGGTACGCAGAGGATGTGAACCGGCCGGTTCGGTCGAAACAAGGGACTTTTGTCTGGGACAGTTGGGCCAAAAGGACGCGTGGGACGCGAAAAGCTGAAAGAGCCGAGAGCCAATGGAATCTTGCCACGTGTCTTCACTTCAAACAGGAACAAGGAAGCCCAAATCAGGTGGTTCGGAGAAATTTGTCCCAGACGGTTTGGGACATCCAGGCCAAAGGTACGCGAGGGACGCATGGGACGCAAAAAGCCGAAAGAGCCGCCAACGAATCAAATTTAGCCACGTGTCTTCACCTCGTCGGCCCGGCGGGAAAATTATGAAAAAAATTCCAAAGGCAAAAAACAAAAGGGAAATGGTCAGGAAAGGCCCGCGTCCAATGAAATCATGCCATGTGGCACTTGTGTGGTGGAGCACGGGGGAGAAATGGGAAATTTTCCCAAAGTGAAAAATGCCAAATTTTCGAAGGACAAAGTGTGCCCCTCAGGCCCGAGCCAAAAAAATAGTGCCACGTGTCCAAGTGGCAAGAAATTAAGGGAGGGCCCACAAGGAATTTTCAGAGGATGAACCCACGAACGAATCAGAGCCTGACACGTGTCATCCAGGTGGGAGAGCGCGGGAAAAATTTCAAAATCCGTTTTGGCCTGTTTTTTCCCTAAATCTTCATATCGCCATAACTTTCTATCCAGAGCTCAGATTTTCGTGTTCTTTATATCAATGGAAAGCTGGTGAAATTATCTACACAATTCCAGGGTCAATCTTGCATTTTGGTTCAATTTGGAGAGATAAAATCAAGAAACGTCTCTGGCGCGTAAACATGGCCAGAACTAACGTTTCAACAACCAGTTTTAATGCAGAATGGGTCGCATTCTTCTCCAGCACGGCCAAAAATGTCAGGGCATGGGTCTGTAAGGATGCCCATGCTATTTTAATGCATCTGCATTCAATGAGGAATGGCTCCTACATTTTTTCACGTTTTCTCTCTCCTGGGCTCGACCCATGCATTGTAAAAAGCCAAATTTGGCTCATCTTTCAAAAAAGGTGGTTCATCTTTTCAGCTCTGCCCTCCATTCTTTTCTTCTCCAAGGTTGAAAATGGAGTTTGAACCTCCTCCCCTTCTCTATAATGGTGTTTTTTCCTTTTACCATTAAAATTATGTTCTGTGCAAACTTCTGAAGCAACAAAAACGTGTTTCGTGATGCATCTGTCCATCCTTGCTCGTTTTTCGCTTGTTTTCTTCTTGCCTCTCTTCATTGTAGATATTTGTGCATGTTTGAATGTTCATTGCAGGTTTGGAGCTATGTTCATGGAGTTTTGGGACATTTTCTGTGTGAAATCTATCCTTGGGCTTGTGATGCATCTGTCCATCCTTCCCATTGCTCACCCCTCCTTGTTCCATGGCAGTTTTGATAGATGTTCAACATTCTCCTTCTCTGGTGTATCACCGTTTTAGTATAGGCTCTGTTTTTCCCTTTTCTCTCTCTCTCTGTCTCCTTGGCATGGTTAGATTAGGATTAGATTAGCTTGTCTGCACTGGAATAGCTTGTGGCAGGTAGTTTAGGAGTAGGAACCAGCCTTCTCTGGAGATTCCTTTCTCATCTTTGCAAGTCCCACACTTGGAGAAAGGATTCAATGTTGTGCAATCACACTGGATGCTAGAGTGATCAACCTAGAAATCTAATCAACATCCAGGGGTGCTGTGATTCTACACCAACAGTAACAAAAACACATTTCATTCCATGGAGATGCAAAGGTTCCTATAGATGCACAAAAAAAAAAAAAAAAAATGGTCAAAACGAATGGTTTTTTTGGGAATTGCTCGTAAACCATCTCACTAAATGACCTATAATTTTTCCAGTAGCATGCGAACACCTCAAAAAATATGAATATGAAGTTAGACTGAAAAAAAAGTAAGAATGTGTGGGATCCCCACTTGGCGTGACAACATGTGAACAAGAGAAAAATACTCAACAGAGAAAGAAACACATAAATAAATTAGCACAAACCTTCCCAAGTATCTCCTTGTCACCTCAGATTGGGCGGAAGACGTGGATGAGCCCAAAATCATTTTGTAATGTAGGTGTTTAAAACATAGTATAACTTCGCCACATGATCAACTTAACAACTTGGTCGTGAACTTTCCAAATTGGGGAAGAATGATGGATTAGGGATGTGGATCAAGGGTTTACATGGAAATTACGAAGGTGCTAAGTGAGAGGATTTCACAAGAGCGACATAAGAGCTCACTTAGTTGATTCTTTTTCTTGTGTTTTGAAGGGGGTAGAGGATCTATTTATAGGCTTTTGAGATGAGATTAATTAAGGAGACTTAATTAATCATGGTTTATGAAAAAATAATGTGATTTTTGAGTAGGGGACATGGAATATTGGGGGAGGATTTGATTTGAATATTTAATTCAAAAGTGGATGAAGGATGGAGGAGGATTTAATTTGAATATTTATTTCAAAAGTAGGGGACATGGAATATTTGACTTGAATATTTAATTTGAAAGTGGGTCATGGTGGGTAATTGATGTGGCATATGAGGTGTAGGATTTGATTAGATGATGATGGAGGTTAATTAATTGAACAATATCAATTAATTATTCATGCATTTTTGTGGGATTAATGTGAGGAAATTAATTAACTAATGGGGTGGTGAGAATGAAGTGTCTACCATTATTATTTCATGAAAGGTTGATTAAAGGAATGTATTTGTTCGTAAGGATGTGATGGAATTGAAATAATTATTTCACAACAAGTCGGTCCAAAACCGCACAGTAAGATCAGTATTTAATTCTACATCCTGACCAAAACTAACATGTTTGGACAAGAGGGAGAAAGGTATATTTTGACTTCACAGACCTAAGCATTGATGTTTCTAGATGTATTTTATGCAATTAAACTTCAGAGACTGCCAATAGAAAGCTGTGCAAAGATAAGAAAGTACATGAATTGTTATCAAGGTGTGCTAAGCAAGAATGAAGAGAGTGCATTTGTCCATACAAGTGTGTAATGTTAAGATCAACAATGTCAAAGGATATATTGCTAAATTTTAGTGTCTACACTTAGAGGGGAAAATGTAGACATCTAAATTTGGTAATTTAACCCCTAAATCATGACTTGTGCACACATTACGAGCTCAAGTTCCTATCCTTGGTCTCATGCATAAATTTTTCTCCTTAATTATACTAGTTTATCAATCAAAAAATCAATTGGATCAATCCATAATAGTCTATCACATACTGGTGTCATGCCCATAAGTTTCCAGCACATCACTACATGTTCACATAAGACTACAAAACAAGGGCCAAACTATCTAGCGGATTTTTTTTTTAAATTGAAAATTTCATCGCCAATCACCCAACAATTATACCTATGAACCCAAGTTATATAAGTAAGTCAAATGCACTCATTTACTCACCTAACACTTTTAAGATCATTATAATCAAATATCATTTCAATAGCACTCCAATCTCTTCTTAATTCTCCTAAAGTAGTAACACACTCTAGGAGTAGCCCCTAAACAAGTATGAAGCACACTCAACCAATTTTTAAAGTCACGCTTCCCAAGCAAGAGACCTATTATCCCGAATTTTCACCCCTAAAAATTTGGGATACATATTAAAAATTTAAAGTATAGGATTCTGGGACGTGTAGACAGCCGTCAAATTCAACCCCATTAGAAGATAAATTTATCATGTCTTTTGGTTTGGTCAATTTTATCGCCACGGTGATTGTTTGAATTGTTGCTCAGCCTCATTGTGAAATTGGGAAAGATGCCCAGCTAGGTTGGATGGTTAGAGCATTGGTTGGCCGAGTTGGATAGGTCATGAAGTTGTCAATCAGGTTGAACGATAGAGTGGATAGCATTTAAACCCCCCAGGTTGGTCAGTTGGATCAGATGGTGGTTTGGTTGAATAGGTTGTAGGTGGTTTGGTTGAATAGGTTGTAGGTGTTTTGGCCTAGTTAAATGGGTGACGGGTTAGATGGCGTATAACCCATGGTACGGAAGGCAATTGGTCAACTCAAATGGATGGTTTCTAACCACTTCAAGTGGACGGCATGGTGAGTTCATGGTTGTTTGGGTGGATGGTGTACGGAGAGGTCGGTTGTAAGGGTAAGAAATCATCTAACCCCCTAGGTTGGTCAACATGGATAGACATCATCTAACCCCTTCAGGGTTGGAGGTGTATGGATTAGATGGGCAACTCAGATGGATGACTCACAGTTGTATGACATGGTTGGTCAAGTCACTAGGTTGGTCGGTTCATCAGCTACAAGGATGGTTAGCGACCAGAAGTATGTATGGCCATGAAGTTAGACATCATCCAACCCCAACATGGTTGCACAACCATCAAGTTAGACGGCCTACTCATAATTGTGTGGATCATGGTTAGATGGTCGTCTAACCTGAATATGAAGAAGAACTTGTAGGCCAGGCAGTTTTCTCAAAGGAGGTTGTACGAATCAAGGAGGATGGATGATGTCCAACCCAACATGGTTGGATGACCCGTAGAAGGGATGAGATACAAGCCAAGTGAGGGTATATGAATGAATAATGGCCCAAAAACCAGAATTAATGAGGCATGGCACTCATGACCACCTGTGCAAAACAAGTACCAAAATGAATGGTTTCCCATACATCTTTAATGCATCCTCCAGGTTAGTGACCCAAATTGCCTATATATTGTAAAATTTTCCTCATTTTGAGGGGATATTTTCTAAAAAGCAAAGGAACTCTGTCAAAATTGTTCCAGAGCTATTGTGAGCTAAAGGCCTTGAATTTGGGCTTGTTGTAAAGGATTTTTCCTTGTGCTTATGTTATAATGTATTGTGCATATCTCTGAGTAATGAAATTCATGTTTTATGGCCATTTTTTCCCTAAATTTAATGAAATTGAATCTTTTTCCTTATATTATATTTGTAAGTATATTGTGCATGTATCTATCTCTTTGTAGGGTCTGTAGTTTTTTGTGCTTTATGAATATAGGGAATTGAATATTGACTTGGACTATGGCACTTCTACCAGCCCTCTCCTAATTTGTTTTCTCTTTATCCATCACTGACTTGGATTGTCTCACCCTTTCTTGGTGCATCACCTTCACTTAGAGTAGTTTTATTTCATACATCTTTGTATCCCGATCTCCTTGGAAAGCATTAGGATAGGATTGGTTTAGCTTATCATTCTCTGCACTTTGTAGAAGTTGGCACTAGGTTAGAAGAAGAATTTGATTTTCTCTAAAGGATTATCCTACTTGCAAGGTCCCACACTGTAGGATAAACCCATGTTATGCAGGTTGCACTCATTACCTCGTACACAAAATCACAAGCAATCAGGAGTGTTGTAATTTTGCACTAACAATTTTGGCACACCCGGTGGGACTAGAGGTCAATATTTTTAGGTTTATCAGGACTGGATGTGCATCTTGGTAAATTTTCAGCCTTTGGAGGCTTTGTATTAGTACATCTGGTGACTCCCAGGGTCATATTTCAACTGGTTTCAATAGTATTAGTGGCCCAAGTATATGAGAAGGATTCAGACTCGGTCTAGAGCGAGAGATGAAGGTGTCTTTCAATACTTACAGTTATCACCAAGAAGAGGAATGAGAGGAAGAATAGTTCAAAGGTCTCCATCTCCACCAAACAGAACATTATCCACACCTCCACTTGGTCGACCCTTTCTTCAATCAACTAGGTTTCTTAGGCCAATCGAGATGGCTCATCAACCACCACCACCACAAGGACCATCGAATCCCTATGTCAATTTCATAGGTGGGAGTTCACTCACCCTCAATGCAAATAATTCTATTCTAGTGGTAGCATTGAAGATTATTCCTTACTTCATTGGGAAGAATCATACGACCCCCATTGATCATATTCAAGACATTGCAAATGTCTACGCCATTCACGAGATCAACAAGATAGATGATGCAGTTAGGATTCTTTCTTATTCTCTTAAAGATAAGGTGCTACAATGGTTTAGGATCCTAACAATAGGGTCAATTACAGATTGGGATGCTTGTGTTCAGCCTTGTGTAAATTTTATCCAAAATAAGCCCCCTGCTTATTTTGGCTAACTTTCCTTCTTTCTCTCCTTTGTTGTGCTTCAAATTCAATTTTTACACATTTCAAGCACTCAAAGGATTCTGGAAATGGCTTGATTAGATAGAGAATTTTCTCACCTTTCTAGAAAGGTAAAATTTTCCTCCTAACTCCTTATAGTTTTCAAGTTATGGCTCGGTGTAGTTTTAGGGGAAAATTTTCCCAAGAAAGGCCCGCATCTAATGAAATGGCACCACATGGCAGAGGAGGTCGGGTCGGCGGAGCGAAGTTGGAAAATTTTCCAAGAAGGTTGGCGGAAGCGCAAAGAAAAAAGTTTGCCCATGGGCCCACAGAAGGAATGGAGAAAAGTTCATTAAGGCCCCGCCAAGGAATTGCATAACGCCACGTGTCCAGTCGGTGGCAGAGATTAGGGTGTCAGGAGAAGTTTTGGTTTTTTTCCCAAAACCCAAAACGCGCAAAGGTAAACATCAAGGCCGCACCCCCGTCGAGCTATGAGGGTGCCACGTGTCCATAACAAAGCGGAGCTCGGGCCATCAAGGAATTGTTGGAAAATTTTCCCTCAGTGGGTGAAGAGGGAAAAATGTGTTTTGGGGCCCGCGGCCGAACCAAAAGATGACACGTGTCACTGGGAGAGCGGGGCGCGGAAAAATTTTAGAAAATTTTCCCAATGTAAAATCAAAAGGAGAAAAGTGAAGTTTGAGCCCGCAATTCCATCAGCAAATTGGGAAGTGCCATGTGGTAGTGGAGTGGTAAGGCGTGGAGAATTTTTGGAAATTTTACCCAAATTCAAAAAAGAGGAAAATTTTCAAGTTTCGACCCGCTAACCCCTATTTTTCCCTAAAATTGCCATTTTGCCCTAAATCTTTAGAGGAGCATAACTTTCAATCCTAAGCTTGGATTTTCGCATTCTTTATATCATTAGAAAGCTATTGAAATTATCCACACGATGGACTATTCAATTTTGTTTTTTGGTGGATTTTGGTGGGAGAAAATGAGAAAACATCTCTGGCACGTAAAAAATATAGAACTGACATTCAACTACCAAAATTAATGAAGTATAGGTCGTTTTTTGGATCTGCAGAGCAATGTACTTCAGCGTATGGGTTTGTCCATGAAGCCCATCACTTTGTAGGTGAAATTGAAGAGATTTGATTGGTGGTTGAGCTCATAAATCAGTTTACCCACATTTTTTGCTTTTCCTTGGTTTTTCTTCGCCATTAAAAGCTTGTTTTGGCTCATTTGTAAAGGGTTGAACATTTCTTGCTTCTTGCAAGCTCTTCCTTTCTCCTTAGCAGGTGGATTTGAGGAGTTTTAGACCTCCCATGGAAATTGTAGTTCATTTTTTCCTTCTTTTCTATTGCAACGTATTGTATCGATTCTAGAACTGACAATACATGCTCTGTGATTGATTTTCCAATCCTCTCTTACATTGGTTTGTTTCCTTCTGATATTTCATTATATTTTGGAAAATTTGTGCATGTTTTGATGTTGTATCCACATGATTTGTGTCTATTATTTACAATACAAAATTTCATCACTCCTTTTGTGTATCACTATTTTAGCTTAGTTTTGTTTTCTATTCCATGCTTCTGTCAACCATGTCTCCTTGGAAATTTTAGAGTAAGAGTTTTGAATCAGAATCTCTACAAAAGTTCATGCATACACCTGAATAGAGGGATAAGAACAAGATTTCTCTGGAGAGTTTTCTCACCTTCCAAGGTCCCACACCTTGGAGAAAACTCAATGTTGTGCAATCACACTAAATAACCCGATTCTGAACTACAGATCTGAAATTCATTTGGGGGGTGCTGTAGATTTGCACTAATAGTTTTGGCACACCCGATGGGAACTAGAGGTCTCCATCTTCATTACAAAAAAGTTGATGTGTAAATGTTGTAAGTTTCTTGCTTGAAAGAGCCTTGATTTGCACATCTGGCAACTCCAAAAGGATAGAATCAACTAGTTTCAGCAGTCCAATCTTGAAGATTCATGAGAAGGATCCAAACAAGGTCAAGGACCAGAGAGGAGGGATTATTTAACTATTTGCAATTATCCCTAGAAAGAGGAAGAAGGATTCAAAGGTCTCCATCTCCACCAAATAGAACTCTATCAACTCCTCCACTTGGTATACCTTTCATCCAATCAACTAGGGTTCTTAGGCCAATCAGAATGACACAACCCAATCCTTATGTCAAGTTTACTGCCAGCAGTCCACTTACTCTCAATGCACAAAACCTAGTTCCAATTGTAGAATTGAATAACATCCCATACTTTATTGGGGAAAATCAGAATACTCCTGGTAATCACGTCAAAGACATTGCTAATGTTTGTGAAATCCATGAGATTGTTGAGATGCAAATTGTTGTCAAATTACTGATATCTTCATTCAAAGGGAAAGCCTCGCAATGGTTCAAGATCCTTGAGGCAGGCTCTATCCAAAATTGGAACCAATTGTGCATAGCTCTCCACAACCAGTTTGGAGAAAAAGGGGACAACCTATATCTATTAGAGCAACTGACAACTATCAAGAAAGCTCCCAATGAGTAGCTAACAGACTTCAATTTCAGATTTCAAAGAACATGGGATAGAATCCCATTGGCAGTGAGGCCAACAGCTTATGGTGTTTCCTTACACTTTCTCAAGGCTTTAAATTTTGACATTTCTATGTTGATACAATCCATGGGAGGTGTAACTATACTTGCAGCTTACAGCATCACCATTAGGGTTGAGAATTGTTCGATCCAAGATGGTAAACTTGCACCTAGGCATCATATGCCCTTATATCCAGACTTGGAAAGCCCAAGTACTAGTCATGCACCTACTTTAGCTCCTATTCCCACTCATAAACATTAGAGTTCAAATGAAACTTCTACTTCATCCTCTAATGTCTCAAATGACCTCCAAGAAGTTATGAAACAATTACAAAATTTAGGCAATGAGCTGATTACGCTCAAGAGGCAACAAGCTCAAAGTTTTAGGCCTTCTTATCAGCCTCAAACTCAGCCTAATAGGACACCCAACTCAGCTGCAAATCAAAATCAAGTAAGGCCTCCTGCCAATAGACCATTTCAGCCCTATAACCCCAATGTTGCATCTACCTCTAAATCCTTAGTGCCATTGCAAAATAATATAGCTCAAGAGTATGATTGGTGTTTCCCATGCAATGAACCTCACAACCAATCTATGTGCTTCAATGGTGCTTTGAAAAAAGCTTTGATGGTAACAACAACTGGTGTAGAGAGCGAGGAAAGTCAAGAAACAAACCAACAACAAGGAACATCTCAGCAAAATACAACTCCAAATGAGACTACACTTGTGAATTAGCAAGCTGAAGATTTTTGTGGTATGAATCAAACACCTTCTTAGAGTGTAGCAATTAACACTCAGTCAAAGAAGAGGAATATTGGTGAAGGGTAGTCATTAGATCCCAGTGATTCACAACCTTCCATCACTCCACAAGGTGTTGGCAAGTAAAATATAGTTCCAAATGTGCAAGGACAGCCCAAGCCACCTCTTAGACCATCTTAAATGCCAGTTGTTACAGCCCATGTACAAGAAAATAATGTGGAGACTAAAGGGTAGCAAAGATATGTTTCATCCCCATTTAACATCATTGAACAAATGAAGAAAACCAATGTTAACATATCTATGTGGGAGTCACTATCTATCCCAGGCTAAAGGGATCTACTACAAACTGCCATGAGGAATTGGTCAACCTCAAATTAGCAAGCTCATATGCAAGAGAAGGTACTCACAAATGCCACTCAACCTGAGGGAAAGCTTGGAGGACAGCAAGGTAAAATTTTGAAACCCCCCAATTCTATGTTTCATTGATCATTGGGGATAAACTAGTACATATTTGTATGATTGATTCTGGGGCAAGTAGTTCCATGATGCCCAAGCAAATATCTTATTAGTTGGGCCTTAAATATGAAGTCATATCCAAGGGGATGGTGCAATTAGATGGGATAACAATAGCCACACTTGGGGTAATTAAATATTTGAGCCTTACTTTACATGCATGCCCCAATGTCACTGTTTTGCAAGATGTGTCATTGTTAGATTTGCCACCACTCTTTGCCATATGTTTTTCAAGGGATTTCACAACTAAAATTGGAGGCTACCTATCCGCTAATTGGTCACACATGCTATTTAGGACAAGGTATGGAGCCAAGGCCACAATCAGGTCCGAATCTATTGTAAATTTTCACATTGAGCGTCGTACTCCAAGCCCAATCAATTCCAACTGTTCAACATTTGATCAAGAGGATTATCCAAGCACACATGAAGTTGACACCAAAGTTGGAAGCATTCTAGATTTGACTCTTGATGATGGGCAAGCAAGGTACATGCTTTTGATCCCTACAAGGAAATAGAGGAATCTGAACTAGGAATCTATTACATACATGAAGAAAATCAGCCTCTTCCTACAATCACCAAGCCAGACCATAAAGATGACAATGAGGTATGTGGTGTCCCCAGATTTCATCCTGAAATTTGTGACTACCCTATCTAAAAAAAAAATCGTTTTGTGTTTTTATTTCCAGAAAGTTCTTGTATTGCATCAAGATATTTCCAAAGAGCCATATTAGCCATTTTCGCCAAATACCCAGATGCCCAAAATTGTTATATTCTCTCATCAGGATTTGTCTACGGGAAATTTGTATTTAATTATTTTGAGCCCCGTTTGAGGAAATTTACGTTCCGGTTTAACTTTGTTGTGATCATACATATCATTATTCCTATATACCAGTAGGGTTTTAACCAGGAATTAGTTCTGGACTTTATTTGTGACTTTTGGCTACATTTTGTGTTTTTGTGTTTTCCCGTTTCGTTTTCTGTGAAATTTATCTAGATCAATTCCTTTGTCGATTTGGCATGATTCTTGGCCTGGAGTAGCTGGAGATCACATACACACGTTGTGCCAGAAGGAAGTCACCATCGGAGGTCTGGGTCACTGGGAAAAGACGAAGTCGTGCACCAAAAAGCCTCTTTTAGGCTGGCTGCATTTTTGGAAAAAGAAGGTTTGAAGTGGATCATGGGAAAATTAGAAGTAGTAGGCATGTGGGAATTTTGTACCTGCCTAGCAGGGTACATTTTCCCATGAAAGCAACGCCACTTAAGTGACAATGGGAAAATTAGAGGCCGCAGGCAGGCGGGAATTTCTTACCTGCCTTGCAGGGTAAAAATTCCCATTATGGAATAAAAGAAATATCACTTAAGTGAATCATGGGATTTTATTGCCTGCCTTGCAGGGTAAACAATCCCATTATGAAATTCAAATGACTTAAGTGAATCATGAGATTTTCAAGGCTGCCTTGCAGGGTAAATAATCACATTGTCATGTGATTCTTAAAAATAGAATTCTTCATGTCAAAAAGTGTGCCCCCTTTGGAGAAGTAAAGGCAGCCTTCAAATTGATTAATTTAATTAATTATTTACCAAAAATAGGCGCCTAGGCTTGTGGAAAATTCAACAAGGTTAAAGGACAAAAGGTGGATGAAAATAGACTGTTCTAAAATTAAATATATTTATTTATTTAATGGCAGCCCCTTTATGTCAAAAAGTACGCCCCTTTTGGGAGTGAAATAATACTTTTTAAAGTATTAAATGATTAAATTAATTCCTATTTTCAGTGGCTAAGGTCAAAACATACTGTGACACTTGAGTTAACTGGAAGCAGAAGTCTAAAATTAAATAAATTTAATTTATTTAATGGCAGCCATAAGCATGCACAAAATAGGCGCCCCATTTGAAGAGTGAAGCTCATTAATTAATTAATTAATTGCCAGTAATAGCAAAGGCATTAATTAATTATAGAATCACAAGGGTTATATAAGCAGGGGTTGCCATAAGGATGAATTAATTAAGTCATAGGTAAAGAAGTGCAGCCCAGAGGAAAAGTGTGCCCCATTTGAAGAGGATTTTTGCTTTAAAGAAGGTGAAATCAATGTTAAAAGCTTCCGATTTTGGTGGACAGGTTGAAGGGAGGTTATTTGTGACTGGATAATTGTTTGCATAAGTGATACAAGTGCTCAGGTGAAGTTGTAAAAATTCATGCTCACTTTGTATGCAAACAAAACATCATTTTTTGGGGCAGCAGGCTTGAATTATGCAGATTTTTATGGTTAAAATTCATTTTTCATGTTTCGGTTGCCATCTTTGTCTGAATTAATTGTAGGATTTCGTTACATGTGCTTTACAAAATAAAAGGAGCTTTAATCAATGTCCAATACATTGAATATATCCTCCGAATCTAAAGAATTATCCAAATCTGCACCAGTTTTGAAGAATTCAGGCTGAATAAGAAGAAAAAGAACTGTTCAGACAAAGCTAGACAAAGCCATGGCAAAGAGGGACGAAAAATAAATTACAACGGAGTCATGCATCACTTCCAAATTTGCAGACATAGGAGACATAGATCTAGGTCCGGAACCTCTTTCCGAATTGATTGATAGATCCAGAGCAGGAAAGACTTCACTCATGCATGCAGTTAAAAGCAGTGGAATTATTTGAGTTACAGCCTTTCCATACATAGCCCAATTGCCAGAGTTCGTTATGGAGTGTGCTAGGTCTTACCATCCTTCATCCAGATCAGTGCGAGATGCTACAGGGAAAACAATAATTCGGTTGGATGTAAAGTTCATCAATTATTGTTTGAAGATTCTGGCGTGAAAGGTGGTGACTTCCATTAGCATTCAGAATGTCGGTAGTAGGTGAGAGAAACATAGAGTTGACTACGTGAACATAATGAACAACAGATACATGAAGAATCCTAGATCTCTTTCTAAGTTCCCAAGAACTCTTTCGTGGTCCAATCTGGTGCAAGAGGTAGATGATATTGCCAAATTGTTATGCAGGATAAATGGCGAGGCGAATGCTCACACTTTCCATACATGGATGTATGCTTTCATCAAGACCATTTAAGTCAACAAGATTGATTCCATAATCAATTGGTCGGAAATCATTAGCGACAACATTGGTGAGCAACTCCAGAACGTGAAGCATACTTTTAGCTTTAAAATGACTCCCTACTTGGTATACGTTACAGCTTCATAAGGCATCTTCTCCAAGCTAGATAGATGTGGCGTTCTTTATAAGGACCCCATTTTTGAGTGCTACCCAAAGCTTATTGTACCTGCATGCGAGAAATATTTCAAAGTGGTCAATGATGGATTCTTCTACAAATTCATTTGTAGGCTAGACAGGGACCTAGAGGCCAACAGGGTGAGCAAGGAAGCGTGGGAAGCTGTATCCAGAATTGGCAATCTATTCATTAAGTTTGCAAAATTTATATACCTCAGGGTTACCGGCTTGTCTGGAGAATCGGTTAAGCTGCCCAGATATCCAAATGATATATTGATCACCATGGAGATGAGCAGACAACTTGTGGAGATACACGACCTTCAGTCGAAATGGCACAAGTCTACGGGCTTCTTCCCGATCACTATGGGACATTATAGCTGCCAAATCATTCATAGAGCTCGAGGGATGGAAACGGAGATGTTATCTGAGTATGAGCAAGAGTTCTTCCCAGCATGGCTGAACTTTGATCCATTTGGAGTAGCCAAGAAGATGATCTCCCAGGAGTACGCACATTTTCCTTCATTAGAGGATTTCTAGATGAAGTGCAAAAGTGAGTAGGAGGTTAGAAAGAAGGATTTCAATAGGCTATTAGCACGGTAAGTGTTTGACTTTAGACTAGCACGGATACCTATGGATCTTAAAGATGATGGGAATGTGCTACTTGACACTTACCATCAAATGGGAGGAGATAGAACCGTACTTCAGGATAACGTAGGGGGCTTCCATACGATTGAGGAAAGGTATGGCATTGTTCTGGTGAATACTTCAAACTGGTTGTTGACAAAGGGATACTACCTTGATGAAGCATTGATGAATCAAGTCATGGGAAACTTCAGCGTAGGAGATTCCCTCAAGAGGAAGCATGGAGGAGAAAGCGGTAGAAGGTCTGAGAAGTTGAAAGTACACAGAAGATCTCAATCAAAGGAGAAGATCACTTCCATGGCTATGACTTTAGTTCTAGCTTCTCCAACATCCGGTACTTCATCAACTATTGCACTGCAGCAGGACACTTCCATTCCTCCACTAAATCTGGCAACATTCATCTTCTCTCCTCAGCCACTCCATTCAGCACATGTTCCAAAAGAGACGTTGAAGTTGCAGATGGCAGAGTTCGAAAGAGTTTTGTCCTTGGATGATTCAGAAGATGGAAACCATAACACTGTAGCACTTTCTGATGGAGAGAAAACAAAGCGGGAGATAGTAGTGCACTCAGCAACTTCTCATTCTCTGAGAAGTAACTTCTCAGAATGGTTGGCTTCATAGTTGGTTCTACAAGCTAGAGTGGAAATGAACTTGGAGGAACATGACTTGTAGCTACTCCGGAGTCTAGGCGGAAAAGATAGAAAACCTAAAGTTGCTAAGGTAACTTCAAGGTTGATCATTGAGGAGTCGGGGTAGAAGTTTGCTAAGATATCAGTTCTGGGGGAAGGAAAGAAGGAGGATGAGCTCACGGCAGAAGATGTAACAGTAACCAGAGTACCCGTTGATCAAGCCACCATGGAAGGATTAAAGCAGGATACACAGACATTGATAGATGCTCTATTCCTTAGGCTTGATAGAGAAAAGGCAAAGAAAGATGAGCTTTAGAAGCAGGTATCTCAGTTGTGTGAGATCATAGCCAAGGTTATTAAATCTTCCACTCAGCCCATTTCAGAGTAGGTGAGTGATCATCTTATGCAAGAGATGGAGGATGCAAGCAATAAGGTGAAAGCTATTAATGAATGGAAGAATCTAATTATTCATCAAGCTTTTGTACTACTTGGAGAGGTGTTAGCCCGCCTGAAGGTTATGAATGATGTAGCAAATCAGCTGAAGCAACTGGTGACGAGCATAGTAGATATGAACACAGTTTCTAAGAGTAACCTGAGTACTTTGGCAAAAATCAACAAGCTGCCGGGAGAAGTATTGGTTAAAGAGTAGATTGTGTCGGATGGATCAGTTGAGAAGGGGAAGCAGCTGGAGTTTGCAGTATCTTTCCGTTTGGAGATCTGCAGAGTTTTGTTGAAGAGGATGCAGGCACTTGAGAGTAAGACATAGTCCTTACCATAAAGTATTGTTTCTATCACTGAGGAGGAAGTGGTCAGAGATGTTACTTCATACGTACGGATCATTCCTAGCAAAGTGTCTAATTCCCTAGAAGGGTCTCTTCTGATGGTACAAAAGAGAATTGGCAGAGCCACTAAACCTTTCACGATGAATTCCATTAGCAGACTGGTGGCACTGTGTTGTCCACTCAAAATTCCCCTGCTCTTAAGAAAGTGAAAATTTCAAAATTTTGAGTTTTAAGTGTCGTACTCAATGTTAAAAGTCGAGAAATTGAGAAAATCTACGTTTTTTTGGGTCATTTTGTGTGTTTTCCAGGCCTGTCGGACATTTTTATCCCGCGTGTCCCAAGTTCAAATGGACGCTCTGTTCCCCAATTGGCCGGTTTCCCCGAAGTTGTTCCATTTTCGGGCCCGTCGGAATTTCTCGTCCCAAATGTCCCAAGTTCAATTAGGCAAGTTGTTCCATTTTCGGCCGAATCGCCTGAATTGCGTACTTCGTGCTTTCACGTCCCAAATGTCCCAAGTTCAATTTGACAAGTTGTTCCATTTTCACCCGATCCGACCAAACCACGTACTTCGCACACTTTTGTCCCGCATGTTCCAAAAGGCATTTGTGTGTCTTTTCCCCGCTTCACCCGAATCGCCTAAGCCGTGTGTTTCGCGCATTCGCGTCTCACTTGTCCCACATGTCCCAATTTCAAATGGGTAAGTTGTTCCATTTTCGGCTGAATCACCCGAGTTGCGTACTTCACGCACTTTCGTTCCACATGTCCCAAAAAGCATTTGTGCGTCTTTTCCCCACTTCGCCCGAATCGGCCGAGCCGCGTGTTTCGCGCATTCGCGTCTCACATGTCCCAAATGAACCAAGTGCCATTCGTGCTTATTTTTTCCCGCTCTACCCGAATATCTTACTTATTCAAATTGGTAGGTATGTATTAAATGTGCATTCTTTATCTTTCTCTCTCCTAAACGGCTATATTATGAACGAACCCCCTATGAATTTTTCACATTGCTTCCATGCTATCCTTTGCTCGAACCCTTGCAAACTAAATTCCTGCGCGTGTATCCCTTCCCTCTGTAATTCCTTCCCGAGTTTAGTTTGCGGCTCTACCCTCTGAATTACTATCAATATGAAGATCAAGGTCTTGGAGGAGGCTTTGGGAGAGTTGAAGAGTAGCTGGCAGAAGGGTGAGACTTTCAAGACACTGGTTGTATCTGCTTTCAAAGATATACACTGTCATCTTCAGGATGAAACTTCTGGTGTGCCTCTTTCCCTGCAAGAAATCAAAGCTCAATTCAGAGCTTTTGTCAAAGATAATCTATTCAAGGAAAGCTCCATTTCCAAAGAGAAAATAAAGGAGATCTGCTCTCTTCAATCTACCATTGAAGAAGCAAATGAAGACTATCATACTCATGTCGAGTTTGATAAGGAAATGGAGAAGTGTCTCAGATTTTGGGTTCAGTCTACAGCCAACACGTCATTCCCTCGTGGCAGAGACATAGCCGAGGCATTGAAGAGATTCAAGCAGCGAATTTTGAAGTCAGTGGGTCCCTCCCATTCATAACCACATGTCTTCTTCTCCTTATTCTTCTCTTCTTTTCTAATTCTTTTTCTCAGATTTATCGTAATAAGTTGAGGTATTGCGATTGACAATCCTTAACTAATCTTTAGTTAAAAGAAGTAGTTACAAAGAGTAACTAATTTGTAAGCTATATAATGGCCTCTCCACGCCATTTTGAAAGGAGGAAGAACTTGGCTTATTTTCTGAAAGTGTAAATAGATCATAAAGAAATCAATACAGAAGGGCTTTCCATTCTTTTTCTATCTGATCTCTTTTATCCCCAAGCTTTCATTTAATTTTTGTGAAGATCATTTGTCTGTGTTATGTTAAGAAACTTTGTGTTTTGGCAGATGTTATTTACAGAACTTTGTGTCTTTAAATTCCATCTTATTTATATGATACAAATGATCTTGTTTCAATTCACTGTAACTTCGCATACATAAAGAATTACTCTGTTATCTATAATTCTGCATGTTGCCTTTCTGCTCATTCTCGTTTCCTAATTCCTCAGTCCTTTTGTAATTGATGATCTTTATAGAAAACACTTTCGTAATATCCAAGTTTAACCAGAAAATCATGTTTTGTATATTTGTAAATAGGTTCGTTTCTGAATAAGGGAACCTCTCCCATTAAAGAGGAGGGACTTCTTGTCCCCTGACTGTTGCTCTTCGTAAAGTCCTATTTGACAACCAACACACTACAAGTAGATATTGCGAGGTTCGGGCCAAGCTTGGAGGATGTGGAAGCTTGTATCAAAGTGTTGAATGAAGGATTGATGCAGTTCAGGACAGAAAAGGAAGCGGTGGCTAAAACAGATGGGAAGATGCTGAATAACATGTTCAACAAGTATATCCAATATCAAAACAAAAAGAAGACATAAATGTTACATCTGGCTTGACTTCTTCTTCTATTTTTTTTACGTTCCCGGATGAAATTATAAAACTTTAATGTTATTGGTTTTGAAACCATTACTTAAAGTTATGTGGAAAAATTCTATTAGTTAAGTGATACATGTGTCACTTAAGGAGAAATTAGTGGAGGATTATTTCCAAATGTCATCTTTACTTGTTGTTTATGTTTCAGTTCAGTTGAGTTTCCCATTTGTACTTTCCCTCCTACATTCTATAAGTAGGAGAAGAACCTCCAGTTTAATCATCAGATTTTGTAAGCAGTAACCTTGTGTTCCAGACTTTGTGTTGAAACCCTTGAGAGCCACTTGAAGCAAAAGAATATACAAGAGCATATTTTAAGAGAACTTTGTTTCACAATGTAATGTGTTTCTAGCTTTTATATCTTATATCTTTTAGAAAACTTTGTGTTATTTCAGATCTAGATCTAGAGATACCTTTGCTTATAAATTTTTGTTTATATCTATTGGTTTATTCTATGTGCATACAATCAACTCTATTATCTATTGATTGGGATGCACATCTTCCCCATTTCTTCTCTGTGTTTATATAATTCCCTTTCCCTTCTTCTATAAATATTTTCTTTCTTTAAACAACTGCTTACTTGCTACAGAACTGTACAGTTATGGTTCATGAGCTGAATAGTTAAAGTAAAACCCCATATAGATACTAGCATACTTTAATTGACAAATCTGACACGAGAGCCTCACTAGTAAATGAGGGAGATTTATCTCGTGACTGCCTAGGTTTTTTGCTATGCAGAAAATCTAGCCAACAGTTTTTGGCGACTCCACTGGGGAACAAACATCTTTGCAGATCAAAGCTTATCTCTTGAATATTGGAGTGTTTTTCATACAAATCTCAACCTGGTTGAATGTCCATTCACCCGATCTGTGAAGGAACAATGAAGGACTGGTCATTTCTTCAGACTGCAGGAGAAATTAAATTTCAATCATCCTCCTCAAGTTAGAAGCCGCAGATCTAGTCTCTCAACAGGAAGGAGAGTGCACACCCATCCAGATCTAGATCATCTTCAGCATAATCCGGCAGCTGGAATGATTCACCAAGTCTACACAAGGAGAAGATGTGCTCTGTTTGTCAAGGCGAATCAGAACTAGATTATACTTGTCCCATGGGGAGTAACTTTGGGCCACTGAACTTGGCTCCACCTATGCACGATCTACCAAAAGGATCCAGAAAGAATTTTCCAAAATTCTTTGGAGATGGAAAGAAAAACTTGGATGATCATTTGGTAGCCTTCTTCATATCTTGTGGTGTTCTTGTAGTAGAGCATGAAGATGTCTCAGTCAGACTCTTCATTGAGACTCTACACGACTTGGTTGGCGAATGGTTCTATCGGCTAGCTCCTGGCACCATAACCAACTGGGCGACTATGCGTGAGTAATTTCTGAAAAGATTCAATCCTATAGAGGACGCTAACACATTGATCACCTCAACTGACGCAGTTGAAGAAAGAGCCAAGTGAGAACATGTGGTACTTTATTGTAAGGTTCTAAAGGATTTTATATAAGATCCCCACTTCTGCCAGATTGAGCGATGAAAATCAAAAGACATTATTTATAAACGCTCTATTGCCCGAAGTTGGATATCAACTAAGAAGGGCAAGACCTATGAATCTACTTGAAGCATAGAATGTTTCCGTGGAAGTTGAAGATGACTTGATCATGGCTGGAAAACTGAAACAACCATCTCATAAAGGTGATGGCGCTTCTTCAAGTACTTCAGATCCTTTGTTGCAAAGGTTAGCTAATGACATGTTGTAAATCAAGAAGCAAATCTCTCAAGTAAGGAATGCGATGTTAGAGTAGGTATTTACCTTAGCTCATGTTCACCTAGGTAATTTATTAACCTTTATTGTATTTATCCTCACCCACTTATGTGTGTGGATATTTCTTTTATCTTATTTAGATATTAGGAGATATTATCTAGTTGTTAGGTATAGTTCTCTCCTAAATCGATGGTATTGACTAGATCCTTGATGTCTAGTTCTCTCCTAAATCTATGGTCTTGACTAGTTCTTTGATGAATAGTTATTTCCTTGATTTATGGCTTGATCTAGGACCTTGACTGGTTCTTAGATTGTTATTCCTTGCCTATTTAAGCAAGGCCCATTCTTAATGTATTACATTGAGTTCCATAATAATATATGATATTTCTTCTCATTTATTTGCAAAGGTTTTATGTAAAGTTATTCTGGTGAATTGCTTTCATCTTATTGATCGTGGTGTTTGATTAGCATCTGTGTTCTTGGCTTGGTACGATCTGGTTATCATTCCTTTCATGGTATCAAAGTTGTAGATGATGTAGACATCCATCTGTAAGTTTTTCTTTGCAAGCAAGAGTTTATTTTTTCATGTATTCAGATTTTGTTAACACTTTTCTGCAGCATGCATTTTTATGTAAAATGGAGTGCACCATTGGATTTGGAAGGTGCAAAAACCCTAGAATCCACTGTAAACTTGACCATGTTTTGAGATAGTCAAATCTGGATGCAGATCTGTACTTTGGGTGCATTCTTTTATCCATTGGATAAAAGCGTGTACCTTCTGGATGCATTCTTTTACCCTCTAGATATTTCAGTTTTGGATGCAGTCTTTTATCCACTAAATGTAGATCTGTACCCTCTGGGTGCAATATTTTATCCATTGGATAAAAGCGTGTACCTTCCGGATGCAGTTTTTTACCCTCTGGGTATTTCAGTTTTGGATGCAGTCTTTTATCCACTGAACGCAGATTTGTACCCTCTGGGTGCATTCTTTTATCCATTGGATAAAAGCGTGTACCTTCTAGATGCATTCTCTGACCCTCTGGATATTTCAGTTTTGGATGTAGTCTTTTATCCACTGGACACAGATCTGTACCATTTGGGTGCATTCTTTTATCCATTGGATATTGACGTGTACCCTCTGGATGCAATGGTTTACCCTCTGGACATTTTAGGTTTTGGGCGCAGGCTTTTATCCTTTGGTCGCAAGTCTGTATCGTGTGGATGCACTCTTTTACCCTTTGGACATTTGGGTGTCATGTGTACCTTTTAAAAAGAAGATCAACATTAAATATTATTTTAATAGCAAAACCTTCTAGAGCTCATAACTTTTGATCCGTAGCTCGGATTAAGGTGATCTTTGTTTTGAAATTGTGTATTTTTTCGAGATCTACACATTGGTGAGATTTTTATACACATATTTCAAATGTAAAAGGTAATTTTACTCATTGTAATATTTACATGCACTCAATTATAAAGTGTCAATTCGGGAGGGTGTTGTGATCACTTGTGGATGCATTTTCAGTTGAGCCCGACATCCTAAAATTTTGGTTATTACATTCTTGTATCTATGGGTGTATACATTTATATTTCTCTTATTTGTTGAGATATTTTGGATCTGTATTTTTGACACTTTTTTTGGCATGTTGATAGTCTCTCTTGTGGGGGAGCTATTCTGGTGGAGCCCAGTGTTAGTTTGTCAGTGTTCGAGTAGTTGATTTTAAAAACTCATATAGATCTGTGGTGTCACTCTACCCATTCTGCAGTATGGGAGGGTGTGGTGTTTATACTGCTTCTTCAGGTTTCGTGCCCTTGCATTGTTACCTTGGCTTTTTCTTGGATTGTGGCACTCCTATTTATTTGGATCTCGTGTCCTTGCCTTGTTGCCTTGGTTTTTCTTGGATCGTGGCACACCTATTTATAGCAGTCGATCAAATTATATTTGGTGTTTGTTTTTCACTTTTCGACATCACTCCATTGACAGTCTCCTTGCATGGAGCTATTATGGTGAAGCCCAATGTCAGTTGTTTTTGAGTTATATGATCGAGCAGTGGATTCAAACCATAGTGTGCACCACACTTCTTCAACATTGTACAAGTTTTTGGAGCCAAGCTTCTGAGGATATCTTGTAGTAGGATTTTTCTCTCTACTTTGTTATTACTGGTTTTGGGTACCTTGCAGTGTCCATTTTTCCCAGTTGTTGTACATGGGTACCTCATCAGGCCTGGTTGCCGGGACCCACCTTCTTTTTCGCTTACCTAAGCTATGCTTACGAGAGGGTGTTAGTGTAGGTTATTATTTATCCTGTTATTTATTTATCAGGATAATTCTTACACTTGTGTTAGCCCTACACTTGTTAGGTTAGCTTGCTTAGGTGTACTAGTTGTGTGGAGTTAGGTTATTAGTTGTGTTGAGTTAGCTTCTCAGTTATGTAGAGTTAGCTTACTAGTCTTTTGGAGTTAACTTAACTACCAGTATTAGTTAGAGGGAGTTCTTCACCACTGATTTAGGTAGTAGTTGCACTTCCCTCCTCCTATATGTACATCTTTCTTATTGAATAATTCAAGTCATTCTATTGTAATGTATTGAGCATTATGGATTATGATGGATTTCCATATATGGTGTTTTAGCTCTTCTACTTTGCAAATCTAATGTGGTGTGCTTTCATGGTATCAGAGCAGGAGATTGGTGTTAACATCTGTCTATAAGTTTTATTTTACAAATAAATTATTTGTGTATTCATACATTTGGGATGCCTTGGAGAGGGTCTTTACTCTCTTTACTTTGTTGTTACTAGTTTTGGGTACCTTGCAGTGTCCCTTTTTTTTCCCAGTTATTGTACATGAGTACCTCATCAAGCCTAGTTGTCGGGACTCATACTGTGGACATGAAACTTCTATTTTAGCCCCTAGCTTCAGTTGAGGGGGGTGTTAGAGTAGGTATTTACCTTAGCTCATGTTCACCTAGGTACTTTATTTACCTTTATTGTATTTATCCTCACCCACTTATGTGTGTGGATATTTCTTTTATCTTATTTAGATATTAGGAGATATTATCTCGTTGTTAGGTATAGTTCTCTCCTAAATCTATGGTATTGATTAGATCCTTGATGTCTAGTTCTCTCCTAAATCTATGGTATTGACTAGATCCTTGATGTCTAGTTCTCTCCTAAATCTATGGTTTTGACTAGTTCTTTGATGACTAGTTATTTCCTTGATTTATGGCTTGATCTACGACCTTGACTAGTTCTTAGATTGTTATTCCTTGCCTATTTAAGCAAGGCCCATTCTCAATGTATTGCATTGAGTTCCATAATAATATATAATATTGTTTCTCATTTATTTGCAAAGGTTTTATGTAAAGTTATTCTGGCGAATTGCTTTCATCTTATTGATCATTGTGTTTGATTAGCATCTGTGTTCTTGGCTTGGTACGATCTGGTTATTGTTCCTTTCATGCGACCCCTTCAATATTAGCTCTTGCTCATACCTTTAATGGTCAAAATCAAAATCAAAACCGAAATAGACTTGTTGCTGCACCACAATGGTTGGCAATTGAAGCTGCTCCAAGGAATAACTTGGAAACTAATGAAGAAGATTTTGGCATTGACGAATCATTCGATGATGAAGAATTTGTAGATCCCGCTAGCAACTCCAATATTGGTTACCTGGACTACGAATATGAAGATGGCTATTATGAATCTTTTGAATATTTTTATGGTCACACATTTGTGGTGTTCATAAGGTCTCAGACATGCCAAAATTCCGAAGCATCCACAAGCGGCCAGAGAAGAGAAAGAGAAGATCCTAGGCTGGATGTTACTATCTTGAAAAGAGGTAGCCCTCTTCCTTATTCATTAGTGCCTAAAGATAAATATTCAAATTCTTTCAATTCACAGCAAAGAGCCAATGCACATCCGGCTAAAGC
This sequence comes from Taxus chinensis, assembly GCA_019776745.2. Lineage (NCBI taxonomy): Eukaryota > Viridiplantae > Streptophyta > Pinopsida > Cupressales > Taxaceae > Taxus > Taxus chinensis. The sequence goes on along the minus strand of CM034147.1, from coordinate 59,660,812 downwards.
AAGTCAAGCTTTTGACATCATTGACCACATCAAGAAGACCAAGTTACAAATGTCAGAAGCTGAGTATTTGAGAGCATTTCCTGATCAACTAAATAGATTGGTCAAGTATGTGCAAAGTAACGGTCTGAATCCAACAAATAATAATTCACGGGGTATCTTGTCAAGTCCAAATATTACTCCTCCTTCAAATAATGTGGCTACAAGTTCTTCTCCTTCTACCTCTTCTCCTACTACATCAAAAAGGATTGAGCCATTTTATGTATCTTTTCTTATCAACAGATACAAATTGAGCAATTGCATTTTGGACTCTGGAGCTTCTGATAATGTCATGCCTACCAAAGTTGCTGATGCCTAGAGTTTCACATTGGCAAAAACCATCAAAAGATGTTATTCAATAGAAAGGCAAGTTCCTCTTGTGGGGCAAATCAAAGATGCGCAAGCAGTACTAGCTTCTTTTCCAGACAAGAGATTTAAAATGACTATCCTTGTAGCAGACATCCCAGTCTCTTATGGCATGCTATTGAGTAGAAATTTATGTAAAGAGCTGGGTGAAGAAGTCAAGATGGATTGGTCTTGTGTGCACATACCAATCAAAGGAGTTAATCAGAAGTTAGAACCTGAGAAGAAATTCAAGTACACAGTATCAAAGTATGAGGATCCTAGATCTCATATCTTGTTTCAGGAATCTGATCATGGAGTCTATTATCTAGAAATGGATAAAGAAGATGTTCAACCTGTGATTCAAGAACCACATCAACTTGACAACAAGGTTTGGACTCTAGAATTTGATGGCAACTGCTATTCATTTGGATCCGGCGTAGGCGTTGTTCTTATCTCTCCTGAAGGTAAGGTGCATGCACACTCCTTCAAATTGATGTTCAAAAATACTAACAACACAGCAGAGTATGAAGCGTTGTTGTTAGGTATGGAGCAGGCAAGAAAATGGGAATCAAGCTCTTATGTGTAAAGGGAGATGTTGAGCTGATTGTTAAGCAGATAAGAGGTCTCTATCAAGTAAAAAAAGACAAACTTCAGCATTATAGAGATCGAGTCTACTCTGCTATCCTAGATTTTTCAACTTTTTCGGTATCTTACATTCTGAGAGAACAAAATTCCAGAGCTGATTCACTTGCAGTGACTGCATCTTTGTTAAATCCATATCAGCCTCCCACATTTTTTAGACAGGGGGATTACAAAGTTGAGATGGTATTCCATCCAAAAGTTCCCGACAACGTCCAGCAATGGCAGGTTTTCAACAATGACAAGCAGATTGCTGCATTTCTCTAACAAAAAGACAACTTTGAAGAGATCTACTATGAGGAAAGCAATTCACCTCCAAGATAAACTACTATGGGAGAAATGGACACAGATGTCTCAGGAAGTCAGGAGATTATCTAGCTAAAGGGAAATAAAATTCCCAAAGGCTTGGTATCTCTTGAGGAAATGTTCAACAAGCATGATCAGATGCGTAAGAAGAATGAAGAAAGAGGGGAATGTTCTTCCTCTGATACATAGTTACTAAATTTGGGAGCCGGAAATGATCCCAAATTAGTAAATCTAGGTAAGTGTTGTTCAGAGGCTAAAAGAGAAGCCTTTATAGAGTTTCTTAGAAAATACATGGATGTTTTTGCCTGGTCTTACCAGGATCTGAAAACGTATAAGCCTGCAGAAGTTCAACACTACATACCACTAAAACTAGAATAAAAGCCTTTCAAGAAAAAGCTGCAGTGGCATAACCCTACCATTTCTGAAACCATCTTTGTAGAAATCCAGAAGTTGTTAGAAGCAAATATTATTTATCCCATACATCATTCTGAATGGTTGACCAACATAGTTCTTGTGAGGAAGAAGAGTGGTGAGATTAGGTTGTGCGTGGATTTTCGCAACCTCAATCAAGCTTCTTTAAAAGATAACTACCCCATCCCCATCATGGATCACACTCTGTAGGTGGTCACTGGATCTGAGATACTTTCCATGCTCGATGGTTTCTCAAGCTACAATCAAGTCAAGGTGGCTGAAGAAGATCAATATAAAACGACATTCATTACACCTTGGGGAACCTTTGCTTACCAGAAAATGACGTTTGGTTTGATCAATGCTAGAGCTACATTTCAAAGAGCTATGGATTTAGCTTTTTCTCATCTCAAGGATACAAGCATAGTGGTGTACCTTGATGACCTGACATTCTTTTCCAAAGATAGAAACATGCACATTTCGAATCTAGAAGAGGTTTTCATACAATGCCGTAAATAGGGTATTTCTTTAAACCCCAAGAAATCTATCTTTGCTGTAACCGAAGGAAAACTAATAGGGCACATCATTTCTAAAGAAGGAACCAAGATAGATCTGGAACATGTCAAATCCATTCAGACATTGCCATTGCCCACATCCAAAAAAGGAGTTCACTCTTTCTTTCGAAAAGTTAATTTTCTCAAGAGATTCATTCCTGACTTCGCTGAGCTAACTCGTCATATCTCGAATATGATGAAGAAGACACAAGATTTTAAATGGAGCAACAAAGGGAAGGAAGCTTTTGAGAAGTTTAAAGAGGCCCCGTCAAAAGCTCTAGTCTTGGTTTCACCCGACTTTAGTAAAGAATTTATTCTTTATTGTTATTCCTCCGAACACACCATGTCAGCAATAATAATGCAGAAAAAGAAAGAGGACGCAGAGGCTCTGATTGCTTTCATGAGCACGCCCCTTAAAGCTTATGAGTTGAAATATACTCCCATGGAAAAGCTCGCATATGCAGTAGTGAAGGCATGTAAGGAATTAAAGTATTATATTCTTTCCTCACACACTGTGGTCTTAGTTCCAGATACTGCAGTGAAATCTATCCTCACTCAACAAGAGTTATGATTGTTGAGAGGCACATGGGTGAAAAAGGTTCAATAATATGACCTGGTTATTAAACCTACAAAGCTGGTTCGAGGAAGAGTCTGTGCGAACTAATGACAGAGATGAAAGCATTAGTGTCAGAAGCAGCTCAAGAAAAGATGGATGGAGATTTACTTGCGGTACTTTTTATAGATCTGGTGGAGGAGTGGTACAGTAACATTGCCTACTTTCTGACGTATGGAGAATGTCCGAATCAACTTTCTTGGAAAGAGAAGCAAACAATTAAACTAAAGTCCAAATCCTTCGTTCTATGGGATAATGGTTTATACAAAAGAGGAATTGATGGCATATTTTTCATATGCGTGGATAAAGCTCAGCAGGATCAGCTATTATAACAGTTTCATGACATGGCTTGCGGTGGTCATTTCTCAGCCTGAATCACTACACACAATATCCTCAGAGTAAGGTATTACTGGCCCACACTTTTTCAAGATACTGCAGAGTGGGTAGCTAAGTGCCAAGCGTGCCAACATTTGTTGGGCGTGTGAAATTGCCTACATTACCTTTAAAACCCATTCTAATTGAAGAACTTTTCCAACAGTGGGGAATGGATTTTATTGGTATGCTTAACCCAGCTTCCAATGTCAGCCATCACTACATTCTAACAGCTACTGATTATTTCAGTAAGTGGGTAGAAGTCATTCTTGTGAAGAATGCCACTTCTGTCGAGGTGTGTAGTCTTATAAAAAAAAATATTATTGTCAGGTTTGGTGTGCCCAGTAAAATAGTAGTAGACAACGCTCTGAATATTTCTTCTAAGGAGCTGGTTGACTTCTACTACACTCATGGGATTCAACTGGTACATTCCTTAAACTACTATCCACAAGGGAATGGCCAAGCTAAATCAAGTAACAAAAAATTGGTAACTATCGTGTGCAAGGTAGTAACGGAAAATCAAAGGACTTGGCATAAGAAGTTGTTTGATGCATTATGGGCCGATAGAATTACACTGAAAAGGGCTATAGGCATGTCCCCATTTCAGCTGTTATATGGTAGAGACACAGAGTTGCCTCTTACCTTGGAACTGCCTGCCCTACAACTTTCTAGAGCCCTGGAAGATTCTACATTCAAGAATGCTATTGATAAAAGAATTATGTACCTAACTGAATTGATGGAAGTACAAACTCAAGTTGCAGATAGGTTGACAGAGCATCAAAGGAAGGTGAAAGTCATCTTCGACAAAAAACCCAGGGAAAGAAAGTTTGAAGTCAATGACTGGGTCCTTTTATGGGACAAAAGAAGAGAAGCAAAAGGCATGCATGGAAAATTCGATTCACTATGGAAAGGGCCTTTTGTGATTAAGAAGATCGCTAGAGCAGATAGCTTCATTCTTGCTCATCAGGATGGAGTTGAATTGCCATTTCCTTTCAATAGGCAACACTTGAAGTTGTTCCGGACATGAGAAACAGGGTAAAACCTGTATGTACATAAATAAAACTTTGTTTGTTTTTCTTTGTTTTGTTTGTTTTATTTTTGTGTTGTGTTTGTTTGCCTGACCCCGTGCCCAAAAGAAAAGATACGAAACCAAAGATACTGGGATCTCATCTTTTCCCTTGTCATTCTGACAAAGAAAAAGATGTCCACAGACGGAGCCAACTGGTGTCCCCAGATTTCATCCTGAAATCTGTGACTACCCTATCCAAAAAAAATTCATACTTTTAAAATAATGGGTCGTTTTGTGTTTTTATTGCCAGAAAGTTATTGTATTGCGTCAAAATATTCCCAAAAAGCCATATTCATCATTTTCGCCAAATACCCAGATGCCCAAAATTGTTATATTCTGTCATCGGGATTTGTCTGCGGGAAATTTGTATTTAATTATTTGAGCCCCGTTTGAGGCAATTTGCATTATGGTTTAACTCTGTTGTGATCATACATATCATTATTCCTATATACCAGTAGGGTTTTAACCAGGAATGAGTTTTGGACTTTATTTGTGACTTTTGGCAACATTTTGTGTTTTTGTGTTTTCCCGATTTGTTTTCTATGAAATTTATCTAGATCAATTCCTTTGCCGGTTTGGCCTGATTCTTGTCCTGGAGTAGCTAGAGATCACAGACACACGTTGTGCCAGAAGGAAGTCGCCATCGGAGGTCTAGTTCACTGGGAAAAGACGAAGTCGTGCACCAAAAAGCATCTTTTAGGTTGGCCGCATTTTTGGAAAAATAAGGTTTGAAGTGGATCATGAGAAAATTAGAAGCAGCAGGCAAGTAGGAATTTTGTACCTACCTAGTAGGGTACTTTTTCCCATGAAAGCAACGCCACTTAAGTGACAATGGGAAAATTAGAGGCAGCAAGCAGGTGGGAATTTCTTACCTGCCTTGCAGGGTAAAAATTCTCATTGTGGCATAAAAGAAATCACAACGGAAATGTATCACTTCTAAATTTAAAAACATAGGAATCAGGTCTGGGACCTCTTTCTAAATTTTTATTGCCTAGATCCAGAGTTGCAGGAAAGACTTCAACAACCTGCAGCCTTATCCATACATAGCCCTGTTGCCAAAGTTCTAAAATTAAATAAATTTATTTATTTAATGGCAGACCCTTTATGTCAAAAAGTACACCCCTTTTTGGGAGTGAAATAATATTTTTTAAAGTATTAAATGATTAAATTAATTCCTATTTTCAGTGGCTAAGGTCAAAACATACTGTGACGCTTGAGTTAACTGGAAGCAGAAGTCTAAAATTAAATAAATTTAATTTATTTAATGGCAGCCATAAGCATGCACAAAATAGGCGCCCCATTTGAAGAGTGAAGCTCATTAATTAATTAATTAATTAATTAATTGCCAGTAATAGCAAAGGCATTAATTAATTATAGAATCACAAGGGTTATATAAGCAGGGGTTGCCATAAGGATGAATTAATTAAGTCACAGGTAAAAAAGTGCAGCCTAGAGGAAAAGTATACCCCATTTGAAGAGGATTTTTGCTTAAAAGAAGGTGAAATCAATGTTAAAAGCTTTCGATTTTGGCAGACAGGTTGAAGGGAGGTTATTTGTGACTGGATAATTGTTTGCATAAGTGATACAAGTGCTCAAGTGAAGTTGGAAAAATTCATGCTCACTTTGCATGCAAACAAAACATCAATTTTTGGGGTAGTAGGCTTGAATTATGCAAATTTTTATGGTTAAAATTCATTGTTCATGTTCCAGTTGCCATCTTTGTCTGAATTAATTGCAAGAATTCATTACAGGTGCTTTACAAAAAAAAGGAGCTTTAAAGGTCTAATACATTGAATATATCCTCTAAATCTGAAGAATTATCCAGATCTGCACCATTTTTGAAGAATTCAGGCCGAATAAGAAGAAAAAGAATTGTTCAGACAAAGATAGACAAAGCCATGGCAAAGAGGAACGAAAAATAAATTACAACAGAGTCATGCATCACTTCCAAATTTGCAGACATATGAGACACAGATCTAGGTCCGGAACCTCTTTCCGAATTGATTGATAGATCCATAGCAGGAAATACTTCACTCATGCATGCAGTTAAAAGCAGTGGAATTATTCAAGCTGCAGTCTTTCCATACACAGCCTAGTTGCCAAAGTTTGTTATGGAATGTGCTAGATCTTACCATCCTTCATTTAGATCAGTGTGAGATGCTACAGGGAAAACAATAATTCGGTTGGACGCAGAGTTCACCAATTATTGTTTGAAGATTCTGGCACAAAAGGTGGTGACTTCCATTAGCATTCAGAATGTCGATAGCAGGTGGGAGAAACATAGAGTTGACTGTGTGAACATAATGAACAGCGGATACATGAAGAATCCTAGATCTCCTTCTAAGTTCCTAAGAACTCTTCTACGGTCTAATCTAGTGCAGGAGGTAGATGATATTGCCAAATTGTTATGCAGGATAAATGGCAAGGCGAATGCTCACACTTTCCGTACATGGATGTATGCTTTCATCAGGACCATTGAAGTCAACAAGGTGGATCTTAAATATGATGGGAATGTGTTACTTGACACTTACCATCAAATGGGAGGAGATAGAGCCATACTTCAGGATAACGTAGGGGGCTGTCATACGATTCAGGAAAGGTCTGGCGCTTTTCTAGTGAATACTTCAAATTGGTTATTAACAAAAAGATACTGCCTTGATGAAGCATTGATGAATCAAGTCACGAGAAACTTCAGTGTAGGATATTTCCTCAACTGAGAATTTTAAAGTAAATAGAAGATCTCAATTAAAGGAGAAGATCACTTCCTCGGCTATGACTTTAGTTCTGGCTTCTCCAACATCTAGTACTTCACTGATTGTTGCACCGTAGCAAGACACTTCCATGCCTCCATTGAATCTGGAAACATTTATCTTCTCTCCTCAGCCACTTCATTCAATACCTGTTCCAGAAGAGACATTAAAGTTATAGATGGCAGAGTTTGAAAGATCTTTGTCCTTAGATGATTCATAAGATGGCAGCCATAACACTGTAGCACTTTCTAATGGAGAGGAACAGAGCGGGAGATAGTAGTGCACTCAGCGACTTCTCATTCTCCAAGAAGTAACTTCTCAGAATGGTTGGCTTCGTAGTTGGTTCTTAGGAGCTAGAATGGAAATGAACTTGGAGGAACATGACTTGCAGCTACTCTGGAGTCTAGGTGAAAAAGACAGAAGGCCTAAAGTTGCTAAGGTAACTTCAAGGTTGATCATTGAGGATTCGGGGCAGAAGCTTGCTGAGATGTCAGTTCTGGTGGAAGGAAAGAAGGAGGATGAGCTCATAGCAGAATATGTAACAGCAACCAGAGTACCCCTCGGTTAAGCCACCACAGAAGGATTGAAGCAGGATACGTAGAAATTGATAGATATTCTATTCCTTAGGCTTGACAGAGAAAAGGTAGAGAAAGACAAAGCTTCAGAAGTAGGTATCTCAGTTGTGTGAGATCATAGCCAAGGTTGCTAAATCTTCCACTCAGCCCTATTTCAAGAGCAGGTGAGTGAACATCTTATGTAGGAGATGGAAGATACAAGTAATCAGGTGAAAGCTATTGATGAATGGAAGAATCTAATTATTCATCAAGCTTCTGTACAACTTGGAGAGGTACCAGCCCACCTGAAGGTTATCAATGATGCATCAAATCAGCTAAAGCAACTGGTGATGAGCATAGTAGACATGAACATAGTTGCTGAGAGTAACCTGAGTAATTTGGCCAAAGATCAACAAGCTGCTGAGAGAAGTATTGGTTGACAGAGCAGATTGTACCAGATGGATCAGTTGAGAAGGGGAAGTAGCTAGAGTTTGCAGTAGTTTGCAATAGTTTGTCAGTATCTTTCCATTTGGAGATCTACAGAGTTTTGCTGAAGAGGATGTAGTCACTTGAGAGTAATACATTGTCCTTACCTGAGACCATATCATTGTTTCTTTCACTAAGGAGGAAGTGGTCGAAAATGTTACTTCATACGTATGGATCATTTCTAGCAAAGTGCCTAATTCCCTGGAAGGGTCTCTTCTGATGGTACAAGGAAGAATTTATGGAGCTACTAAGCCTTTCACGATGAATTCCATTAGCAGACTAGTGGTACTACAGGTAGATATTGTGAGGTTCGGTCTGAACTTGGAGGATGTGGAAGTGTGTATCAAAGTGTTGAATGAAGGATTGCTATAGTTTAGGATAGAAAAGGAAGTGGTGGCTAAAATAAATGGGAAGATGTTGAATCACATGTTTGACAAGTATATCCAATATCAGAACAAAAAGAAGACTTAAATATTACAGTTGTCTTGACTTCTTCTTCTATTTCCACGTTCCTGGATGAAATTTTAAGACTTTAAAGTTATTGTTTTTGAAACCATTACTTAAAGTCATGTGGAACAATTATATTAGTTAAGTGATACATGTGTCACTTAAGGAGAATTTAGTGGAAGATGATTGTCAAATGTCATCTTTAGTTTTTGCTTATGTTTCAGTTCAGTTAGGTTTCTCATTTGTACTTTCCCTTCTACATTCTATAAGTAGGAGAAGAACCTCCAGGTTAATGATCAAAATTTGTAAGCAGCAACCTTGTGTTCCAGACTTTGTGCTAAAACCCTTGAGAGCCACTTGAAGAAAAGGAATATACAGGAGAAGATTTCTAGAGAACTTTGTGTCACGGTGTATTGTGTTTCTAGCTTTTATATCTTAGATCTTTTAGTAAACTTTGTGTTATTTCAGATCTAGATCTAGAGCTACATTTGCTTATAATTCTTTGTTTATATCTATTGGTTTCTTTTATGTGCATGTAATCAACTCTGTTATCTATTGATTGCGATGCACATCTTCCCCATTTCTTCTCTGTGTTTATATAATTCCCTTTCCCTTCTTCTATAAATATTTCCTTTCTTTAAATAGATGCTTACTTGCTGCAGAACTGTACAGCTATAGTTCATGAGCTGAACAGTTAAAGTAAAACCCCATATATATGCTAGCATACTTTAATTGATAAATCTGGCACGGGAGCCTCATTGGTAAATGAGGGAGATTTATCTCATGACTACCTAGGTTTTGTGCTATGCAGAAAATCTAGCCAACAGTATGGCAGTTGTTCTTTGATGGACCAAGAAGTAGACAAGGTGCAGGAAGGGGAGCTATGCTTACTTCACCTCAAGGCATTAAGTATTATTCATCTTTTAGATTTCAATTTGCATGTTCTAACAACACTGTTGAATATGAAGCTTTGATACATGGATTGCATTGGTCAAGGAAGAGAGGCATAAAAAACTTACAAGTCTTTAGTGATAGCGAGTTGATTGTTAATCAAGTTAAAGGAAAACATGCCATTCCAAGAATGACTTGCTCAAGAGTTACAAGAATAGAGTGTGGGACCTCATTGAGGTTTTTGAGGGCTTTGACATCAACTCCATTCCTAGGAAAGAAAACCAAGTTGTTGATAGGATTGTAGTAGTTGGAGCAACCTTTGATGTTGTGGAAAGTATCAAAAGGAATAAAATTCAACCAAGCATCCATGTGATTGTGAGGCCATTAGTGCCAGAAAACAATTGCGAGTTGGTAGGTTTTTTGAGAGTGACCAACAAATCATCAATTTCTTACAAGAGGAAGCTGAGTTCTCAGCCAAAAATCAGGAAAAGTTAGAACAGTAGTATGGTGATCAAGTGGTACATCTGAGAACCAACAAACTGCCAAAGGGACTTGTGACTATAGAGTCTATTTTCAGTCCTAATGATCAATTTAGGAAGGAGAAAGCAAACATCCAAGTCAAGGGAGAGGATTCATAACCCATCTCAGTTGGGGAAGGCAAGTCACTTCAAACTGGTAAAGTGGCAACCGAGCAAGAAAGGTATGAGTTTATGCAACTTTTCAAAGAGTTCCCAGATGTATTTTCTTAGAGCTATGAAGACTTGAGAGGTTTTAATCCAAATCTAGCTCAACACACAATTGAACTAGATCCAAGTGCTAAGCCCATCAGGCAAAAACAAAGATCGGCCAATCCACACATTGAGCCTCTCGTGAAGAAGGAATTGACTAAGTTAATAGAGGAAAGTATCATATTCCCCATCGAGCATTCAATCTGGGTTGCAAAATTGGTTCCAGTTAGAAAGAAGAGTGGAGAAATCAGGTTGTGTGTAGACTTTAGAGATTTGAACAGAGCATCCCTCAAGGATCACTACCCACTTCCTTCTATGGAGCAGATTTTGCAAGTTGTTGCTGGCTCTAAGAGGCTTTCCATTGCTAGATGGTTATACAGGGTATAATCAGATCATGGTAAAGGAAGATGACCAGTTCAAAATAGCCTTCACCACCAAATGGGGAACCTATGCATATAGAAAAATTCCATTTGGGATGTCTAACACTGGAGCTACTTTCCAAAGGGAAATGGATATGGCATTCAAGGGATTGATTAAAAAAAAGTGTTTGATATACCTAGATGATATTACTGTATTTTCTAAAAGTGCAGTAGACCATCTCTTTCATTTGAGACAAGTGTTCCAAAGAATGTAGAAGATTTGGGGTATCCTTGAATCCCAAAAAATGCATTTTCCTAGCTCATGAAGGCAAAGCTCCTAGGCCACATTGTTTCCAAAGAGGGATTAGCAATTGTTCCAGAGAGGATTGAAGAAATAAGAGCACTACCATTGCCAAAGCATAAGAAGGCTCTTCAAAGCTTCTTGGGAAGAATAAATTTATGTTCGAAGGTTTGTTCCAAACTTTGCATAGCCCTTGTCAGGCTAATAACTATGATGTTGAAGAAAAGTGTGGTGTTCAAATGGACAGCTGAAAGTAAGGCAAGTTTCAACACAATAAAAGAATCTATCTCACAGACTCCAACTCTCATTAACCTATATTTCTCCAAATACTTCATCCTTTATGCATTTGGCAGTGACGATATAATTTCTATAATTTTAGTACATCAACATGAAGAAAATGTAGAGCAGCCAATTGCCTTCTTTAGCCAAAGCTTGGAGGACTATGATAGTAAGGTATTCCTTCATTGAGAAGCATGCTTCTTGCAAGTGATTAGGAGCTTGAAGAAATTTAAACATCTAGTTTCAAACAAAAAGGTTTCAATTATTGGTTTCTCATGTGGGAGTTAAATACTTCCTCCTCAACAAATATCTAAATGAAAAACATGTAGGGTGGATTACTCATGTCATGGAGTATGACATTGAGATCAAAGTCACCAAGTTGGTCCAAGGAAAGGTATTTTGTGAGCAATTGGCCTTGAACCAGTCAATTGAAGCAAGCAAAGAGAAGAATGTTGTTTTGGTGTTGCAAGACAGCCAAGAACAAAGAGATGTTCAAGTATAAAATGGTGATGTGCTCACTCCTTGCTGGACCCAAGACATAATTCACTTCTTACAAATAGGTATATGCCCTCTAGATATGAATAAATCCAAAAGAAGAAACTTCATATTGCACGTTATTCCATATGCACTTGTTTATGGTGTCTTGTTCAAAAAGGATATCAACGGAGTGTTGCTGAGATGCATTGGGACAAATCAGATTGAGAAAATGTTAGAAGAGTTCCATGGTAGATTAGCTAGGGGTCATTTTTCTCCAAGAGTAATATCTCTCAAGATCATGAAGGCTGGTTATTATTGGCCCAAAATATTTAGTGATTGTTATGCATGGATCAAGAGGTGCAAGAATTGTGCATTCTTCACAGGGAAAGAGAGGTTATCATCACTTCCATTGCACCCAATCTCAATGGACCAGCCATTCATGCAATGGATTCATTAATCCAAACTCAAGCCAAGGGCATAAATGGATTCTAATAGGAACATACTACTTCACCAAATGGACTGAGGTGGTGACACTCAAAGAGGAAAATGAATCTAGCATTCTAGAATTCCATGAGGGGATAACAACTAGATTTGGTACACCTACCACTATAATATCATATAATGCGTTGGTATTCATAGAATCAAGGGTAACTGAATGGGCTATTAGAAATGGGATCTATTCGAGCACTTCATCAAATTATTACCCTTAAGGTAATGGCCAAGCTGAGTCCACAAATAATAATCTATTAAGGATCATCAAGAGGACTCTTGATGAAAATCATAGGACTTGGCACACTAAGCTCAAATCAGCCCTATGGGCTGATAGGATAACTCCCAAGAGATCCATAGGTAACTCTTTGTTTAGACTTGTTTATGGGAGAGAGACAATCTTGCCAATGTCACTTGAGTTGCCAACGTTGGAACTCATGAAGCAATTGGAATTGTTAGATTTTTAGCCCATGGAGGTTATATATGCCAAATTGATGGAACTCCAAGAAATTAGAGAGCATGCAGCCCAAAAAATGGAGAAGGATAAAGCTTTAATCAAGAGAAGCTTAGATAGGAAAGCTAAGGCTAGAACTTTCCAAGTTGGAGATTTAGTTTTTGAAATGGGATGGCAGACCGAGAAAAGCCTTGAAGGTATTCAAATTTTGATGCCATTTAGAGTGGTCCCTACATAGTCACAAAATGCAAAAACAACAATGCCTTCCAATTATCTACATTGGATGGTGAGGAACTACAGATTCCAGTTAATGGAATCCATCTAAAACATTGCTACTAGAAGGGAAACTTTTCACCTTATACATATTAGCTTAGATTCTTCATTCCTCTAAGTTCATATGCACATTGTTTTGTTGTATCTTAGATTTACATTTTCTTAAGTGCTTTGGCACAAGTTTTGTTTCCCCAAGGATGCATCTCTTGCAGGCCATGCTCCAGATCAAAGTAATGTTCTACTCTCATAATATTCATTCTAGATATTTTCTAATGAGTTTAGAGTAACAAGCAGTTAAGTTGATGACTCCATTGCCCAATGGATTGCTTCAAGCAGCTGGCCACTTCATCTAGCAGGCAGATGACCCCTATGACTCACCAAAATTGTTATCCAAAATAAGCCCCCTGCTTATTTTGGCTAACTTGCCTTCTTTCTCTCCTTCCTTGTGCTTAAACTTCAAATTTTACACATTTCAAGCACTCAAAGGATTCTAGAAATGGCTTCATCAGATAGAGAATTTTCTCACCTTTCCAAAAAGGTAAAAATTTTCTCCTAACTCCTTGTAGTTTTCGAGTTATGGCTCAGCGAAATTTTTGGGGAAAATTTTCCCAAGACATGCCCGCATCCAATGAAATGGAGCCACGTGGCAGAGGAGGTCATGTCGGCGGAGTGAAGTTGGAAAATTTTCTAGGAAGGTTGGCAGAGGCAGAAAGAAAAAAGTTTTCTCGTGGGCCCACGGAAGGAATGGAGAAAATTTTGTTAAGGCCCTGCCGAGCAATCGCATAACACCACGTGTCTAATCGATGACGGACATCGGGGCATCGGGAGAAGTTTTGGTTTTTTGCCCAAAACCCAAAAAGGCACAAAGGTAAACATCAAGGCCATACCCCTGCCAAGCTATGAAGGTGCCATGTGTCCACATCGGTAGCGGAGGTCGAGCCAGCAGAGAATTTTGGGAAAATTTCCCAATTGCACAAAAGGGAAAAAAGTGATCCCAAGGCCCGTGGATCAACCATAGGGTTTGAGCTCGTGATTCCATCAGCATATTGGGAAGCACCACATGGCAGCGGAGCGGCAAGGTGTGGAGAATTTTTGGGAATTTTTCCCAAATTCAAAAAAGAAGAAAATTTCAATTTTTGGCCTGCCAACCTGAATTTTGCCCTAAAATTTCTATTTTTGCCCTAAATATTCAGAGGGGCATAACTTTCGATCCCGAGCTCGGATTTTCACATTCTTTATATCATTGGAAATCTATTGAAATTCTCCATACGATGGAATTTTCATTTTTATTTTGGTGGAGTTTTGTGGGAGAAAAATGAGAAAACATCTCTCGCATGTAAAAAATACAAAACTGACATTCAACTACCAAAATTAATGAAGTATAGGTCATTTTTTGATCTACAGAGCAATGTACTTTCGCGTATGGGTTTATCTATGAATCCAATCATTTTTCAAGTGAAAAATTGAAGGGATTTGATTGGTGGTTGAGCTCATAAATCAATTTACTCACGTTTTTTGCTTTTCCTTTGTTCTGCTCCACCATTAAAAGCCAGTTTTAGCTCATTTGTAAAGGGTTGGACCTTTTTTTTGCTTCTTGCAAGACTCTTCCTCTTCCCCTTGGCATGTGAATTCAAGGAGTTTCAGACCTCCCATGGAAATTATAGACATGTTTTTTTCCTTCTCTGTCTATTATAATGCATCGTATTAATTCTTGGAGACTGGTAATGCATGTTTTGTGAATGATCCTTCCAATCCTCTCTTGCATTGTGTTTATCATTGTCTTATGATATTTCATTATAATATGGCAAATATGTGCATGCTTTGGTGTTACATCTTTATGATATGTGTCTATCTATTTACAAGACAAAATTTCATCACTCCTTTAGTGTATCACTATTTTAGCTTTGTTTTGTTTTTTTTTTTTTTTATGCTTCTTTCAACCCTATCTCCTTGGAAATTTTAGAGTAAGAGTTTTGAATCAGAACCTCTACAAAAGTTCATGCATACACCTAAATAGAGGGGTGAGAACCAGCTTTCTCTGGAGAGTTTTCTCACCTTGCAAGGTCCCACACCTTGGAGAAAACTCAATGTTGTGCAATCACACTAAATGACCCAATTCTGAACTACAGATTTGAAAGTCATTTAGGGGGTGTTGTAGATTTGCACTAACAGTAACCATTTCAGAGAGAAGGTAGATAATTTTTCTTTGTTGGAACAATTAACCACAATCAAGAGGGCCCCAAATAAGCAGATGGCTGACTTAAACTTTAGGTTCCAGCGGACGTAGGACCAGATTCTAATTTTCCTGATGCCAGCAGCGGAAGGTGTGTTCCTCTACTTTTTTAGGGCTCTAAATTCCGACATATCTATGACGATATAATCAATGGGGGGAACAACACTTACAGGGGCATATGATATAGATATCATAGTGGAAAATTGTTTAATTCAAGCAGGTAAGTTGGCACCTGGGATACCTATGCCTCTATATCTATAATTGGGGACCCCCTTTACCAGTCAAGCACCTGATATAGCCCCCATTCCAGCCCCTAGAAATCAGAGCAATAGTGATTCCTCCACTTCTTCTAGTACTTCCAAGGAACTCTAGGAAGTCATGAAGCAACTGCATGATTTGGGGAATGAGTTGGTGACAATCAAAAGGCAACAAGCTCAAAGCTCTAGACCTTACCATCCCCAACCTCAAACGAATAGGCCTCTATATCAACGTAATAGGCCTCCTTCTTAGGAAACAAAGTAAAATCCAAATCAAGGGTAGTCTCAAACTGCTAGGCCATTTCACCCTTATAATCCAAATGCATTTTCAATATTAAGGGTCATGGTTCTAGCTTAGAAAAACATTTCTCAAGAGTATGAATGGTGTTACCCCTAAAACCTACCTCATAATCGATCAATGTGCTTCAATGGTGCACTGAATCAAGCCTTGATGGTGCAGACAAGTTGGAGTGGCCTAAGAGTCAAGTGTGGAAGAAAATCAGCAAGCAGCTCAGCAAGAGACTCCTCCAATTGAAACCATGTTGGTCAATTGGCAGACGGAGGAATTTTGTGGATTTGATCTATCTCCTTTCCAAGGTGTGGTTGTCAATACATGGTCTAAGAAAAGGAACATAGGGGAGGGGAAATCATTTAGTATAGTTATTTCTCAGCCCACTCTCACTCAAGAAGGAGTTGGCAGGCCAAATGTATCTCCTAATACATAAAGCTAGCCTAAGGTAGTTGTTGTAACAGCCCCCAATGTATAGAATCAGCCCAAGATACTAGTTTCAGCAGCTCATGGAGCAACCCAAGTACCAGAAAAGATCATGTCGAACAAGGGGTAGAAAAAGGAAAACCAATCTCCATTCAATATCATCGATCAGATGAAGAAGACTAATGCCAACATTTCCATGTGGGAGTCTTTGGCAATTCCAGGGCAGCGATATTTGTTGCAAGCTACTATGGAAAATTGGTCCCCTTCTAATGAGCCATCCAAAAACTAGGAGAGGGTTCTTACTAACACTATGCAACAAAGAGAAGGTCATTCAGGTAAGAATGTGAAACCTCCATCGTTCTATGTTTCATTGATCATTGGAGATAAGTTAGTGCACAATTTCATGATCGACTCAGGGGAGAGAAGCTCAGTAATGCCGAAGCAAATCACAGATGAATTGGGCCTAAAATATTAACCGATATTAAGGGGATTAGTGCAATTTGATGGGACAGTAGTAGGCACAATTGGAGTGATCAAAGAACTAAGCCTTATGATCCATGCTTTCCCAAATGTCACAGTTCTACAAGATGTATCGGTGATTGATTTTCCACCATTTTTTGCCTTGTTCCTTTCGAGGAATTTTATAGGGTACCTATCAGCTAATTGGTCCCACATTTTATTTAGGACAAGGTATGTAGCTAAGGCTACGATTAGGTAGGAACCAATTTCTAATTTTCATATTGAGCCTTATGTGCTCAACCCAATCAATGCAAATTGTACCATATTCAATCAAGAAGAATGCTTGGAGGCTTAAGAGACAAACACAAAGGTTGGGAGAATTCTGGACCTAACTCTTGATGATTGGGATTATAGGAGACATGATTTTGATCCATATAAGGAAATGGAAGAAGCTGAGTTGAGAATTTATTGTCTACATGAGGAGAACCTTCTCACCCCTAGCATCACCAATTCGGACGATAAAAATGATAATGAAGTATGGAATGTATTCTTTGATGGTTCAAGGAACAGGCAAGGTGATGGAGGGGGTCCAATGTTTTTGTCACCACAAGGTATGAAGTACTACTCAGCTTTCTATTTTTAGTTTGCTTGTTCAAACAATACAGGTGAGTATGAGGTTTTGATCCATGGGTCGCATTGGGAAAGAAATAGGGGTATTAAAAACTTGCAAGTGTTTGGAGATAGTGAGTTTATTGTCAACTAGGTTAAAGGACAACATGCTACTAAGAATAATCTTCTTAAATCGTATAAGCATCAGATATGGGACCTCATGGAATATTTCGATGCAATCAACATGCAGGTTATACTGAGGAAGAAGAATGAGGCTACAGACAGGCTTGTGGAAACTGGAGTGACATTTGATGTGGTGGAAAATATCAAGAGAGATAAAGCACAACCACATATTCATGTAATTTAAGGTCAGTTGTACCAGACAATAACACAAGCTCACAGGTGTTTGAGAATGATCAGCAGATCATCAATTTTTTACAGGAGGCTGAGTTCTCAGCTAAAAATCAAGAGAAATCAGAGCAGCAGTATGGGGATCAAGTGGTGTAATTGCGGACAAACAAATTGTCCAAAGGGTTGGTGACTCTAGAGTTAATTTTCAACCCAAACGACCAATTCTGAAAAGAAAAGACCAACATTCAAGTCAAATAGGTGGATTCTAAGCCCATTTCGGTTGAAGAAGGTAAGACACTCCAAATAGGAAAGATGAGAAGCGAACAGGAAAAGTACGAATTTTTATAGGTTTACCAAGAATTCATGAACATTTTCGCATGGAGCTATGAGGATTTGAAGGGTTTTAACCCAAAATTGGCACAACACGCCATTGAGATGAATCTGGAAGCTGAAATTGTCAATAAAAATAAAATTTTGGTCAACCCTCATATAGAGCCTCTCATGAAGAACAAGTTGAATAAGCTCATTGAGGCGAGTATCATTTTCCTGATCAAGCACTCAAGCTGGGTAGAAAATTTGGTGTCGGTCAGGAAAAGGAATGGGAAAATCAGGTTGTGTGTAGATTTTTTGGATTTAAATAGGGCCTCCCTTAAGGATCACTATCCGCTGCCCTCCATGGAGCATATTCTACTGGTAGTGGCAGCTTCATAAATGTTCTCCCTCTTAGACAGATACTCAAGCTATAATCAGATTATGGTGAAAGAGGGGGATCAGTTCAAAATAGCCTTTACCACAAAATGGGGCACCTATGCCTACAGAAAAATGTCATTCGGGTTGTCAAATGCTAGAGTAACCTTTCAACAAGCAATGGATAAGGCATTTAAAGTACTGCTAAACAAAATAGTGCTTGTCTATCTTGATGACATCACTGTATTTTCTAAAAGTCCAGAAATCCACCTCTTCCATCTTCGGTAGGTATTCCAAAGGTGCAGGAGGTTTGGAGTGTCTTGAATCCCAAAAATTGCATATTCATGGCACATGAAGGTAAACTTCTAGGCCACATCGTGTCAAAGGAAGGACTTACAACTGATCCAGAGAGGGTAGAAGCCATCTGTGCTCTACCATTTCTAAGTCATAAGAAGGCTCTCCAAAGCTTCTTGAGGAGGAAAAAATTTGTTTGCATTTTTGTACCATATTTTTCTACTCTTGTGAAGCCTTTAATGATGATGTTGAAGAAGAATTTGGATTTCAAATGGACAATGAAGGGAAAAGAGAGTTTTGAAGCTATCAAGTAGGCCATATCTCAAGCTCCAACTCTCATTAATCTAGAATTTTCCAAAAATTTCTTCCTTTAAGCCTTCGGTGGTTCAGACACCATCTCTGCAATCTTGGTGCAACAGAACAAAGAAGGACTGGAGTAGCCTATTACATTCTTCAGCTAAAGCTTGGAGGACTATGAGGTGAGGCACTCTTTCATTGAGAAACATGTCCTCGCAGTTATTAGAAGTCTAAAAAAATTCAAGCATTTGGTCTCAAATAATAAAATTCAGCTTTTAGTGTCACGTGCGGGAGTTAAAGACTTCCTCTTGAACAAAGATTTGAATGAGAAGTAGGCATTTTGGATCACCCATATCATGGAGTGTGACATATAGATTAAAGTCGCCAAATTGTTTCTTAGAAAGGGGTTGTGTGAGCATTCAAGCATTTGGTCTCAAATAATAAAATTCAGCTTTTAGTGTCACGTGCGGGAGTTAAAGACTTCCTCTTGAACAAAGATTTGAATGAGAAGTAGGCATTTTGGATCACCCATATCATGGAGTGTGACATATAGATTAAAGTCACCAAATTGTTTCTTAGAAAGGGGTTGTGTGAGCAGCTATCTTCTAGTCAACATGTTGAGACATGTAATCAAGGAGAGGCTATTTTGGTATTACAGGATAATCAAGAGCAGGTAAATGATAGCACACATACTCCTTTTTGGACTCGGGATATGATATATTTCCTACAAATAGGTATGTTCCCTCCAAGGATGAGCATGGCAAAGAGGATATATTTTAGACTTCAAGTTTTTTCTGATTGATGGTGTTTTGTTCAAGAAGGACGTGAATGGATTCCTATTAAGGTGCATTGGAACAAATCAAGTTGGAAGAGTGATGCAGGAATTTCATGATGAAGAGGTGGGAGGTCATTTTTCTCCACAAGTGATGGCTCTCAAGATCATGAGAGTTGGTTATTATTGGCCTACACTCTTTAGTGATTGTTATGCTTTGGTCAAGAAGTGTAAAAAATGTGCCTTCGTGACAGGTAAAGAAAAGCTAGCAATGCTTCCACTTCATCCCATTTCAGTAGACCATCCTTTTATTCAATGAGGATTGGACTTCATTGGGGTCATCAACCCAAATTCTAGCCAAGACCATAAATGGATCCTAACTGCGACAGATTATTTCACCAAGTGGACCGAGGTAGTGGCACTAAAGGAAGCAAATGAGTCTAGCATATTGGACTTTTATGAAGGAATAGTGACAAGGTTTGGGGTACCAGCCACCATTATATCAAACAATGCTTTGGCATTCCTTGGTGCCAAGATCACAGAATGGGCTGTTAGGAATGGAGTGTATTTGAGCAGCACCTCAAATTATTACCCCCAGGGTAACAGGCAAAAAGAGTCCACAAATAAGAACTTATTGAGAATCACCAAGAGGACCCTAGATGAGAACCAGAGGACTTGGCACACCAAGGTGAAATCAGCCTTGTTGACTGATACGATTACTCCTAAGAGGTCAATAGGGAACTATCCCTATAGATTAGTTTATGGAAGGGATGAAAGGCTGCCTATATACCTCAATTTTCTCGCATTAGAGATCATGAAGTAGTTAGAGCTATCCAAGATTGAACCCATGGAAGCTAGATATGTCGAGCTCATGGAGTTAGAGGAGCTGAGGGACCAAGCCATGCAAATAATGGAAAAGGATCAAGCTTTAATCAAGAGGTGCTTTGACAAGAAATCCAAAAGTAGAACCTTCCAAGAAGTGGACTTGGTTTTGAAATGGGATGCAAATCAGGCTAAGTTGGGCATGCATTCAAAGTTTGATGTCATATGGAATGGTCCCTACATGGTCATAAAATGTAAAGAAAACAATGTTTTCTAGCTATCCAAGTTGGACGAGGAAAATTTGTCGATTCTAGTCAATGGAATCTATCTCAAGTATTGTTATTGAGTGGAATATCCCTTGTACATACTCGTTTATATTTTAAATTCCTTCAAGTGCTTTTGGCACATTGCATGGTTTTAGTTTAGTTTTGCTTTTGTAACAAGTGTTTATACACACTCTGCATGTTCCATTTGGGACATGTATGATCTCTCATGTTTGTACATAGTTATGCTTTGTTGCTCTTGCACTTTTCATTTTCAGACAAGGTTTTATGACAGCTCCGTATCAATACCTGTCCATGCAATACTTCATAAGGATTTAAGGCCTCGAGGATTTTCGATGATAGACCAGTTCAGGTTGTATACTGACTCCATGCCCAATGGATGTTTAGAGGTAGCTAGTCTCTCCATCTATCGGCAGATTTCCCCAAGAGGTCACCAAAATGTTATCCCGAATTTTTACCCTTGCAAATTTGGGATACCTATTCAAAATTTGAAGTACAGGATTCTAGGATGTGCAGATGGTCGTCAAATTCAACCCCACTAGAAGAGATGGACGGTGTCTAACCCCCTAGGTTGGTCGGTTGGGTCAGACGGCGGTTTGGTTAGACGGGTTATAGGTGTGTCGGTCGAATTAGATGGGTGACGGGTTGTACGACATCCAACCCCTATTACGGAAGGCGGTTGGTCGGTTCATATGGATGGCCTCCAACCACTTTAGGTTAGACGGCATAGTGAGTTCATGGTTGATTGGGTGGACAACGTATATAGAGGTTGGTCAGCAGGGTAAGACATCGTCCAACCCCCCATGTTGGTCGACATGGATAGATGTTGTCCACCCCCTTCAAGGTTGGGGGCGCAGGGATTAGACAACCAACTCAGATGGACAAATCACAGTTGTATGACATGATTGGTCGAGTCACTAGTTTGGTCAGCTCATCAGTTTGTTGGCTGCAAGGATGGTCGGCGACCGGAATCATGTACGGCCACGAAGTTAGATGTCATCCAACCCCAACACGATTAGATGACCATCAGGTTAGACAACCTACTCACAATTATACGGATCATGGTTAGACAACTGTCTAACCCGAATATGGAGAAGAACTCGTATGCTAAGCAGTTTGTTCAAAGGAGATTGTACGCCTCAAGGAGGATGGACGACGTCCAACCCAACACGGTTAGATGACCCACGGAAGGGATGAGATACAAGCCAAGTGAGGGTAGATGAATTAATGACAATCCAACAACCAAAATTAATGAGGCATGGTGCCCATGACCACCCATGCAAGAAAAGTACCAAAATGAATGGTTGCTCATACCTCTTTAATGCATCTTGCCGGCTGGTGACCCAAATTGCATATATATTGTAAAATTCACCTCATTTTGAGGGGAGATTTTCTAAAAAACAAAGGAACTCTGTCAAAATTGTTTCAGAGCTATTGTGAGGTAAAGGCCTCGAATTTGGGCTTGATGTAAAGGATTTTGCCTTTTGTTTATGTTATAATGGATTGTGCATGTTTCTGAGCAATAAAATTCATGTTTTGTGGCCATTTTAGCCCTAACTTGTATGAAATTGCATCTTTTGCCTTCCATTATATTTTCAAGTATATTGTGCATGTATCTATCTCTTTGTAGGGTCTGTAGTTTGTTGTGTTTTATTAATATAGGGAATTGAATATTGTCTTGGACTGTGGCGCTTCTACCAGACCTCTCCTACTTTATTTTCTCTCTATCCTTCACTCACTTGGATTGTCTCACCCTTTCTTGGTGCATCACCTTCACTTAGAGTAGTTTTATTTCATGCATCTTTGTATCCCGATCTCCTTGGAAAGCGTTAGGATAGGATTTTGGTTCAGCTTATCATTCTCTGCACTTTGGAGAAGTTGGCACTAGGTTAGAAGAAGAATTTGTCTTTCTCTAAAGGATTATCCTACTTGCAAGGTCCCACACTGTAGGATAAACCCATGTTATGCAGGTTGCACGCATTGCCTCATACACAAAATCACAAGCAATCAGGAGTGTTGTAATTTCGCACTAACAAGATCATCTAAGATAAGTCAACCAAAGCATGTCAAACCATTGCCTACATTATCAAGTGATCAAATTGTCGAAGCTAGTTGCATCCATATAGATAGCACATGCTAGGTGGAGAACTATATGTGGTTTGAGGCTTCTTCATAATATTGCCAACATAAACAGTCTATGGATTTTAGTTCAACCTACCCACTAACCTTTTTACAAGGTCTCCTGCTCACGGTTAAGGTTTGCAGCTATTTCGAGTTATACAAAGGGTTTCGCATATGTGCAACACTTAGAGTTTCACAACGAAGCATATTTTAGAGGTTCAAACAGGGACATGAAGTCACAAAATACCAACAACTCGTTGTACAGAATTGCTAGAAAGGCACCCAATGGTTCATCCCTATTCATTATGTCCTCTTAGATCCAGAGATGAAGCACTTATAAATCATTTACAACATTTTCACCCTTCTACCGTTGCCAGATCAATCTTTTGGGCATCTAATTAACAAAGTAAAAATCCTTTTGGGCACCTTGTCTCTTTGAACACTTGTTCCGATAGTTCTATTTTACATATTGCTAATACTAGCAATCGCATGTGTACAATGCAATGTTAACGCCGAATGATATATGTTATTTGATTTAGAGGTATAGTTATTACTTTTGTAGTTGATGTTGATAAGGGGTGTGATTGATTTTGTAAGTGTAGAAATATAGATGAAGCACTTCATTTAAAAGTTCTATATACATTTAAAACTTGTTACAAATTCGTACATATACATTTCTAAATCTTATATCATGAGTGGTAGCGGTTTATGGGCATTTTTTTGCAAATCTTATATCATAACAAAAGTGCAAGTAATATTCATTTATTTTCTTAATAGTACTTTCAATCCACATAGTAGTAGGAGACAATGGTATGTTAATGTCAAAGGAAATACAACAATTTTCTTTTAAAGCTGGGAAAAAGAGGGAAACATAGATATGGAATAACTAACATAGTGTTGATAGTTCGAAGTATAGAAAGGAATGGATGAGGGTGTAAAGTTTGAAGGGACGGATGCGGTAGAAATATTTGCGTAAAGAAGGTTACGGAGGAGATGCACTGCCATCTATTTTCTTTGAACTGAGGATGACACATTTCAATCTGTTGATTCCTCAGTATGTCTCTTTTTTCAGGGAAAGTGTGAAGTAGTATTTGTTGCCGATGACATTTCTTGTAATCTCACTATTCGCATCTTTTTCTATAGACAATAGGTGGAGGTTGTTAGATGCAACACCCATGATTGACTTAGTTATCTTATCAAAAGCAATAACTGATTGAAATTCCCCTGTTGGGTCCTTTAGATCGATCCTAAGTGCATATCTATACTCATAGTTATGAACTCGTATGTTGCAACTCAAACAAAACCACGAACCATTTCCATGCTCTCACACTTTTTTCCTGCATTGTTTGTCACCTTTTTGAAGAGGACATGTTGTGTTAAAAAGATTTTCCATACTAATAGTTGTGATTTCCTTGAACTAAGGATGACATATTTCAATTTGTTGATTTCGTGGTATGTCTCTTTTTTCAGGGAAAGTGTGAAGCAATATTCATTGCCGATGACATTGCTTGTAATTGCACTATTCACATCTTCATCTATAGACAATAGGTGGAGGTCACTAGTTGCAACACCCATGATTGACTCAAATGTCTCATCAAAAGTAGTAACTAATTGAAGTTATCTTATTGGGTCCTTTAGATCGATCCTGAATGTATATCTATACTCATAGGTCTAAACTTTTACGTTGCAACTCGAACAAAATCATGAACCATTTCCATGCTCTCGTACTTTTTTCTTGCATTTTTTGTCACCTTTTTGAAGAGGACATGTCGTGTAGAAAATATGGCACTATTCTTTCCCCAGATTATTGTAAATAAGTAGATGAGCCCAGTAGTGAACTTGAGTTTTAACATAAAAATTCATTAGGTGTCACTATGTAGAAGGTTCTCATAACAATGATTTTTGTCAGCAAGAAACAGACTAATCAAGACAATGCATTTGCAGGATAATTCAACACCTAATCTTTTACAAGGAATAAACGCTTTGCATATACATAGCTATAAGGAGATTTTGTTACTTGAGATCAATTACTCACAAGCGGAAAGTTATGTAAACATCTTTAAGACTTACTAATACAACAATGCCATGTTAGAAACAATAGTTTAGACAAATGGTAGTCTACAGATCTAGAACTCAAGTACCAAAGAAGAGGTTATCATGTGCACAGTTTGATGTTATATGCGATACATTGAGCCAGTGTATCTACAATCCATGAAGCTCAATATATAATGAGGGAAATGTCTCGTAAGGAAGGGTATATGATCATCAACAAGGTTAGTACCCAAATAAAGCTTGAAAGAGACGGTAAAAAAATATTTCTACAAGGGGTACTGGTAGGTAATGGGAAGTGAAGGTGAGCCTGTTGTTAACAAGTTAGATATTTTCTAAGAATATGGAAAATGAAGGAATCCTCTTAGATGCAATAGAGAACAAATTAGGCCTTGGGTGCTTATGAAACCCGCCCTTACAAATCAGCACACTACCATCATAATTGTATCTAGTTGTTTTTGAAAGATAAGCCTTGATTTTGAAGAAAACATTGAAAAAGATCATGACACTTGCTAAGAACAATTCTTCATATTTGTTAATGAAGTATTAGGAAACAAAAGGATTATTCAAACACCAAGACCAATAAGTTGGTTACTGCATACGAAATAAAAAGAGAAACTCAGACAATTACATAGAACTATAAAAGAAGGTGACTTATGCTCCATTTATTGTATAGACAAATGTTGCCCATCAAAATATTGATAAGTAACTGGTGCTATTATCACTGGTATAGGTTTCACACAAGCTTTCTTTTACCATTAGGTTGGGAAACAAAAGTTCTTAATTGTTTTATGATTGTATTTTAAAACTATTGAATATGGTTAGTGAAAAGGAGGCATTTCATCAAACACGACGGGTGCCCTGTTCTAAATCTCCCATTTTAGCAGAAGTTGGGAGGATGCTGGAAAAGATTGTGGAGTCCACATGTACCCTTTCCGATTGCATTTTTCAGAAAGATGTGAAGGCCTTTCAAACACAACCATTTTTTTCATCCCATGTGATAAATGAAGTTCATGAGGTCACATTTGTTTCAGGCATTTAGTCAAACAATTCGCATGGCACCACTTTGTGTGATGGAGGACATGAGAACTGGTAGACAATGGAAACCTTCGACGAATAATCTGCCAATGATCCACTACCATGGCTTTGATTGAAAATACATCTGAAATGTTTGAATTTTATGTGGCTTTGATTGAAAATTTGTCTGAAATGTTTGAATTTTATCTCAGGAGTCGTTTCCGTGTCAAAAGGCTCACGGAGGTCTGCCTCTTTTTCGGGCTTATAACGACTTATGTAAATTCCATAGTGCCCCTGCAGCCAACTATCATGAGACCACTGACTACCATAAATGACATTAAACTCGTTGCGGAGCAGATTAGGAAAAAAGGTTTACCAAGAAGAAATTTAATCGTGTTTAAAAATGTTCAAACGACCATCAAATTTAACATATTGGGCGAAAGGACCGGAAAGGGCTTTCCCGTAGGAGGAATGCCTTCCGCGTAAAAAGTTACGTCTACTTAATAACGCATGCATAAAGTGATGCCTCCATAAAATTACTAAAACCATGCGCTAAATGTCCCGTGAGAATAATACGTAAAACCACTTTTCCCCTAACGCGCCTGAAGAGAAACGGAAAGGGCAAGTTCCATTGATGCAACCATCGAAGAATCCATCCACCTGATATTATTGGAGTCCAAATTGGAGTTGATAGCAAACTTACATCTCTTACTTGCATTTGTATTCAATTATTACACAATTAAATATTATTTAAAATCCATTCTGATGTACTTTGTAACATTTGTTTTGGCTTTAATAGAAAATCAAAATTGTTAATCACGCCCCTTATCAACAACAACTACAAAAATAATAACTATCCCTCTAAATCAAATAACATATACCATTTGGTGTTCACATTGCATTATACACATGTGATTGCTTGATGGTCTCGTCTCTGAAGCGTTTTACGTGCAAAGATGAGCAATGTGGATTACCCTTACTATCTCTTCCTTATCGATTTCAGATTCTCCTTTTGCAATTCTTCTGTCTACCAGCTCAAATGCCTCATTTTTCTTGTGTAAACTCCACGCCTATACATAAACACAAAGGATTCTTCAAGATGCCCCTCAGAACAAGTAATCCAGGAAAGATCTTAAATGAAGTTTCGAGTCTTACCCATTGTAGAAGGAGCTCCATCTCAGGTGGAAGTTTAGGATCCCTGACCTTTCTGCCACTCACAATCTCCAGAACCAGCATACCATAGTTGTACACATCCACCTTATCGGTCAATTGACCATGAGTTGCATACTCTGGCGCAATATACCCTATATGGTCAAGGCTCGACTTTGGTCTTTGATCTCTCTGCATATCACTATATGGTCAAAATTGTAATATGATTGACGAAATTTAAAACCAGTAAATAAAAACTAAGGCAAAACATTTACCATAAGAGATATTTTATTTTATACATAATACTAACAGTGAAAACATATTCATGGCAGGACTTCCCTTTAAATCACCACTATGGCTGAGCAGCACATTAGAAATGATGTCTTCAATTATACGGTTTCTATCTAGCTCATTGTGAGTAGAAGGCAACAGTTTAGATGTAACAAATTTCAGTCGAGGGAGATAGGTGTAAAGATATTTCCATCTCTTGCTGAGGACAAAACACCTGACAGCAAATTTGAGTTCCATGAGAGAAATGATTAAACACAAGATAGGGTCTGGCAAAGCGCCAAGATGGTCTTGCAAGGGTGTCATGCCTTCGGGTCTCAGCCCAAAAATAATTTGCATTACTACACTGTGCTAGCCTTAATTCCAAACAAAATCGGCCACACTTTCTGAAGAGGGCGAACATCGCAAAAGAGGGTCAAATATGAAATTAGCCCATTATCAGAATTTAGCCCATTTGACCTTAAAAATCTCTGTTCTTAAATCATACCCACCTCTACAAATATAGTAACAAAATTATTGATGTCGGTGTTATTGTAACGGCATAGCAATGATCCCTCCTTTCTGCGTTGCAGCTCTGAGGGACTGGTGTTGTCTTCAAAGCTGCAGACATTGTAGATGCCAAGATCCGCCGCCTGATCAAAAACACTAACTTCCAAAAGGCACGCGTGAAGAGAAGTGAAAAAATTAATATTCGAATTAATAATAATAATAATAATAATAATGATAATAATAATAAAAATCATATTAATAATTATATAATTAATATTATAGTGATTAAAGTGATTAAAACGATTATAGTCTGCCAAAATAGCAAAACCAGTCAAAAGATGTGGTTCCGAGATTAAACACCGTCGCCAACATTTACAATTATCGACCGATAAAACATTAATTAATGAACTTTTCCAAAGATGAAATTGACGAGTCAATTGTGCGGAGACTTTCTGGCGAAGCCAAAAGGTTTAGGGTTTAGGGTTTAGGGTTGATAAAAATTTGATTTTTCACTGGCAGCAGAAGGAAGCCATTGAGATCCAAAACTTTGTATTTTATTAGACATTCATTTACAAATTTGCCAAGACATGTTTCGGGGATTCACCCCTCATCAGTTGGCATGTCCAAAGTAGGAAGAACGAATGAATGTGAGAAAAATATCACAGAGTGCGGGTATAAAAAGAGTGGAAGAAGTTGAACGGTTGAGGCAAACCCGGATAGGGAAGGCCAAGAGACCGTAACCAACTCAAAACCAACTAATCGTTTAAAAACAAATCACTATTAAGAAAGAATATAAATAATATATTAATAATATAATTATTAATATGATTTATATTATTATTATAATTATTATTAAAATTACAATTAAGATTAACCCGAATATTAATAAAAAAAAATTAATATTCGAATTAATAATAATAATAATATTAATAATAATGATAATAATAATAAAAATCATATTAATAATTATATAATTAATATTATAGTGATTAAAGTGATTAAAACGATTATAGTCTGCCAAAATAGCAAAACCAGTCGAAAGATGTGGTTCCGGGATTAAACACCGTCGCCAACATTTACAATTATCGACCGATAAAACATTAATTAATGAACTTTTCCACAGATGACATTGACGGAGGCAATTGTGCGGAGACTTTCTGGCGAAGCCAAAAGGTTTAGGGTTTAGGGAAACCCTCTCGAACCAATCCGAAGAAAAATGAGAACAAGAGGGGCCCACATGCCCGAACAAAGCCGAGCAGCACAACCATCTGAGGAAAAGCGGCAGAGAACCCAAAGAAGAGGAGAAATCGTGCACCGAGCCACCAAAAAAAAAGGCACACCAGCACGAACCGAAGGCCGAAAACACCACGAACCGAGGTCGAAAAGAGGGCACCCAATCAAAATAAGAGTCAAAGCGACTCCATATGGGCGACTGGGCACGCAGACCAGGCAGAGAGCGAAACGGCAAGAATGGAGGCCGTGAGAAAAAACCCCCAAGCGCAGGTCTGAGGCAAAATAAAGGGACAGCGTTTGAAGGGGGCGCGTGTAGCAGTAGTGGCAGGTAGTAAGGCGGCCGGGGCAGAGAAGAAGGCGCCAAACCAAGCAGCGAAACCCCAACCACCGTGCAGGGAAATAGGCGCCCAAATTGGACACGAAAACCCGAAAGAACAAGACGCCCAGCAAGGAAACAGCAGCCCGAATGCGCAGGTAAGAAAGACTGCTGGAAAATATGCTGAAGCGCATTGAAAGAGGCTGCAAACAGCAGACTAAGGCGTGAAAAATCAGGCCAATAAATGCAGCCCCAGACATAAGAGACCAAGCAGAAAAATTACAGACCAAGGCGCATTGAAAGAAGCCGAAAACCTCCTCATGGATCAACAACTGCACATCACCTGAAATTAAAATGCAAAAACGTCCAGACGGCCGTCAAACCGTCAACTTTAAGACAGTTGCAGAAACGTCCAGAGGTCCTTTACCATAGGAGGAACGCCTTCGGCGTAAAAAAATATATTCTGATCTATATTAATATCTAATTTATTTTTATTAACACCCTAACATTTTAGATTAAATTAGAATCATGACATAATATATTTAATATAGATTCCATTGGCATATCGAAAGAAATCCAAAAAAATGGAACACTCCAACTCTACATTTATTCAATAGAAAACTTATATATTTATATAATAGAGATCATCTATAAATAAATTTAAAAAACATATATGAACTCTATTTAGATCAAAACATAGAGATAGCTACCAAAGACTTCGAAATAATAAAAATTATATCGATCTTCGAATTATTTTTATTTATTTTTTAATAATTCTTTCAATATAATCTATGTTTTCACTACTGGTCAAAGTGTGTCTTTTTCTCTATTTTTTCTCACGTCCAAAAATTCTTTCAAGAGCGGCCAAAGTGTATCTTTTTCTCTATTATTTCTCACGCCCATAAATATATTCGATCTTTTATATATTTTTCCTCGGAGGGATAAGCTTAATGCATAACTATAATCTATATTTTTTTGCAGGCATGCATTAAATATAAACTCAATTTGTAAGGGGGAGAATTTTATCTAATAATATTTTAATGGAGGCTTCCAACACTTTATTAATTGCCGTTATAAATCATGTGGAGGATCGAGAAACAAACAAATTTTAGGCCCTGTTTTCACTATTCTATTATTTCCTCTAAATGATTGTTCTTGTGATTATCAAGCTTTTATTGTATGGTATATAAAAAATAAAAAATAGGCATTTCGTTGGAGATTAATATATAATACTCCCCAATTAAGATCTAAACCATGCCTGGATCAACAAGAATTTTGTTTGCCTTGAGCCATGAATGATTGACTCCTTGGCACCACAAGGTTTTCAATCATTATTTTTGGCTCCCTGAAATATATTCCAGTGCCAACATAACCAAATCGTTGCTTGAAATTTTTTACAATGGATTTTAGAAGTGGGAACAAAATGTTGATAGAGGTGGTGCAATTGGGTATTGTATTTTCATTGCTTATAGTTCATAATGCCATTGCTGCTCCTGAATCTGATCTTGTGAACAAGTTGCCAGGCCAAACACAGACTGTTTCCTTCAAGCAGTATAGTGGGTTCATTACCACTGATGAAGGCAATGGTAGAGCGCTGTTTTACTACTTTGTAGAGGCTCAGACCAATGCTACATCTAAGCCATTGGCTTTGTGGCTTAATGGAGGTAACTTTTATTTTTATTTTTATTTTGGTTCTAGTTTGTGCAAACAATACATGATGTTTAGGCTCAAGATTCATATATATATATATATATATATGAATACTATATGTTCCACATTGCACCTTGATATGGTAATTCAGGGCAGCCATAGATATGTGGTAATGAAAAACTCTTGATCTGGATGTTTTCGTTGGAATTTCGTTCACTGATCTTTATAAACTGGACTAATTCACATTTAGTTTAGAAAAATAATATTTCCAGTTCTTCACATGGATAATTGATATCCATAGCAGCCAATACATTCTGTGGTGATATATCAATCAAGATTTAGTTTTATTTTTCGAATTTCAATCACCAATTTTTGTAGTTGAGAAGACTTTGATCTGCATTTCTTTAGAAAAAGTCTTCGGTATTTGTGGGTCTTTGGTTGATTCGATTGGAAAGATTGGCCTAACCTTGACAACATGATTCAGTGGAATTGAAAATGCTATACCTTTTCCAAACACTAGAAAAATGTGTACTATTCCTTTCCAAAACAATGGTAGGAACACATGTTCAAAATTGAAAACTGTGAATCACATTCCTGCTTTTATATATATATAGCAGGTGCTTTTGTCCGTAGCAGGTTGAAATATTGATTGCACATAGTTTTACTACCGTATTAACGTCATGGCCAGGCTATATGTTGGTATCAAATTTTATAAATCAGTCTTTTAATCAATTGTTGCAGGGCCTGGATGCTCATCACTTGGATATGGAGCATTTGAGGAGAATGGTCCTTTCAGAACCAATGGAAACGTTTTGGAGAAAAACAAATTCTCTTGGAATACAGGTACTGATTTTTATTAACACTGTATCCTGATTCCTTGCATTGATAAAATCAGCGTTTTTCATTACTGATATTTCAAATTCAATGATGGCAGAGACAAACATGTTGTATGTAGAGAGCCCAATTGGAGTGGGATTTTCTTATTCAAATACGAGTTCAGATTACAATTTGTTTAATGATACATTGACCGGTAACTCATCTCACAAAGCTCTTTTCAGATTATATGTCACTTTTTTTACCCTTAAGCTTACTTTGTATCCATTATACATTGTTTTAGCTGTCTAAGATTTAACCCTAATGGGTGTTAGACAGTGAAAGAAAGAAAAAGAAAGATACAAGCAAACTTAGATGAGAAGTAACAATTCTGGTATTTGAAAGAAAAAGATTTTGAGACCAATAAAATGAATGTTGCCTTACTAATCTGGCCCCCCATCACCCATATTATCTGGATAAGTGCTCTCTTACAATTCGGATGCCCCAGTATCTAGAAGTATGAACTGATGCCCCTGCAGTTGTCAGCTTTTTAAGACTTCATTATGAGAAAGTACTTTAGCTAGCCAAAAGAGTACAACCGATTGTTGATCATACCACAGTAGTATCAAGACACGAGTAAAGATTTTTTAAATTTGACAAACTAAGAAATATAAATATCATAAACCAATGATCTAGAAAATTTGTTTGAATTGGAGTTTAACATCAGTTCTTATAAATTTTGGTGAATGATGTTATATTAAAAATTGGATACTGTTTTTTGCTATATCAGTTTGAAGTAAAATAGCCACAGTTTAATTCTCTCTGCATTGAATAAGCCTAAAAAGTAATGTAAGGCTCCTATATGTTGCAGCTCAGGACAATTTGGCATTCCTTTTGAATTGGTTCAAGAAATTTCCAGAGTTTAGAGATGTAGATTTTTACATAACAGGGGAGAGCTATGGAGGTATAAACAAGCCTTTCTTTGTTTACATCTTTGTAACAGTGTATATAGAAATTCAATCTTGAGAAGAACTTGTCCTTTTGGAAAGAGATGCATCATTCGTGTGGTTAAGATATATTAAGTGTGCTCATAGCCTCAAAATCATTTTCAAATTGCAGGGCACTATATTCCTCAATTGGCAACCCTTGTGCTGGATTACAACAAAAAGCCAAACATCACCCCTATCAAACTGAAGGGACTACTTGTATGTTCACAGTTTTGTTTTTCTTCAAATATATTTTCCATGTCTGATTCAATTATGGCAAAGATGTTGAACAATATGTCCTGCAAACAATATAAGGAAATGAGGTGGTGAAAAATTGACATTCCACAGCCACTAGGCAAATATTGATGACACATATGCTTTGTAATTTCAAATGGTTGCAGATGGGTAATCCCTATTTTGATATTGAGATCAGTATAAACAATGGTGAATTTCAATGGTCACATGGCTTGATCTCGGATGAAACTTACCAACTTACTCAGACTGTGTGTAACAATTCTAGATTGTGGGTAGAAGAGTTTATTACAGGCGGTGTATCCGACGCTTGTAACAATGTATTCAGCAAAGTGGATGGAGAAATTGGAGATGTGGATGTTTACGACGTTACCTTAGGTGTTTGTTTAGGTAATGAATCATATGACACACAAATGTCCAAGCTTCAAAAAGGAGTAAGTCAATGAAACCTTGAAACTGACATACAAAGTTATAGTGTATGTATTTTGTGCAGTATATGAGGCATTGGTTTAATCACATACTGATCATTGTTGTTGTCATTGGGCAGATTCAATCAAAGTTTGTTGTGAAGAATGTGAAAAAGGTAGATGGAATTAACCTCTGTGCTGATGATGACACATCTTCATACCTCAACAAGAAGGAAGTGCAGGAGGCACTTCATGCAAGCAGAAGTAATGGTACTTATCCATGGAGCTTCTGTAGTGGGTATGTTTATGTTCAAATTTTTTTTATGTTGACAATGATTCTTGTTCAACTCATGACTTCAATGACTTCAATGACTTATAGGCTATACCCAAGTCAGTATCTTTCATTTTCAATCTTTTAAATATAGAATTTTGCCATGAACCTGCAAGTTCAAATCTGAATAGTCTACCCTGCTTACCCAGTTTAGCTAATTCAAATTGGGTGTGTCAATTTACGTAATTTTGAAACAAGTCTCTTCTATGTAATTGAATCAAAAAAAAATTGGCCAAAAAATTGTAATTTGTTAAGTCTCATAGGAGGGTCTTCTGTAGGACCTAGTAAAACAGAGGATATAATTTTTTATCATATTTTGCACTAGTATGCAGCTAAAACTTGGGATGATAGTGTTAAAGGGGCTCCTAAATAAGCAACCCTTCTTGGCTGTATATTGTTGCGAAAACACTATTGGGCATCGGTTCATAACTCAAAATGCATTGTATTTAGGCGTCTGGCATACGACGAAAGCAACCGAGGAATCAACATTATCCCTGTTCTCACTGAGCTTCTGAATTCTGGTCTACCCATTATGCTTTTCAGGTAAAACTTGCCAATGAACACAGTGTTATTGTTATTACTATTGCTTAGTTGAAGTATTTCATGTACTAAAAACTGAAAGGAAATCCACAGTGGAGATCAGGACGCAGTTGTGCCATTCACTGCCACACGAACCATTGCTAATATTGTGGCCAAGCAGTCCAAGCTATTCACACTCATCCCATATGGTACTTGGTATGACAGTCACCAGGTGAATTCTAAACTTAATTTTGATTACAGAGCTGGTTTACAAGAATAGCAATCTTGAGCATACATGTTGCTCATTGATTTATCATTGAAATTGAACCAGGTGGCAGGATGGAGTCAGGCTTATGGGCACACAGTGAATGGCAAGAACCAGACTATTTTAACATTTGCAACAGTAAGGGGTGCAGCGCATGAGGTGCCATATACTTCTCCATCTCAGGCACTCACTTTATTCAGGGCTTTCATTGGAGGATTGCCTTTGCCTATCAGATGACCATCAAGAATGAAGATATTCTCGAATTTTACCCTCTTCTAAATTTAGTATGCTCGTCAAAATTGGTTATTGTTTTTTCACAGACCTCTGTCAAATAATCGGCATGTTATGATTTTTAGTAACATGCTTCAATTTATATATTTTTAGCCCGAAGGAGCTTTATTTAATTGTAGTTGCAGTATTTCAGTGCATTATTCTTCATACAGGCCGCGAGGTTGAACAAAACAAATAAAATTGTCGACCGTGGGCAGCTGTCGAGTACAATTAAAATTTCAACTCAAACCCAATCCCAAGAACACTTCAATATTGGGCAGTTCTAAAGAGCAACCTATTCAAAATTAATTAAAATGGTTCTAGTCCAACTAGCGTAAAATTTAAAAAAAATGAACGAGATTAGAATGAAGTAATGATGAGGATAAGTTGATGAAATGAAGTTGGAAGAACATCAATTACCTAACATCTATAAAATAGTAATCCTTATGGTTGAGGACAGGTGGTGTGATCCAAAAAGATTAGGATACTTCATCCCCACTTCTTGTTCAAACTTCAAATATAGATCTACCAATGTGTTGTCACACTCACTTGGTAGAGATTAAGCATTTTTACCAAAAAAAAAAGAAAATTCTGATCGTTGCATTTCCGATTTCTTCCCTAAAAGGTACAATTCATTGGTATCTAATTGCAAATGAGCTGATTTCATGGGCATGTGTTAGTAAAGGTGTTGATGGGTTATCTTGTATGTGGGTTATCGTGTATGTTTTATTAGGTTTGTTGGAAATAGTGTCGTTGATGTCACTGGAGAATGTACCACAACGATCAAAAGAAAAATAACAATGATTAAATTTAATAACAGTGAATGTAATAATTGTATACCAAAATGTGCAGCATTTATTTATGAAGGGACAACATTTATTTAATGGGTCAACCGACCTCCATTAAGATTAAACAATTTGTTTTTATGTGGTTGACCTCCCTTGAAGAACGCCGACCCTATTGGGTGAAGGGTCGTGACCATTCGAAAGGGCATTTTTTGGGCTATAAAAGGAAGATTTGTTGGATGGAGGAAGGGCAAATTTTGAGCAAATATCATTCGGAAGAAGGGTAGAGTTTTATAAGTGTGAAATAAGAGTTATATCTTGAGAAGACAAGCAAATTTGTTAAGAGGAAATAAAAGTCCTCGTCATTCATTGAAACAACAACAATACGAAGGTGGTATCGTCATCGGTTTGGAGGTTGGTACCACATAAAACGAAGAGATTGGCATCTCTTATTGAGTTGGTGCTCGACAGAAAAGATTGGTGTCTAAATTACTAAGTTGGTGCTTGGCATTGGGGATCGGTGTCTCCAGTAGGTTGGTGCCTACATGAATTGTAAAAGAGTTTTTTATATATATAAGCAAATATTTTTCCGTGGTTTTTACCCGAAAGGGTTTCCAACTAAATATTATGTTGCATAATTTTTAGATCTTGCGAGATTGTGATTGTTTTGATTATTAAAGTTTTGAATTATTAAAATTTTATTTTATATTGATTTTCACCCCCTCTCAGTATAAGTGTGTGTTTAACACTCAGTATCAACTTTGGTTCCTTCAGGAACAATCTAACTGACAGAAGATAGATCTTAGCAGCACACATGGCCAGTAATCAAGTACCAGAGAGTTTCTCCATAAATAAGGCTTTGTTATTCGACAGAACAAATTATGATTTCTGGAGCATACGAATGAAAACCTATCTAATGGCTTTAGGGTTCAATATTTGGCAACCGGTAGTAATGTGATATGTAACTCCTTAGACTCCACCGATAGATCAAGCCGAAAAGAGGGTCAATGAAAACAACATCAAAGCCTTGAACATAATATTATGTGGCTTGTCTGAATATGAGTTTTTCAAAGTTATGCATTGTGACACGGCAAAGGAGACATGTGACAAACTATAGAATATCTATGAGGGAGACACCAAAGTAAAGAAGGTTAAGCTCCAAACCCACAGAAGGTAGTTTGAAAGTCTAAAAATGTAAGAAGAAGAGTGTATGGCTGGCAAAAATATGTCTAGACAACATGCACTCTTATCATCCGTTCTACTAGGGTATCGAGGAAATGAGCAAGAGACGCACCAAGACCGGCACACAACGGTTAGAATTCAAAGGGAGTACATGGACCGCTAAGATCGCATACCCAAAGGAAAATAACCCTTACACTAGGATAACCTAAGGTTTCCAAGGACCTGGGTCGATAAAGAGGAAGGAACCCTATTGAGGTATCAGAACTATGGGGGGGATTAAGAACAAAATGAACATACAAAGTCTATGCTAATCGAAGTAAAGCATGCAACATAAAATAAAGATCTAAACACAATATGCTAACCTAGTATGTGCATAAAATACTAAGCTAACATAAAGTAACAAGCAAAGATAGGAGACTACACTATACAAAATGACAAGTTGAGCTAGAGAACTTACCTGTTGGGGGGCATTTTTTGATGCATCTATTTCCCAAAGAATAGTACACCAAGAGAGAATAGATTTTGGGTGGAGAAGGGGAAACAATCCAGTCCTAATTCACTATAGGTTACCCAAGAGTGCAAGCAAACCAATCCAGCAAGAAGAAGATCTAATCCAAGAGTCAAGATGTAAGAAATCCAAGGGTTGAGTGAGCAGATGCAAGTTGACACAAAAGAGCAGAGCTAATGACGAGTTCCTGTGTATATTTTTGTCATGTCCTTATGTGTAAAAATGTTTGTTTGGGTATCTCTAGTGACATTGTCACTCGTGGGCAAAGGTGTCAGCTAAAATTTGAAAATGTGCCGACGCAATCGCCCACGAGCGATGGTGTTGGCTAGGGAGGGTAAATGATAAGGGGTGTGTGCAATGTGTTGTGGAGAACAAAAAATAAATGCAAGAATAATATGGTCATGGTGGAAGCAAAGTGTCAGAAGGATGTAAAGTCAAGTAAGAAGATAAGAGCAGAAGAGGTGAATAAATAGGACCAAAATCTATAATCTCTCCATGTATTATCCCTAACCCAATGGTTACGTGAATAACCATACCCCTATCTCGGAATGAGCCCCTTAAGGCACCCCTTCCCATAAATAGATGCATTAGCAATCTCTAACCTAGAAGAGAAATTGTTAGTAATTGAAAATAAAAAAGTAGGTGTATACATATACCCCGGGCGTTGATTACCACATGTACCAATAGCAAAACATGGGGTAGTCAGCAGAAAGAATGATATATAACACCGAAATCGAAAGTAGATGTTGAAAGTAAATAAATGACTAGCTGAAATGAAATATACCCACCAATGTGTACCTAATAGTGTCAAACGTCTTACCACATATGGCCATAATCCATGTTGTTAGAAACCTAGAGAAGAAAAACTAAAAGGAAACACCAGAGGATCATCAATAAAAGAAGATATAAATCACATAGTTAGGGGCCCATGGGATGGATGCCGTGAGTTCGGAAATGTGATATTTGGCCAAAGAGTGGAACAAGGCATAAAATATGTCAAAAGGAACAGGATCAGATCACGATCCCAACACAATCAACGGCAGTTTTTTAGAGATCGGGAACTAAGATGATGGGTATTTAAAGATTGAGCCCAATCTTGACAAATTTAAAAAGAAATTCAAGGTTTATATAGGATTTTTATTTTTATTTGCTTATTGCTAGTTCTGGAATTAAGAGAACTTCTAGAATTCCAAATTTGAGATTAGTGTGACGATATGGCACAAGTACGAGGAGAAGGTATGGGCCGATGAGGAGGTGCATGCGGTAGAGCACATCCACAAGTAAATCATTGCATTTAATTCCACTAGGTATATTAAGGGCAATTTGGTATTTTTAAGAGTACGAGGATGTTAAGGCATCATTTTGAGTCAAACTTGCATCATTAGAAAGGGTAGGACAAAATGCAAGTGGGTTTGGGAGGGATTTTCTTTTTGCTGATTTTTGTGTTTTAATTTTTGAAAATTCATTGTCGTATGGAACTGGACGTCATCGACCCCTTTGAAACAACAGGGTTGATGGCATTAAGGACTGTCAAAAATATTGACAGGGGTCGATGGCGTTGATTAAATAAAATGTGGATTTTAGAGTTGATCTAAACTAGGAACATAAATGAAATAACTGATATAGAGAGAAATATGAATGCTAAATAATTTTATTTAATATTTAAATGAATTAAAATAATTGAAATAGGAGGGATAAGGTAACCCTAAACTTTACAAAGAAAATTGCATGACTAAACAAGGAAAGTTAACACCATTTCCATCCATCTAGCCAAGGTTCTAAGTCTAGGAATGTAACATTAAGATAGAAGCTTAAAAGAATGCTTAACTAGTATGAAAACAATACAAAATCTAACTAAACATACCTACTAATATGCTTGAATTACCTAACATGGGCCTAAATAGACCTAAGAGGGCAATCAAATGGTTATGGTTGCTACTCCAAACAAGGTGAAATGGCCTCTCCAAATGACTACTTGGTCATTTTGGATATCCATCTACTAACCCCATTGAAGGCTTTAGGCAAGGATTGAACTTGGCTATATATCATATTTATTATATGAGATGCAAATCAAAGCATGGTGTAAAGTATAAAGGAATGAGGTGCACTCTTTTTATAGTTTTCCTTTTGGGAGAAACTTGTATTTTGGTGCATGTGGGACTAAAAGCCCCAAATTAGATTAGAATTGCTAATCATGATTAGGCCTTGCTAATCACAATTAGTGAATTACCAAGTGATTAAGAGGTGTGGAGCCTTAATCAACCACTTAGGGTCAACTAGGAGGCTAGGATAAGCTTTTGAAGCTTGCTGAGACGTTGTGGAGGTGAATGGGGTGATTTTGAGTGGTTGGAAGAGGGGTTTGAGTCAATACTAGGGTATATTGACCAAAACAAGGGCAAAATAGGCTTAATTAGCTTATAAATGCTAATTGTCTGTTTTGAAGAGGATTTTGACTTACGATTCGTCGTAAAGTGGCATCCTGAATGTGAAAGAGGTTTGGTGATCAACGAAGTGCTTGTTAACCAACCAAAGTGGCAAGAAACATTAGTTAATTAGTAAAGAACACTAATTATAATGGAATTGGGAAGAATAAGAGTGATTTGCATGCGTTTTGGCAATAAGATTGCAAAAGTGAAATTTAGGTGTCTACATTTGCCCCTGTTTGAGGTGAAGTTAGTGACTTCACTTCAAACATAGTAGACAAGCGTAAAACAGGTAAATTTTTGAAGAAAAATTAGCAGGATGAAGGATGCCCCCTCGAGTGTCGATGGGGTGATAGAAGAATTCAATCAACGATCGAAAATATGATTTGAAATGGATAGAAGAAAATGGGTCAGAACTAGCACGAAACCCTTAGGTATTGAGAAGGAATAAGGATAGGGATAAACGTGGTTGTTTATTGCCCTGAGTGAGTTTGAGAAGAAAAATTAGTAGTGGTAATAAATGATAATGGAGAAGAAATGATTAATGGAGAAATATAGGACAAGTCCAACCTTTGCATCCAGCCTTTCCATAAGCAACCGGTTTATATCATTTTGCCCCTAGGTCTACATCATCAACCTTTATTTAAAATAAACAAAAGTGTAAGATAACATGAAAAGCTAAATTACTAACAATTGTTTACTGCTAAAAATACATAACTCCATGCAACATACATTATGCAATGCAATACGAGAAAGTAAAATGATATTTAGCTCCATGCAACATACATTTATGCAATGCAATACAAGAAAGTAAACCAACTAACCTAACAAAGAAGCCAATACAATCACATGTATTCAAACAAATAACGTGTTGCACCCATGTTTTTGTTATCAAGCTGGACAGTTCCCAAATGTTCGTGTTGTAACGATAAGGGTTAAAAATGATGCCCCAAGATCAATAACACATGCAATGGAAAAAATAGAGGACATAAGTAGTCCTATGGAAAAACCTTCATGCACTATGACATAGTCTCTGAGCAACTCACTATTGCATGGGATTACCAACATAGTATGCAGCCAAGATTTTGTTAATGGGGGTAGATCATGATGATCCGCAAGTCGTTCAAGACTAGAACAAGAAAGAACCATAGAAAGACGCTTTTGTAAGACATATTTCAACGTTCGAGGATGATGCAATTGACACAAGTTTTAGCTGCATATATGTTGTTTACCATTTTTTTTGTAAAATTTTAAATTTTTACAATTTTTTGGATTTTTAATAATTTTACCAATCAATTTTTTTTTGAAAATTTTTTATTGTTAATTTATTTTTATTTTATTAGTACACACACACACACACATTTTATAGAAGAAAATATTATAGAAGAAATAACGAAGTCGTGAGACAACGTTAAAAGTGACCGCAAGGCAAAAAAAATGCCCCGGGTAGTAGAAAAGGTCATCAGGAAGCAAAAATATGCCCCAACGTAGCAAAAACGTGTCGAAAATAATTATTTTTTTAAAAATAATCATCACAACCAGTGTTAGAGGAAATTTAGAAGATACACGATAGTCTCGAGGCACTTTGGGAGCGAGAAACATACCGAGGGAGGTAGAAATGAGCATATAAGCCACCGTGGCAAGTTATTTTACCACATTTGCTTATCATTTGACTCCTAAACTAAGCTCTAACCTACGAGAGAAAATGGCGAGGATAGTGAATTGTAGGCACCATGCAGACCTCGTGAGGGACTACTCGAGACTTCCTACAGATGGACCACAAGTACACAATTCTCCGCTTTTACCATAGCAGTTCATTTTTTTGAAATTTTAATGAAAAACTATGCATTTTTAGGTTAATTTTAGGGCAAAACTGGGGGGGCGCCTATGCTAGTTGTGCTTATGTATTTTTTTGTTTTTCTTGCCAGCATGGGTGCCTGTGCTGCTAGCAAATCTTTTTTGGATTTTGTGAGTTTTGTGTGGCCAGCATGGGCGCTTGTGCTCCTATGCTAAGCAATTTTTGAGTTTTTTACATTTTTTGCTAACATGGGCACATGGGCGCCTGTGCTGAGCAATTTTTTGATTTTTTTGAGATTATTTGCCAGTATGGGCGCTTGGGCACCTGTGCTAAGCAACCTTTGCAATTTTTTGAGTTTTCCTTGGCCAGCATGGGCACCTGGGTGCCTGTGCTAAGCCAGTTTTACAAAAATTTTTTGCATTTTGTTGAGCCAACATGGGTGCCTAGGCGCCTGTGCTAAGCCAGTTTGGAGTTTTCGTGCATGGGCGCCTAGACTTGCTAAGTGAGTTTTGTTTGCCAACATGGGCGCTGGGCGCCTATGCTGAGCCTAGTTTGGAACTTTTTTTATTTTGGTGGGCAACATAGGCGCCTGTGCTGAGCCAGTTTTTTATTTTGAGTTTGGCTTTAGCTAGATGGGCAACATGCGTGCTTGTGCTAGTAGTGTTTTTTGAGATTTATTTGCAATTATGGGTGCCTGGGCACCTGTGCTATTTTGCAAAAATTTTTGTACTGCGCATGGGCACGTGGGCACCATGTGTTGAGAGTTTAGTAATTTTTTACATGGCATTGTGTGAGACACACATGGGCACCTGGGTGCTGTACTGACCATTTTTGATTTTTTGGCAGTTTTGTTGGGCAACATGGGCGCACCTGTGCTGACCCTTTTGTGATTTTTGACTTTTGTGCTGCATTATGCAAATGGCACCTGTGCTGGCAGGTGTTTTTAATTTTAATTTTTTGACTGCGCATGAAAAGAGATGTTAGAGCATAGCGTTGGTGCACACATTTATGCATGAAAGGCAATTTTAAGAATAACTTTTAGGCAAAAACTTAGTTTTTAGCAAACCATGGTAGAAGAAAAAGTGAACTATACAGAAATTTAACTATGAAATAGAAGAATAACACACTAAATTTAGACTTTTTAGAAGAAATTGTATGGTAGAATAGACGACTTCAGAGTTTTGAGGCGATGACTTTTGGGTGACATTTAGATCGACCGATTTTCCTAGAGATCACCTTGAAGGTGACATGTTTATCATACATAGCCCGCATGCCCCATATCTCTTTTGATCACAGTCTATTCACAGCCTTAGCTGAGAGATGGCATAGTAAGAGTCAGACCTTTTGACTTCTGACCAGCGAGATGAGCATGACACTGGAGGATGTTTGGCGGATCCTGCAAGTTCCGATCTAAGGTTGTTTGATTACTTATGACAGTCGCTCGAACTGAGTTGAGCACTACATAACCATGATCTTTGGATTGACTAAAATTTCTCATTGAGGCCTAACATATGTGGTTAGGGGATGCATGGCCGATACACAACTAGGACGGGTCACTGTGTACTTACTAGCTCTTGTTAGTGACGTGTTACTACCTGAATAAGGTAGGTGCCTGATTCTCCCTGGGTTTCATTAGAGTGATCCACGGCCTGCTTCAGGGAAGAGTCTACTGCTGGGTCAGTGTATATTGGCTCACTTATATTCCGGCCTACATTTGATAGCCTATCATGGTCAAAGGACACTGGACCCTGCTACTTTGTTACAAATCTAGGCTTGGGACCATATTGCCATTGGACATCCTTTAGGAGCATTGAGAGCTTGGGTTCTTGGAGAGCCTTCTCTTATGGGCTGGGTCCCTGATGGAGATGATATTCACAACCATAGGGGAGACATAAATTACTTTTGATGAGCATTTGACGAGCTACAACCCCACATGATCACTTGACAACCATACAAGCTATATCAGTGGCCACAAGATGTAGACAAGTTGGGGACAACTACAGTATACCACTTTATTATTGGGAGCATGAGCCACATCTTAGAGTGGTATAGGGTGGATCGGGTTCAACATCAGTTTGGTCTTATTTAGGGGATTCCTGGTGATGAGATGTGGTATGCGCGCCGCTATAGAGAGATTTTCGATATGGGACCGCATATTAGGTCTAACCAAGCCCTTGCGAGCTTTTCACAGGTAGTCTCATAGCCTTGGGTATGGCGGGCACAGATAGTAGATCTGGGTACTACACCAGACTATGCAGCATGGTATGCACTAGTGATGCAACGTCAATTGTCTATTCCTCATAAGATATTGATTATGGCAGAGCATGATGATCAGGATTCAGA
Source organism: Taxus chinensis (assembly GCA_019776745.2). NCBI lineage: Eukaryota > Viridiplantae > Streptophyta > Pinopsida > Cupressales > Taxaceae > Taxus > Taxus chinensis. The sequence continues at coordinate 59,617,008 of CM034147.1, read as the reverse complement.
TTCACCGATAGAGGCACAAGCACATAGATAAGTAGTACCATACATAGGGGTACTAGTGCATGATCCAGTGCAGGGACCTTTATCACCCCCTCACGTGAGTCCACAACATAGTCCACCAGGGGGTGGGGGAGAGGACTTGACATGATGAGGATATGGAGGAGGAATTTCCAGATTCATTGAGGATACATGAAGGATGTAGGATATACTCTGATACACATGATGTGCATGCATGGATGCACAAGCCATACATGATATAGAGGATATGCAGGATATACCTGATACACAGGATGTGCAGGATACACAGGTTATACCAGATACATAGGTGACTGCCTTGCAGCAGTAGCTTCAGCAGGTGACAACCTTACAGTTTCAAATGGTAGTTGAGAGAGATCAGGCCATTGCTGAGAGATATTGGGCCCTTGCAGATGGGGATCAACTTGTGACAAAGCAAGACCAGGCTAGGACAGAGTGAGATCAGGCCTTTGCAGAGTGAGATCGGGTGATGGTAGATAGCCTATAGTCACATGCAGAGCGAGATCAGCTACAAGAAGCAGGACTGAGTGATAAAAATAGCCTATATCTATAAGTAGAGGGAGATCATATTATAGTAGAGCGGTCACAGTTGCGGATAGAGCTAGCTAGCATTAGGGAAAATCATGATACACTGCAGTAAGTAGATACTTCCTCGGGGATACATCTGATGATTGGGCATAGTGCTATTGTAGCAGGTGAGGCCACCTATTATAGGATGTAGTACTACATGGTTGTTCCGGCTAAGCAGAGAGTTCCTGAGTATAGTCACATAGCAAGCAACATATCACGATCTAGATCCTATAGACCATTCCGATCAATGTGATATATATAGGGTCCTTCGAGACAAGCAGCTTCAGAGCAGCATGGGTGATTTCATCCTGGGTTATCTCAGTCTGATGTAGTTCCTTCTACCCATTCAACACCTCGGATTCCCCCACCTAGCAATCTTCTTGAACTGGGAAGTCCCGGTGTGGGTGAGAGTCATGGTTGACTTTCTTATTAATGTGTCAGATGTATTGCTTTCTTTTTGGTGTACCGCCTTGTGATGAAGGCATACTTTTATATGGATGTATGTATATTATTTTTTATCATGCCTCGTGATGAAGGCACCTTTTTTGTATAGATGCCCATGATGACTTGTTATATCTTATGTATATGGACATTTATATTTTTTATGATATATATGATGATAGATGGATTTCCGATGTATCACATGTTGTGTGAGATATCATGCTTAATCTATTTCTTTATGTTTGTATCACCTGTTAGATTATGAGATAGCCTTAGCTGATATCATACTATACGTTAATGAGATACTTTGGATAAAACATGTTTATATTTTTATATTGGTGTGGGGGGGATAGATTTGTGGTCATGTGCAACCCATCTTGCCCCATTTGTGATAAGGTATTTGATGACTAGCTTTTAGTATACATGTGTGATGTAGACTTAGCATATTTTTTGATATATGATGTATAAATGTGATTGATATGTGTGATATGATGATGAAATGATAACACAATGTACAAGTAAAAATTGACAAGCACAAGTTTAAACAAATCTAATCCAAGCAATATATTTATTTACAAGTGTGCAATATAAAATGGACTTAATGCAATACACTACAGACTAAAGTGACATTTAATCTAAGTAAGCAACTAAATCCAACAACTAAAAGTAAGAAAACCATGACTTTGTTTTTGAGGGATAGTTTTGGGATGTTTTTCGCTATTTTTGGTTTTTAAGACAATTTTCTATTGTTTTGGAGTTTTCTACGAAACGTATTTGAATTTTTTGATTTTTGAAAAATATTTGAATTTTTTTTATTTTCTAGAATTTTTCTGAAGCTATGTATAAGATACGAAGAAAGGTGGATGCCCCAGTGACAGATGGGATGTACAATGGCAGAATGCTACGTGTATGCGCAAGAAGATGAAGATGTGAAAATGCCCTCAACGTTAGTTGGGAATATACAAAGGAAAACTCTTCACACGTAGAAGATGGATCAACGACATTATGGATAGGTTCAACATGATGATGAACGTAAGCTAATGACGTGCTAGGAAGGAGCAAGGATGCCCCCAACGTAAGCTAGCCAAGAATCACATGATAGAAATAAGTGGAAGATTGATTTTGTGAAGGGTAAAAATTTATCCACAAACATGGAAAAAGGCAATCTTATACGCATGGATGCTCTTAACGAAGTAGAATAACAACGTGAATCTTGTGAATGTATCTTAGAAGCCTCGTGATGAAGAAGTGATTAGCCAAAGGTGTGAATCATGAGACAAGATACAGACTAGAGTAAGAGTCTGTATAAGGTCCAAAAAAAGACACTTGGCAACATACTAATCATGTTTTCTCATAGAGATATAGTGTGTGCACATGGAAATTTATTACCTCTTGGAGGGAAGATTTGATAGACAACAAGTGAAGACACCCTAGCCAATGTGTAGGAATGATTTATTTTTTAAAGTTGATTTGTCATGAATGGATTACAGAAGGAGAGTCGTCCATTGCTCTGCTGCCATCTAGGCATCCATAGCCCCGATGAAGATGCATTTGATTCTAATTGCAACATTGCTCTACTTCCATTCAGGCATCCATAGCCTCAGTAGATTTTATTGGAAATACCCCAAGAGAGATTTATATATCAATTTTCTTTTTCTTTTAGCTTTGGCTTTCAGCTTTGTGCTTTTTTATTTGATTGATTCTTGTGATTTTCTAAAAAACTTATTCCGGCTCTCTTGCTTGACAAGGGGTTAAGAACCACTAATGGCTTGATGGAAGGAGGCCAAAGGGATTGTGATGATGACATTGGCTAGTGTCAACAAATATGTCCAAAATTTCTTCACAACAAGTTTTTTAGATGTTGATTGTCATAGGATCTCTAAGAGGTTAGGCATTCTTTAATTTACCAAGGTGATAAAATACCAATGCCAAACGGATACCATAGAGATAACTGTTGCAAAATGTGTTTGAATAGGCTAACCAAAATATCACTGAAGGGGTGAAAATGGTAGGACGACTTGTATAAGAATAGAAAGGAAGGGAAGAAAGAACATCCATGTGTATGTGATACCTAATTATAATGTGTGTTCATTTACCTTTGATTTTTTTAAAATATTTTCTCATTTTTTCGTATTTTTTCTTTCTTTGAAAGGTGGGACCAACAAGGTCACTTGATGTGATAAGATCCAACAACAATGTTAGAAAAATCCTTGATAAGGAAGACTAGGTGTGTTTGTTTATCAAGAGTCATATCATCCCTGGTCTCAATGATCATGGTGAGCTCATACTCAATATATGATTGTGTTTTATTGTGAAATGTGGATGTTGCGTGCGGGAGCTTGAAGTCCATGTCCAGAGGTTTTTGCACTTTACATCATACTTGATGGGTGCATTGATGTGCATTTTTGAATTGCGTTTGTAAAAGGAACGATAACTAGATCATGCCAAGCCAAGAACATAGATGCTAATCAAACATCACGATCAATAAGATGAAAGCAATTCACCAGAATAACTTTATATAAACCTTTGCAAACAAATGAGCAGAAATATCATATATTATTATGGAACTCAATGAAATACAATGAGAATGTGCCTTGCTTATATAGGCAAGGAATAACAATATAAGAACCAGTCAAGGTCGTAGATCAAGCCATAAATCATGGAAAGAACTAGTCATCAAAGAACTAGTCAAGTCCATAGATTTATGAGAGAACTAGACATCAAGGATATAGTCAATACCATAGATCTAGGAAAGAACTAGTCAATACCATAAATCAAGGAAAGAACTATATCTAACAACTAGATAATATCTCCTAATATCTAAATAAATAAAAAGAAATATCCACACACATAAGTGGGTGAGGATAAATACAATAAAGATAAATAATGTACTTAGGTGAACATGAGCTAAGGTAAATACCTACTCTAATAGTTTGATTCTAAACTTTAAGATCATTTAAATTTTTGTGAGCTTTGGAGCTCTTGGAATTATTGATATGGGCCTGATGAAGGAACCATTTTGGTTTCTTATAAGCTACTACATGACTTATCTAATCCTGAGAAGTGGGAGAAGAAAGTGGACGAATACAATTGATGTGAGAAATGACAGTGGGTTCACCACGGTCATTAATAGAAGAACAATATGATTGATGCAAAGGATACAGTCCAATAATTGAAGAGGATGTGCTACTAGGAGGTGTCCCATAGACTGAAGATAAAGGACTACAAGGATGTGGCCCTAAGATTGAAGATGAAGGACTTCCTAGAGGTGTCCTGTATATAGAAGATGATGGGCTACTAGGACGTGGCCCAAGAATTGAATATGAGGGACTTCTAGGATGTTCCCCCAATATAGATGAAAATGGGATTCTAGGAGGTGAGCCACACATAGATGATGAAGGGCTACTTGGAGGTTCCCCACATATACAAGCAGACGATGGGCTACCATGTGGTGACCTAAGGTGAGAAGAAAATGAGCTACCAGAAGGTGAGCCACAAATAGATGATGAAGGGAAGCTTGAAGGTGCCCCACATATAGAAGCCGACGATGGGCTACTAGGTGGCAACCCAAAGTGGGATTGTGATTGAGGAATCATGATAGACAATGAATGGTGTGAAGAAAAGATAGGATCTTCCTTAGTGGTCATAGGATCTTCCTTAGTATTCTGACAAAAGGAATCAATATATTCTTCTCAATACGCAAGCTTATCGAAGTCAAGATTAAATCCTTGATTTTAATCATCTAGGGGAATGCCATCATGTGACCCTAGGAATTCCGTGATTGTCTCCTCATCTTGAGATGAATTGATCGGTAGGGGTTGATGTTCTACCATAAGAGGATTATTGGATGAATGCAACATGGGAGTCGACTTAGATGATTGATTAGAATAACTTTGAGTTGGAGATCTCTTCCACGGAAGAAGGGGTCGTTGAGGTGACTGAGAAATGGGGTTTTACGAAGACATGGAGGACCGTGTCTTCGGAGTCTTATCCCTAAAAAATAAATATGCATATGAAGGGGTTAGACTGACCTTAGATACCACAATGGTGGACTTATAACTAAGTGTTGCACTACATTCCAGACCCATTGTAGCGTTGTGTGCTTGTGTGTGCAATTGTGTGCCTAGGGTTCCCTAGTGCCAATGACACAGTAAAAGAGGGGGCAATAACTAGATGTAAAATACAAAATGGTGAATGGAATAGAATGAATACAACCCTTCCTATGTAGTGTGTGTGATGCAATGATGCCCAAATGTAATCCCTTGCCTTAGTAGATAGCTAGCCTTTGATAGTAGATAGTCCACCTATAAAATAGTAAGTATGTTATGTTTATATGGGGATCTATTGCTCAAATTTCAACACTAATTATCTGACATGCCGAATAGTGCCTATAGGAGTGAGAGGGAAAATTACAAACACCGACCTTGATACTCTAAATTAGACGCAAGTGTTTTTGGGACTGGGTTGCCTAAAAAAGGACTGGGGTGCCCATGGGCTCTCCAATTCTACCCTAGGCACCCTATTCAAAGACTAGAGATGACAAATGACCAAATAAAAACACTTGAGAATCCCTGAGAGATGACTAAAATTGTGCAGACAATTAATGATTTTGTAAGAAAAATAACGATGACAACCAAATGACTGACGAAAGGACTAGGGGATAGATTGTTAGTAAAAAAAAATCTTACGCAAGATCCATATATAAAATAACATGTTTTGACGGTATAAATGTAATAGTAAGTGTGTGATTTTGTGACTACATTTTCCCACATTTTATATTGGTGAGTGGAAATCTTGGTAACATAAAGTAGATAGAGATACGTACCTAAGAGAAAGCCAGAGAAGCCCATGTTGTAGAAGAATGTGCAGATGTGGTAGTAAAAGTGTGTCGAAAGAACCAAAAAGCATGTTGAACCATGGATCAGTGGGTTGATCCATACAACGCAACGAAAAAATGTACTAGTATGATGAATTGCACTAAATGAGAGTGATGATTGTAATACATGATGATTTTTGAATGTGTATGATGATGATAAGATGGGGAACAGAGTGATCGGTTCCTGAACAGAACATGTGTAAATGAATAATCGACTGAAGGATTTAGGCGTCCTACCGCCAAAGGAAGAGTGTAGGGAGAAAAGTGTGTTATTCTCCAATCTCTAACTACATCCTCAAGATCTAGTCACTGTAGGTAGACTCAAATCAAATATTTGTGGTTTTTGGATCCAAATAATTTTGATCAAACAGTTAACCCAAATAGGTGTGGTATAGGAAAGGAATTCTTGCCCCCACTCCATGGGTGTCACCGTAATGTGAAGGCTTCCAAGTTAGATCATTTGGAAGTGAACACAAAATGTATGATGGCTTCCAAATTAGGTCATCTGGAAGTAAATGTGAATAATGTAGTCTCTATTTACCTCTTGCTTCACCAATGAAATCCCAAATGCATTAGAACATCATCCAAACTAGTCTAGAATCTCTCCTAAGGTGAGTGCAGGCACTTAGCCCCTCTTTCATGTGAGCTTCGTGAGATTGTTCTCCCTTAATAAGGGGATGTTTTCATAAAAAGAGAATGAACGCACCCATTCTTTGAATCAAGATTAAGAACTAAATCCTAGTCTAATACACAAGAACACGGAATAGCATGATCATACTATACTAGAAGTAGAACTAAATCATGATTAGCATTAAGAATATTGGTATTATGCCCATGAACGTAAAAGAAAATGTGTAGATCAAGATCAATCACATAGATGCTCAGAACCATTCCATTATATTCATTCATCAAGTTATAGTAGCCAATAGTACATCAAAAGAGTTCAATGGATGGAGATATTACATCAGGAAATCTTTAACATGCTCTCTATTATTGCTTCATTACAAAGAATACAATCACATATTACACATCTTCACTAGTTGTATATCTCTCTCTTGTTCGCACTCTCCCCCTAATTTCATGTAAGACCATCCATAAAGAGGAATTCAAAGGAGTCTCTCCTAAATGTTCATCATTACAAGAGAAGGATTGAAGGAATCTTTCATGATTGCCCTACCACTACCCAAGAACATGTCAAATGTCATCATGTGTTTCCTCAATTAAGTATCCCTTAACATTCAAGTGTCAGCTAATCCATAACAAACTTGGCCCCTTATCCTTTCATGATAACCGTATTAATTCCCTGGAATATAATTTTCTTGAGTTGTAAGTCTTCATAGCTTATCCATAATTGTATCTGGTCACTTTTCCATCTGTTCCTTAAACGCATCTTTACCTGTTGTCCAAAACCCACTAAATCATGAATCCAACCTACCTGGGCACAAGCCTTTGCGTATCCCTAAAAGATACTTCCGCATGTGCCTTCACACCCTGCTTTCGTGTGCTAAAAACCTTTGCACATTAGGTTATTAGTTAATTTAGGGGTCCAACATCACCCCACACTAATCTGATTTTCGCCCTGTGAATCCTTAGCATTTCTTGAATCAAGATCTTAACGACCAAAAATTTGCTAAGGCAGAAAATGTTGCTCCAAAGAAAAAAGAATAGTGGAATTGAAATAATCTAAATAAATAATGGAAGAATGCGAGAATATGCTATGTGGTCAACCCACTACGCGACCAATTGGAGGAGTTCAGGGAACTCCGCATCTATTTCATCCTTCAACTTCTCCCAAGCCTTTAATTTTGCTAAAGCCTTCCCTGGTGCTTCTCCTACCATGTTGGGCACTTGGTATGGGGTGACTTCTTCCACCTTCCCCTTGAGTGCATTAATGGCTACCACCAACTCTGTACAAATACCTTCAAAATCATCCATCCGCTCAGTGATGGAATCCTAGAGTTTGCTAATCTTGAAATCCATCTTCTCGCGCTTTGTTTTTTATCTTATCTTTATCAATTGAGGTGTTAACAACCAACTACGTGCGCTCAACCTTGTTGGTGGGGATTGTCTCCTATAAATCCTTAAGGGTGGCCTCCTCTTCTGTCACCCATGCGTTAATGATGAGATCGCACTTTCTACAATTGTTGAAGCCTATATCTGTTAGTATGTTCACCTCTTTGAGTTGAGTGATCAAGTCCTCAAACTCAGTGATCTGGGCTTCAACGACGAATTTTTTACATCTTTCTCATTGGCGAGTTCTGCAGTTGTGGGCCCCGCTTCATCCTTGATGTTTGTGAGCAACATCCCCACAAGGTCTTCAAGATACTCCATCTCATCCCCATAATCCATCTTGGTTTGGCCCACCAACGCTAGAAATTGTCCCAAAATGCTCTTGACGAGGGTGCCAACTCGATCATAAGTCCCCTTGGTTCGCATATGCTCGCCCTTCATTCCTTGCTGTGATATTTCTACTTCCTTTTATTTTTCCTTCTTCGACGTGACTAAGGTCCAAACAGTGGCCCCTACATCCAAGTTGTGTTGAATCCTCCGAGGACATCTTTTGAAGCGCATTGCATGCCTACTCATCCGTTAGGTGGCTAGGATCCACCACCTTATACGTCTCTCCTCCCTTCTTATTCAAGTGAATGGTCTTAATCGCATGATCATTGACCTCAAATTCAAGCTCTTCAGAGTGGCAATGCATATTCTAGCTGATCGTTTTTTTGGTCCTAAGCACACCCCCTTCTTGATCCATCAGATCCTAACCATGTAGTTTTTCCGATGGGAGGGTGGCCTGGAACCTTACGTGCAACACCTTTTTGTGATCATCCATGAAATCCATATGAGGAGACACGGGTGTCCACTTTCTCTTTGCACCTTGTGCTTCAATCCCGAGGTGAACCCTTTGTGCTCCTTTATGACAAAGGAGTCCCCTTTATCTCTTTTCCTTGGGCTAGCAGTTTGTGTTGGGGAGGCCTCGAGTGTTGGACTCTTCTTAGGTATTGTAGAATGTTATTCTTTTTTGAGTGCCTTTCCTGTTAGTGCAAAATCACAGCACCCCTGGACGCACATCAGGCTTCTAGGTTGATGTTCAGGCATCCAGTGTGATTGCACAACATGGAAACCTCTCTCCAAGCGTGGGGACTTGTAAAACCGAGAGAGGAATCTCCAGAGAAGGCTGGTTCCTGCTCCTAAACTACTTGCCACAAGCTATTCCAGTGCAGGCAAGCTAATCTAATCTTAATCTAACCATGCCAAAGAGACAGAGAGAGAGAGAGAGAGAGAGAAAGGAAAAGAACAAAAGCCTACACTAAAACGGTGATACACCAGAGAAGGAGGATGTTGAACATCTATCAAAACTGCCATGGGACAAAGAGAGGTGAGCAATGGGAAGGATGGACAGATGCATCACAGGCCCAAGGATAGATTTCACACAGAAAATGTCCCAAAACTCCATGAACACAACTCCAAACCTGCAACGATCATTCAAACATGCACAAATACCTGCAACGAAGAGAGGCAAGAAGAAGACAAGCAAAAACGAGAAAGGATGGACAGATGCATCACAAAACACGTCTTGTTGCTTCAGAAGTCTGCACAAAACATCATTCCATTAATAAGAGGCAAAAACGCCATTACAGAGCAAGGGAGGAGGTTCTAACTCCATTTTTAACCCTAGAGAAGAAAAGAAGGGAGAGCAGAGTAGAAAGAATGAACAACCCCTTCTAAATGAGCCAAATCTGGCTTTTTACATTGCATGGGTCGAACCCAGGGGACAGAAACGTGAAAAAACGTGCAAGCCCATCCCTCATTGATTGCAGATGTATTAAATCAGCATGGGGGATCTTTGTCAACCCATACCCTATTACTTTTAGCGATTTTGAGGATAATGCGACCCATTTGCATTAACTGGGCCGCTAAAATGTCACTTCTGGCCGTGCAGAAGTAGAATGCGACCCATTAGCATTAAAACAGGTTGTTGAAAGGTCGCTTCTGGCCATTATCACACGTCAGCGCTGTTTTCTCCATTTTCTCTCTTCAGACTACACAAAAACTCAATATTAATCCCATAATCATGTAGAGTATCTCACAAGCTTTCCGTTGATATAAAGAACGTGGAAATTCGAGCTCTGGATCAAAAGATATGGCGATCTGAAGATTTAGGGCACGGAACAGACCCAAACGGATTTTGAAATATTTCCCACGCTCTGCCACTTGGATGACATGTGGCATGCTCTGATTGGTCGTGTGATTCTCTCTCCTTCTACTTTTCGGTGGGGTGTCTCTTGAAATTTGACTTTTTCGATGATTTTAAAACATTTTCCACTTTTTTTTCCGCTCCCCCGCCACTTGGAAGATATGTGGCATGATCTGGTTGGAGGACAGGGCGCGGGGTCAACCTTGTCTTTTAAACTTTGGGCCCAAGACTTCTTCAAAATTTCTAAGTCCTCCCCGAACTCCGCACTTCCTTGCTCCATTGGACACGTGCCTAATTCCTATTGGCTCGGGCCAGTGCTTCAAACCTTGCCCCTTTCACTTTTGGACCTTTCTCCTTGAGACACGTGGCGTCTTTTGGTTGGTTCTCGGGCCTGCCTGGGTCTTGTTCCGCGTACTTTGCGTCCATCTGTCCCGGATGTCCCATTTGATTTTTGACCTTTTGGGACAATTTCAGCTGATTCGGCCGGTTCGCGTACCTCTGGCCCGATTGTTCCATTTTCCTTTGGACCGCTTGGGACAATTTCGGCCGGTTCGGGCCCATTCGTACCACTTGTCCCACTTTTTTTTTGGGCCCTTTGTGCTTATTTCGCCCGGTTCGGCCGTTTCGGGCCTTTCTGTCCCACACGTCCCAAAGGCGACCTTGAGCATGACTTAGCCAATTTTCATGATTTTTTCTGGATTAGCCTACTTGCCTTCCTGCAAATTTTTCCGCATTTTCAGAGCTTGCTCCTTCCTTCTGCCTCGGCCAGAGGAGTTAGAAAAATATCTGAGAGAACCTCAGAAACATGATGTTTGCTCTGAATTAACCAATGTGCCTGGGACTTGGATATTCTGATGCATGTTATCAAATTTACCCTGGGGGGGTGAATTTTGGATAACAATTTGGCGACTCAACGGGGGCATCTGCCTACTAGATGAAAAGGCCAGCTGCCTGAAGCAATCCATTGGGCATGGAGTCATAAGTAATAGCCTGAAAACTGATCTAAACTTTGAAAATCTCCCCTCTGAGCCACTTGGAAACCCACTGGGCATGGAGTTGTTCTCACCAAAAACCATTGAAACGAACTGTGCAAGAGCAAAACCAGCAACACCAAAAACTATGTACAGAACTGAAAATCATACATGTCCCAAATGGAACATGCAGAGTGTGCACGAGCACTTCTTCTACTGAAAGCAAATCTACCTAATCTACTCTAGCTGGAAGCAAAGGCAAGCTAAACAAACCCTGCAATAGGTTGTGAGAAATAGCTTCCTTTCTTCAAAATTGGCAGCCATGCAATTGATTTGGCACTGATCATGGCTGTTTGGATGGATGGAAAATCAACAAGAAGTTGGTCTTCTATCCAAATCATCAAGGTATCAACTGAAAAATCCAATACCTCTTTTAGTTGCTCTGCATTTGGATTGGAGAGGTATGGCAGCTGATCCTTGGTACTTTGTAGCTCATCCTCATGCTCAGAAGCAAGCATGACTGGTTGTGGCTTCTCCTTTGGCTCCAATGAAGCCAAATACCTGATTGGGCAAAGTATGGTCCTTTGAGTATGCCCATTGCTGTGATTTTCAACTCCAAGAATGGAGTCTTTTTGTAGGCCCTCCTGAATGGATGATGTGGAAGAAATGGTGGGATTCTTCTGTCTTTTCTCTTCCTCCGATGAAGAACAGGGAAGATTAGAATCTTCTAATTTTGATTCCAAAGAGCTGCTGTAAGATGCAGGCTGCTGCAAATGGAAACTCTCCTTCATGACAGCAGGCTCTGGTGTTTGGAATGTGGATGATGAAAGAGAGAATGGTGAAAACTCAACTGGCTCTTCTCCATCAAAACAGTCCTCCAAATCTGACAGGTAAACTGCCTCATTGTTGTCTCGCTGTTCGTGTTCAACTTCCTCCATGGTGTCCTCTTGATCTGCAACTTGACCACCATGGTTTCCTTCACTCTCCAACATTGAGTTTGAGAGATCAAACTCCTTTTCAGTACCAGAACTTGAGAGAGATGAAGTGGAAAGAAGAACTGAAGGTTCTTCTGTAACCTGCTTTGTGCTCAAAGCCCTTGGATCTGCACTTTTCTCCTTCACAGCTAGATTGTGCTCTTCTTCTTTTGGATTTGGAGCAGCTTCTCCTTCCTCCAATGTTTGAAGGAAATCTTGCTCTTGGTTGAACTCTTCCTCCAGCGTGAAGTTTGTCAAGTCAAACTCTTCATTCTGCTGCTCTAGAGGGCAAGTTGGGGCTACAAGATTTTCTTCTTCAAAAAAATCAGTCCTAACCACCATTTGTTCAACTTGGCCTCTTCCGTAGGATTAACCATCAAGGGAATCTTTGCTATCCTAAATTTGGCAGCCCAACCTTCAAGCTGTCTGTCATTTCTTTTCTGTTGGGCTCCTCTCCTTGTGGTCCTTTATGACTGATTTTTACAATTTCTTCTTCCCCACATGGAATTGGGAATGCAAAAGGAGGGATAGGTTGAAACTCCACTAATTTGACAATTTTTTGTGGTGGTGGAGGAGGTGAAAACTCTTGTTTCTTTGGAGGAAGGGGTGTTTCTGTTAGCTCTTGTGGAGGGGATAACTGTTTGGAAGGAAAAAGGAAAGAAGAATCGAGGTGTGGTGGAAGACTGAGAGGTGGAGAGATGGATTCAACACTTGGGACAGCAGATGGAGGGTTTAAAATTTACAGCTCCAGATGAGATGATGCTGCTTGAGTAATGGGAAGAGAGAAACCAGATGATGGTGTAGAACTTACCCATTGACAAGGTTGTTCAACACCGACTGTATAGGCCTCTATTTCTGCTGTCCATTGTGCAAGTTGGGGCAGCATCTTTATCATGAAGTCCAGCTTCTCTTGAGGGCTGAAGTGTCTTGGAAAAGGGCCTCCCCATGGACAAGGAGTCCTGTAACCAATTCTGAAAGCTCTCATTTGAGCTATTGCTCTGGACTGCAACATCTCCACCTCCATCTTTTGGATTTTCTCCAACAGACCAGCATCTTTGATCTGATGGTCTTCATTGTATGCATACTCTTTCTCTTGGAAAGCTCCATAGCCAAACTGACTTTGGCACTGCTGTTCATATGAGTATGCATGCTGATCTGGAGGATTTGTAAAACATGTTGGAAGTGGAAAATACTGTTGTTGTTGATGTGAATTCCATGATGGAAATGAAGTCATGATTGCACAACTTCATGGAATGGAAAATAATGAAGGGGATGGAAAGGAAGATGGATAAAAATGGATGGAAATGAATGGAAAGGAAGGTCTGCAACTTCAGAGATGGGTTGTTGACCAAATGGAGTCGCCAGATGTGTTTGCAAGTGCCTCCAAAGGCTGAAATCTTCACAGGAACACATCAACCTGCAAAAGATGGAGTGAAAGACCTCTAAGGTCCCACCGGGCATGCCAAAACTGTTAGTGCAAAATCACAGCACCCCTGGACGCACATCAGGCTTCTAGGTTGATGTTCAGGCATCCAGTGTGATTGCACAACATGGAAACCTCTCTCCAAGCGTGGGACTTGTAAAACCGAGAGAGGAATCTCCAAAGAAGGCTGGTTCCTGCTCCTAAACTACTTGCCACAAGCTATTCCAGTGCAGGCAAGCTAATCTAATCTTAATCTAACCATGCCAAAGAGACAGAGAGAGAGAGAGAAAGGAAAAGAACAAAAGCCTACACTAAAACGGTGATACACCAGAGAAGGAGGATGTTGAACATCTATCAAAACTGCCATGGGACAAAGAGAGGTGAGCAATGGGAAGGATGGACAGATGCATCACAGGCCCAAGGATAGATTTCACACAGAAAATGTCCCAAAACTCCATGAACACAACTCCAAACCTGCAATGATCATTCAAACATGCACAAATGCCTGCAATGAAGAGAGGCAAGAAGAAGACAAGCAAAAACGAGAAAGGATGGACAAATGCATCACAAAACACATCTTGTTGCTTCAGAAGTCTGCACAGAACATCATTCCATTAATAAGAGGCAAAAATGCCATTACAGAGCAAGGGAGGAGGTTCTAACTCCATTTTTAACCCTAGAGAAGAAAAGAAGGGAGAGCAGAGCAGAAAGAATGAACAACCCCTTCTAAATGAGCCAAATCTGGCTTTTTACATTGCATGGGTCGAACCCAGGGGACAGAAACGTGAAAAAACGTGCAAAACCATCCCTCATTGACTGCAGATGTATTAAATCAGCATGGGGGATCTTTGTCAACCCATACCCTGTCACTTTGAGCGATTTTGAGGAGAATGTGACCCATTTGCATTAACTGGGCCGCTAAAATGTCACTTCTGGCCGTGCAGAAGAAGAATGTGACCCATTAGCATTAAAACAGGTTGTTGAAAGGTCGCTTCTGGCCATTATCACACGTCAGCGCCGTTTCTCCATTTTCTCTCTTCAAACTGCACCAAAACTCGAGATTGATCCTAGAATCATGTAGAGCATCTCACAAGCTTTCCGTTGATATAAAGAACGTGGAAATCTGAGCTCTGGATCAAAAGATATGGCGATTTGAAGATTTAGGGCACGGAACAGACCCAAACGGATTTTGAAATATTTCCCGCGCTCTGCCACTTGGATGACACGTGGCACGCTCTGATTGGTCACGTGATTCTCTCTCCTTCTACTTTTCGGTGGGCTGTCTCTTGAAATTTGACCTTTTTGATGATTTTAAAACATTTTCCACTTTTTTTCCGCTCCCCCGCCACTTGGAAGATACGTGGCATGATCTGGTTGGAGGACAGGGGCGCGGGGTCAACCTTGTCTTTTAAACTTTGGGCCTAAGACTTCTTCAAAATTTCTAAGTCCTCCCCGAACTCCGCACTTCCTTGCTCCATTGGACACGTGCCTAATTCCTATTGGCTCGGGCCAGTGCTTCAAACCTTGCCCCTTTCACTTTTGGACCTTTCTCCTTGAGACACGTGGCGTCTTATGGTTGGTTCTCGGGCCTGCCGGGTCTTCCGCGTACTTTGCGCCATCTGTCCCGGATGTACCATTTGATTTTGGACCTTTTGGGACAATTTCGGCCGATTCGGCCGGTTCGCGTACCTCTGGCCCGATTGTTCCATTTTCCTTTGGACCGCTTGGGACAATTTCGGCCGGTTCGGGCCCATTCATACCACTTGTCCCACTTTGTTTTTGGGCCCTTTGTGCTTATTTCGCCTGGTTCGGCCATTTCGGGCCTTTCTGTCCCACACGTCCCAAAGGCGACCTTGAGCAGGACTTAGCCAATTTTCATGATTTTTTCTGGATCAGCCTACTTGCCTTCCTGCAACTTTTTCCACATTTTCAGAGCTTGCTCCTTCCTTCTGCCTCGGCCAGAGGAGTTAGAAAAATATCTGAGAGAACCTCAGAAACATGATGTTTGCTCTGAATTAACCAATGTGCCTGGGACTTGGATATTCTGATGCATGTTATCAAATTTACCCTGGGGGGTGAATTTTGGATAACATTTCCTACATCTGTGGCTTCATCTTCATCTCTCTCTTGTTCTTCAATCTCTTCTTCTAACTCGTCCTTGAAGGTGGTGGGGTCCTCCTCCTCTCATTCTTCTGAGCCTGTCACAGAGCTTGATGCATCGTGTGTCTTCTACTTATTCACTTCCAGATCTTCCTCCTGCTTCTCCTCCTCATGTTATGGTATTGAAGCCTCGGTGCCACCCTATTGTGAAGTATCGGTGCCCTTGCTACCATTGTGGTGTGTGTAATACTTCCTCTTCCAGGAAGTGTCTAACTTTCCTTCACTTTGTTCTTCTTCTTCTTCCTCTCCTTCGACCTGTACCACTTTCATGGGCGGGATTGGCGCCTCCCACAGCCTTGGAAAGGAGGATTTTGTAACCTCCACTTCGATTCTCCATTTTTTTGGGCACAGCTATATAAACACCCAATGGACGTAACCCTTGATGGTGACAGTGACTTACAGGTGCAAGTCCAGAAAATCTAGCTCCAAAACCTCGACATAGGTCGGTCGAGTGCCATACTTGTATGTTACATGCAAGGTATGGACATCAGCATCCACCTTGTCTGCTTCAAAAACCAACTTCTGCACGTCTTTTATTCGGTTGATGGCACACTTCATATATTTAGCAGTAAATGTGAAGGGGAGATTGCACCACGGCCTCATCTCTCCTTTGGCAATCATAAAATTTTCCAAGAAAAATTGTTGTGTAACTGCGAACTTAACTTGATCCCCAAAAACTTAAGGTAGTTCATGGGGGATGCACCACACGTTCTCAAATGCCTCACACAACCGTTCATACCACATGTTCATCCAAGCCATGTAGGCACTCGAGATTGTCCCATCATAAGTGAACTTCACAAATTGTACCGTAGGGGATGAGTGTGCCAGTGGGTGAACCCATATATTCTATTGGCTAGATTTTCTACATAGCTAAAAACCTAGGCAGTCATGAGATAAATCTCCCTCATTTACTGGTGAGGCTCCCGTGTAAGATTTGTTAGTTAAATATGTTAGTATCTATTTGTGGGTATTACTTTAACCATGCAGCTCATGAACCATAGTTGTATAGCTTTAGATCAAGTAAGCAACTGTTAAAGAAAGGAAATATCTAAAGAAGAAGGAAATAATAAAACACAGGGAAGAAATAGGGAAGATGTGCAACCCAATCAATAGATTATAGAGTTGATTGCATACACATAGACATGACCAATAGATATTAACACATACAGGATTATAAGAAAAGGTAGCTTTCAGATCTGGATCTAAAATAACACAAAGTTTATCAGTAGATCTGAGATAAAAAGCTAGAAGTGAAAATGCACCGTGACACAAAGTTCTTCGGAAATATGCTCCTTTGTATTCATTTGCTTCAAATAGCTATCAAGAAACTGTTGGCTAGATTTTTTGCATAGCTGAAAACCTAGGCAGTCATGAGATAAATCTCCCTCATTTACTGGTGAGGCTCCCGTGTAAGATTTTTCAATAAAATAGACTAGTATCTATTTTGGGGTTTTAATTTAACCATGCAGCTCATGAACTGTAGCTGTATAGTTTTGCAGCAAGTAAGCAGTTGTTAAAGAAATGAAATAATAAAACACAGGAAAGAAAGAGGGAAGATGTATAACCCAATCAATAGATTACAGAGTTGATTGCATGCACATAGATGGAACCAATAGATATTAACACACAGAAATATAAGCAAAGGTAGCTTTCAGATTTAGATCTAGAATAACACAAAGTTTTTAAGTAGATCTAAGACAAAAACTTAGAAACAAAATGCACCGTCGACACAAAGTTCTTCGGAAATATGCTCCTTTCTATTCCTTTGCTTCGAATAGCTATTAGGGATTTCAACACAGTCTGGAACACAAGAATGTTGCTTACAAATTCTAATCTTTTAACCTGTAGGTTCTTCCTCTACTTATAGCATGTAGAGGGGAAATTACAAATAGGAAGCTTTTAGTTGAACTGGCATATGTGGAAGTCAGAAAGGAAACAATTGGTAATATCCCTCCTAGAATTCCTCTTTGCATGACATGCATGGTTTGCAATTGAAGATAGAACCTTCTATTTTGTATGTCTTCCACCTATTTCCAAGTAGTTGACTTCTCCAAGTAATGGCTTTTAAACCAAACACTTAATTTTTATAATTTAATTGATTGCTCAATTACGTTGTTGAAGGAAATAAGAGAAAGAAGAAGAAAGAGGAAAGTTGCAGTCTTGACCTTTTTCATATTCTTCATGCAGCTGATTCTTTTTCCTTTGATTCTCACCAAATTGGATCTAGAAGAGGTTGGATTTCGAAGCAAGTGACTATGATTTTCTTGCGGGTATTTCCTTTGGCATGTCTTCCCTCTTATCCTTGAAGCTTTTGCAGTTCTTCTCCAGTACATGCATCAGTGTAATGTTTTCCATAAATAACTCATCATTTTTATTTTTAATTGCATATGAGCAATTAAAAATTTGGGAAAGCACTCCGGGTGAATGCAAATTCAATGAAGGCTTCAACTAGAAGATTGGGAGAACATGCACGATGTCCTGGAAGGAATTCTCCATGCACTAACTTCTTCACGGGTTGCATTCGAAACAAGAGGATGAAGACTTTGCAATTATGGATCTGGATCTAGATCTATGCATGATTCTACTGATCTTTCTCATTCATCCCGCTTTGCCATGGTTGGAGTGATCTTTGTCTGAGTAATTCTTTTCCTTTTTATTCAGCCGGAATTCTTTGCAACTAGTGCAGATCTGGAGATTTCTTCAGATTCAGAGGATATGTTCAATGTATTGGACATTGATTTAAGCTCCCTTTTTCTTATAAAAGCACCTGTAATGAATTCCTGTAATTAATTCAGACAAAGATGACAACCGGAACATGAACACTTGATTTTAATTATAAAAATCTGCATATATCAAGCCTGCTGCCCCAAAATTTGATGTTTTGTTTGCATGCAAAGCAAGCATGAATTTTGTCAACTTCACTTGAGCACCTATACCACTATGCAGACAATTAATCAAACTTAATTCAAGCTCCTTCAAACCTAGGCACCAAACTTTGAAGCCTTCCAGCAGTAAAAACACCTTCTTCTGTGCAAAATTCCTCCTTAATTGGGTGCCAAAATTGCCTGGGCTGCACTTCCTTCCTAAAGAATTAATTAATTCATCATTATGGCAGCCCCTTCTTATATAACCTTCACCATTCTATAATTAATAATTTCCTCTCCTATTCCTGGTAATTAATTAATTAATTAACATGTTTTTCTCTTCAATTTGGGCGCCTATTTTGTGCATGCTCATGGCTGCCATTAAATAAATTAAATTTATTTAATTTTAACTCTCTACTTCCAGTCCACTTTGACTTCACAGTGTGCTTTGACCTCATCCACTAAAAATAGGAATTAATTAGATCAATAAATACTTTAAAAAGTATTATTTCTCCTCAATATGGGTCGCACTTTTTGCATGAGAGGGGGCTGCATTAAATAAATTAAATTTATTTAATTTTAGAATTCTATTTCCAATCTTCTTTATCCTTTCATCATGCGTTGACTTTTCCTCATGCTTGGGCACCAAAATTGGGTGAATAAACATTAATAAATATTATTAAATGCATTATTATTCACCCAAGGTGGGTCGCACTTTTTGGCAAGGGTGAATTCTATTTTTAAAAGTCAATTTCTAATGGGATTATTCACCCTACACCGCAGCTCCAAAAATCCCATGATCCACTTAAGTTGTTTGACTTTCATAATGGGATTTTTTACCCTGCAAGGTAGGTAAGAAATTCCCATCAATGCCTTAAGTGATTTTCTTTTATTTCACAATGGGAATTTTCACCCTGCAAGGAAGGTAAGAAATTCCCGCCTGCCTGCTGCCTCTAATAATCCCATCATGACTTAAGTGAATTTGCTTTCATGGGAAAAGGTAACCTACTAGGTAGGTACAAAATTCCCACCTGCCTGTTGCCACCAAAAATCTCATTGTAGCTTAAAACCTTCTTTTCCCAAAAATGCGACCTGTCCAGAAGAAGCCTTTTTGTGCATGACTTCGTCTTTTCAGAGAGAACCAGACCTCCTGTGGCAAATTCCTTCTGGCATAATGTCCATAGATGATCTCCAGATACTCCAGGCAAGAAATCAGACTAAACCAACAAAGGAATTGACCTAGAGAAATTTCATAGAAAACAAAACGAGAAAACACCAAAAACGCAAAATGTTTCCAGAAGTCACAGATAAAACCTAGGATTCATTACCGGTGGAAACCCTACTGGTATATGGGAATATCGACATGTAAGAACACAACAGGGTTAAATCAGAGCACAATTTTCCTCAAATGGGGCTCAGAATAATTAAATAAAAATTTCCCGTAGGCAAACCCCAGCGACAGAATATAACGATTTCAGGCATCTGGGTATTTGGTGAAATTGGCTAATATGACTCTCTGGGAATATCTTGACACAATACAGACACTTTCTGGCAATTAAAACACAAAATGACCCATTATTTTAAAAGAACGAAATTTTTGAATATGGAGTAGTCTCATATTTCAAGGTGAAATCTGGGGACACCAGTCGGCTCCGTCTGTGGACATCTTTGCCTCTTTCAAAATGAAATGAGTGAATATGAGATCCCAACATCTCTGGTTTCATGTCGTGTCCATTGGGCTCAAGGTTAGGCAAACAAAAACAACACAAAATAAAAATAAAAATAAAAACAACAAAGTTTTATTTATATACAAACAGGTTTTACCCTGTATCTTAGTTCTTGAATAGCTTCAGATGTTTCCCGTTTAAAGGCAGTGGTAACTCAATTCCATCCCGGTAAGCAAGGAAGAAAGTGTCCATTTTGGCAGTTCTTTTGATCATGAAGAGCCCTTTCCAGAGTGAATCAGATTTGTCGTGCATGCCCTTCAGTTCATGTCTCTTGTCCCACCAGAGTACCCAGTCTCCGATCTCAAACTTCCTTTTCTCTGGCCTTCTTGTCAAATACCTTGGGAAAGTCCTTATCAACTTCATATGGTGGTGGCTCATCCTTTCTTCTCTCTGTGGTGGATAATTCTACATCAACTTGCTTCGTTCCCAGATTTACCTACTGCATTTCTGAGGAAGAACTATCACCATATTCTTTGTTCTTATGCAGGCACTGATCATGTTTGTTGAAATTATTCACTAAGGAAACTAAACCCTTGGGGATTTTGTTACCTTTTGGTCAGATTACTCCACTAATTTCAACATAACCTGGATTAGCTTTTCCTGTGACTGTTTGTCATGGTGGTAATTTACTCCCTTCAACATGCAGACATGCAGATGTTTGTTTGTCATCATTGAAAGGACTTTGGGGCGATAGATCATCTCCACTTTATAGTTTCCTTGTCTGAATATGGACGGTGGTCTATCTGGATTCAATAGTGCAGCTGTGACTGCCAAAGAATCTGCCTTGGAATTCTGATTTATTGGAATGAAGTCAATAGAGAAGGTTGTAAAATCGAATGTGGTAGAAAGTACTCTATCTTTGTAATGCTCTAGCTTATCTCTTTTGACTTGACTTTGCCCTCGAACCTGCTTTACTAGAAGTTTAGCATCTCCTTGGGATTTGAGGAGTCTTACTCCTTTCTTTCTAGCTTGCTCCATTCCTAGCAGCAATGCCTCATACTTCGTTGTATTATTGGTGTTCTCAAACATCAGCTTGTGGGAGTATGGAAATATCTCATGATCTAGAGATATTAGTAGAACACCAGCTCCTGATCCAAAAGAACAACATGTGCCTTTAAACTCCAGAGTCCAAACTTTTTCTTCTTCTTTTGATGGCTCTGGCTCTAGTTGAAGTTCCAGTTCTAGTACATTTTTATCCATTTCCAAGAAATAGACCCCATGGTCAGATTCCTGAAAAAGAATTTGAGATCTAGGATCCTCAGATTTTGTCACCGTGTACTTGGACTTCTTTTCTAGCTCTAGCTTCTGATTAATTCCTTTGATAGGAATATGAGCATAGGACCAATCCATCTTTACTTCTCCTCCCAGCTCTTTGTAGAAGTTTCTACTCAGCAACATCCCATAGGATACATGAATATCTACAACTAGGATTGTCATCTTTAATCTTTTGTCAGGAAAAGCTGCCAGAACATCTTGTGCATTTTGATTTGTCTAATTAAAGGGACTTGTCTCTCCATGGAATAACACCTTTTTATGGTCTTTGTCAAGGTAAGCCCAAGAGCATCTGCAACTTTAGCTGGCATGACATTGTCAGAAGCACCCGAATCTAGAATGCAATTGCTTAACTTGAAACCATTAAGCAATAGGGAAACATAGAAAGGTTCCACTCTTTTAGAAGATAATGAGGGTCTAACAACTACAGTGTTGTTATGGGGAGGAGTATCCTTGGGCTTAGGAAAAAGGCCTTTTGATGTATTGGATTGTCCCAGTGATTGTACATATTTGACTAGCCTATTTAACTGCTCAGGAAAGGCTCTCAAGTATTCAACTTCTGACATTTGAACTCTAGTTTTCTTGACATGATCAATAATGTCAAAAGAAGGAATAGATTCAGATACCTGAGCTACTTTCTGTGGTTGAAATGAAGAACTCCCATGCTTACTTCTGGGAGCTAAGGAAGAAGGAAAAGGGATGCCCCTTCTTTGTTCGTTTGCTAATGCCTCAGCTTGGCAAGTTTGTGATCTTGTAAGTACTGCATATGCATGACCATGATCATCTTCAAGAAGCTCCTCATACTCATGTTCAGATTTGTAGTTTAGGTAATTAATGTTAGAGTCACCAACAGGACCTACAAAATCATCATTCTCAAGCTGATCAGCGTCAGCTTCCAGGTCTTCTTCATTCATCTCCACGTTGTTTCTGGGAGCAGCTTCAATTGCTAATCTTTGGGAACTAGTAATGCGGTTCCAGTTGTTGTTGTTGTTGAAATTATGAGCAGGGGTAGTGTTGTTACCTTGAGCCATTTGAGCCATTTGTTTCTTCATCTACAACATCTCATTTGCCAATTTTTGCAATAGTGAATCAGATGTAGTAGTAGAAGATGAACTTTCAGCTCTAGAAGTGTTGCTCTTTATCTTTCCAACCATGATGAGGTCATCTTCAATTTCAACTGCCATGTTTTGGCTGCTAACAAGTCAGCAGGACATGCTCTTCGCAGTTGATAGCTTACTTCAGGAAGTAAAGCATTGATGAAGAATACCTTTTGATTCTCGTCATTCAAAGAAGCAGAAGCCGGAATTTTGTACAGTAATCTTTGGAATTTTGTAATAAAATCCCAAATGTGCTCATGTGGCTCCTTCTTCAACTGAGTGAGCTGAGTTATCAAGGTACTGGAATCTTCAGCTGCCTTGAATCTTTTCAGGAATGCATCCCGCATAGTAGCCCAGTTGGTTATGGTGCCAGGAGCTAGCCAGTAGAACCATTCTCCAGCCAAGTCATGTAGAGTCTCTATGAAGATTCTGACAGATACATCTTCATGTTCGATGGAAAGCACTCCACAGGATATGAACAACACAACCAAGTGGTCATCCAAATTCTTCTTGCCATCTCCAAAGAATTTTGGAAAATTCTTTCTCATCCCTTTAGGTAGATCATGCATAGGAGGAGTCAGATTCAGAGGTCCAAAGGCTACACCCCATGGAACAGGTGCTATCTGGGAAAGATTTTGATTCTGCATGATGAATGGAGGCACGTCTTCTCCTTGAGTAGACTTGATGGATAATTCCAGCTCCTAGATTATACTGAAGATGATCCAGATCTGGATGAGTTTGTACTCTTCTTCCTGGTGAGAGACTAGATTTGCGGCTTCTAACTTGAGGAGGATGATTGAAATTGAATTGCTCCTGTAATCTGAAGAAATGATCAGTCCTTCCTTGTGCCTTCACAGATCGGGTGAATGGACATTCATCCAGGTTGAAATTTGAATGGGAAAACACTCTGATCTGCAAAAGATAAGCTTTGATCTGCAAAGATAGTTGTTCCCCAGTGAAGTCACCAAAAACTGTTGGCTAGATTTTCTGCATAGCTGAAAACCTAGGCAGTCATGAGATAAATCTCCCTCATTTACCGGTGAGGCTCCCGTGTAAGATTTGTCAATAAAATATGCTAGTATCTATTTAGGGGTTTTACTTTAACCATGCAGCTCATGAACCATAGTTGTATAGTTTTGCAGCAAGTAAGCAGCTGTTAAAGAAAGGAAAATATCTTAAAGAAGAAGGAAATAATAAAACACAGGAAAGAAATAGGGAAGATGTGCAACCCAATCAATAGATAACAGAGTTGATTGCATGCACATAGATAGAACCAATAGATATTAACACACAGAATTATAAGCAAAGGCAACTTTCAGATCTAGATCTAAAATAACACAAAGTTTATAAGTAGATCTAAGACAAAAAGCTAGAAACAAAATGCACCGTGACACAAAGTTCTCCGGAAATCTGCTCCTTTCTATTCCTTTGCTTCAAATAGCTATCAGGGGTTTCAGCACAAAGTCTAGAACACAAGAATGTTGCTTACAAATTCTGATCTTTTAACCCGTAGGTTCTTCCTCTACTTATAGAATGTAGAGGGGAAATTACAAGTAAGAAGTTTTTAGTGAACTGGCACATGTGGAAGTCGGAAAGGAAACAACTGGCAATCTCCCTCCTGGAATTCCTCTTTGCATGACATGCATGATTTGCAACTGAAGATAGAACCTTCTATTTTGCATGTCTGCCACCTATTTCCAAGTAGTTGACTTCTTCAAGTAATGGCTTTTAAACCAATCACTTAAGTTTTATAATTTAATTGATCGCTCAATTACTTTGTCGAAGGAAATAAGAGAAAGAAGAATAAAGAGAAAAGTGGCAGTCTTGTCCTTTTTCATATTCTGCATGCAGCTGATTCTTTTTCCTTTTATTCTCACCAATCTGGATCTGGAATTGGCTGGATCTGGAAGCAAGTGACTGTGATTTTCTTGTGGGTATTGCCTTTTACATGTCTTCCCTCTTATCCTTGAAGCTTTTGCATTTCTTCTCCAATACATGCATCAGTGCAATGTTTTCCGTAATAACTCATCATTTTTATTTTTAATTGCATATGAGCAATTAAAAATTCTGGAAAGCACTCCAGGTGAATGCAAATTCAATGAAGGCTTCAACTGGAAGATTGGGAGCACATGCACAAGATCCTGGAAGGAATTCTCCATGCACTGACTTCTTCACGGGCTGCATTCAAAACAAGAGGATGAAGCCTTTGCAATTATGGATCTAGATCTGGATCTTGATCTATGCATGATTTCTGTTGATCTTTCTTTCATCATGCTTCGCCATGGCTAGAGCAATCTTTGTCTGAGCAATTCTTTTTCTTTTTATTCAGCTGGAATTCTTTACAATTGGTGCAGATCTAGGAGATTTCTTCATATTCGGAGGATATATTCAATGTATTGGACATTGATTTAAGCTCCCTTTCTCTTATAAAAGCACCTGTAATGAATTCCTGCAATTAATTCAAACAAAGATGGCAACCGGAACATGAACACTTGATTTTAATTATAAAAATCTACATATATCAAGCCTGCTGCCCCAAAATTTGATGTTTTGTTTGCATGCAAAGCAAGCATGAATTTTTTCAACTTCACCTGAGCACCTGTACCACTATGCAGACAATTAATCAGACTTAATTCAAGCTCCTTCAAACCTAGGTGCCAAACTTTGAAGCCTTCCAGCAGTAAAAACACCTTCTTCTGTGCAAAATTCCTCCTTAATTGGGCGCCAAATTTGCCTGGGCTGCACTTCCTTGTTAAAGAATTAATTAATTCATCATTATGGCAGCCCCTTCTTATATAACCTTCACCATTCTATAATTAATAATTGTCTCTCCTATTCCTGGCAATTAATTAATTAATTAACATGCTTTTCTCTTCAATTTGGGCGCCTATTTTGTGCATGCTCATGGCTGCCATTAAATAAATTAAATTTATTTAATTTTAGCTTTCTACTTCCAGTCCACATTGACTTCACAGTGTGCTTTGACCTTATGCACCAAAAATAGGAATTAATTCCATTAATTAATACTTTAAAAAGTATTATTTCTCCTCAATATGGGTCGCACTTTTTTGCATGAGAGGGGGCTGCATTAAATAAATTAAATTTATTTAATTTTAGAATTCTATTTCCAATCTTCTTTATCCTTTCATCATGCGTTGACTTTTCTTCATGCTTGGGCACCAAAATTGGGTGAATAAACATTAATAAATATTATTAAATGCATTATTATTCACCCAAGGTGGGTCACACTTTTTGGCAAGGGTGAATTCTATTTTTAAAAGTCAATTTCTAATGGGATTATTCACCCTGCACCGCAGCTCCAAAAATCCCATGATCCACTTAAGCTATTTGACTTTCATAATGGGATTTTTTACCCTGCAAGGCAGGTAAGAAATTCCCATCAATGCCTTAAGTGATTTTCTTTTATTTCACAATGGGAATTTTCACCCTGCAAGGAAGGTAAGAAATTCCCACCTGCCTGCTGCCTCTAATAATCCCATCATGACTTAAGTGACTTTGCTTTCATGGGAAAAAGTACCCTGCTAGGCAGGTACAAAATTCCCACCTGCCTGCTACTACCAAAAATCCCATTGTAGCTTAAAACCTTCTTTTCCCAAAAATGCGACCTGCCCAAAAGAAGCTTTTTCGTGCATGACTTCGTCTTTTCAGAGAGAACCAGACCTCCTGTGGAAAATTCCTTCTGGCATAATGTCCATAGATGATCTCCAAATACTCTAGGAAAGAAAATAGACTAAACCGAAAAGGAATTGACCTAGAGAAATTTCACAGAAAACAAAACAGGAAAACACCAAAAACGCAAAACGTTGCCAGAAGTCACAGATAAAGCCCAGGATTCATTCCTGGTTAAAACCCTACTGGTATATGGGAATATTGACATGTAAGACCACAACAGGGTTAAATCGGAGCACAATTTGCCTCAAACGGGGCTCAGAATAATTAAATAAAAATTTCCCGTAGGCAAACCCCAGCGACAGAATATAACGATTTCGGGCATCTGGGTATTTGGCGAAATTGGCTAATATGACTCTTTGGGAATATCTTGACACAATACAGACACTTTCTGGCAATTAAAACACAAAACAACCCATTATTTTAAAAGAATGAATTTTTTTAACATGGGGTAGTCTCAGATTTCAGGGTGAAATCTAGGGACACCATATTCCCATCTGGCCCTTTTGGGACACCAATCTCCTAGAATACGATAAATAGAAGTATGGAGTCCCATGTGATTTTTGTTCCTGTCTCGTTCTACACTCATGCTTCTTCAACAATGTCGTTTGTGATCAACTTTACAAAATTATATTGTGCCGTTTTTGACACTTTGTAGGCCACATACAAGAATCTCATAATGATGTTTGTCCACCTCTCTGATGCACCCAATTTGTAACTAATGAGTCAGGAGGCGACTCTCAATGCTTGGTCTGGGAGATCCACAATCACCTGCGCCCTTCCTCTTTTCTCATAGTTCAATTTCTTTGCTAGCTCCTTAATCTTTGCAGTGGCACACAAGTAAATTGTCATGTCTTCGCCAATGTTCCTCAGGCATGTAACTATCCTAATCAAGTGGCATGTAATCCTCATCCTCCTTCTCAGAAAGTAGAATAAGTCCTTGTGTACCCATGAAATCAACCACCTGAACAGGGGGGTAGATTTCACAAAGAACAGAAGCTCGCATAACTGCAAGACTCCAGTCTTCTGTAATTCTTGTTGTACCGAGTTGTCCACCTTAGGGTTTCTGATTTCATCTACTGTAGGAGTTCCTAAAACTAGATCCACCCGCATCAATTTCTCATTGTCACTTTTTCTGTGGTTATACTCATTGATTTTACAATTATACAACTTCGAACTCCACTTCTCTTCCTTAATGACCCCTAAGGGGTACTGCATTTTTGAGTAAATCTCCATGAGTTATTCCTTTACCACCATCGGTCTCTTAGTTTGAGCTTTCTTGGGTGTCATCTCCTTTCTTCTTCTTTCTTTTATGCCCTAGGTGCTTTGAACTTCTCCTTCATCTACTTGAACCTCGATGACTTTCACGTTTATCCCTCATGCAACCCCTTCTTGCTTTGTTGTCTCCTTTCCCATCTTGTTACGCCACAATATTACGCCAAAACTCACACAATTTCACTGGTTTGTGACAAGTACCTCGCTCTTATTTGCAAAACCCTTGTCGCACTTCAAGTCAGGAGAAAAAAAATTGTTAAAGTAAAGTAGTTGAAATTGATACTTTTACCCTTCTATTTATTCTTTTTCAATGCCTTAGAGTTCCTCCAACCACGTGTCTTAACGTCTCTTTTTAATAAAGAACTTTATTTCACTTAACTCAACTTTCACGACTTTCCCTTCACACATTGCAATTATAACCTTTTGGCACTCCAACACTACTTCATTACCACATGCCTCCTTCATGCATGTTACCATGTTGAATTACATAACATCTGCGTTGTCCACAAGTATTTCCCCAAGATGTTGCCTACATTATGTTATATTGTGTAATATTTCTCTTCTATGTGGTCTTTAAAATTTTCTCAACACACCTTTATAACCGTATGAATTCAAACACCTTAACCACTGTACCACCCATTATTTTATCATTGTGCTAATCATTCCCAAATGCCCATTGTCGAAAGAATTTGTCAAACATATCCAAACATATCTCCCAATCCACCCCACACAAAATGTATGCATGGTCCTCTACGCATAGAATCACTTATAATGTAATTAGCTACCGGTGCACCAACGCGCAACACAACATCAAAAACTGACGACAAATGAAAGGGAAATGCATTAAAGGAAACCTAATCTAATTGGCAATACTACCTTATCTATAGGCACATACAAGCCTTATTTATAGTAGGACTTCAGCCTAGTCCCATTGAAATAACCTGGTAACTGTTATCTCAATTTCCCCCCTGCAATATTGATCAAACACGACCCTACACAAAAAAAATCTAAGGGTCAGCTCTGTCATGCGAGCCACATTTCAAATCCGACGATCGATCCCAAATCTAAGGAGAAGATAGACTCAAAATGTAAGAACAAATTCAACAAAGGAGGGAAAACAACATTAAAGAAACTAGAGGCTCACAGGAGGAGAACGAGGAAGACTTGAAGTTTTTGGACTTAGCCGCATATGAGTCAACTCGGGGCCAAACAACAGACTTACGGAAGGCACCATGTGTCAACTCGACACAATTCCAAAAGGCACATCAAAAGGTAGGTCCAAAACAATTGTTGAGCCTCCACGCATCCAATCGGTGGAACTTCAGGAGTCATACCCAAGGGACAGTCCTTAAATGAGCACGAAGCTTCCACATGTCCCAAGTCCAAAAGGAGACAGTTGGTAGTTGAAAAGTCTCAAGGAAACGGAAGCCTCCACGTGTCTCATCAGTGCAACACCAAGGCTAGGTCCAAAGAGTGGGTTCCCAAACAAGCACAAGTTTGTCACGTGGCCAAGAGTCCAAAAGGGAATAGAGCTGGTCGTAGAATCGGCTAAGTATAAGAGAACCGGCGAAAGGTGCCACATGTCGACTCAACGCAACTTCAAAGGTAAAATCTAGAGGGACAATCCCAAAAAAGTGCTAAGCCTCCACATGTCTCGGGTCAGACATAAGCCCCGCTGAACAAAAGGGACTCAGCCAAAATACAAGAAACAAATAAAATCCGCAGACAGCACCACGTGTCTCTTCGGTGTAACTTCAAAAGCAAAATCCAAAAGTGATCCCCAAATGTGCGCCACCTCTACACATGGCAGTGTTTCAAGTCAAAGCGGGAAGGTGAGTTGCCGGAGGCAGATTGAGTTTTTGGATTTTATTTCAAAAAGGGCATAAAGTATAAAAGAAATTCGTGCCTCCACCGACACCCAGAAGAGCCATATTCAAGCCTAAATTACATGCGGGTCGGCGGGCCTGGAGAGGACTTTTTGCCAAAGTGGAAAATGCGGGTTAGCGGGCCCGAAGATGACTTTAGGGAAATAGTAAGTTGCAGGGCCGTGCAAATTTTTTACATCTTGTGCCTCTTTCACAAAAGCCCAGTTTGCAAGTGCAGGCCCACAGCCCCGCGGGAGATTTCTTGCCAAGAGGAAAAATGTAAGGATGCGGGCTTGCGGGGGGCTTTTAGGCAAAAGTGAATTTTGGACCTACAGGGCTGCGGGAGGTTTTATGATTTTGCGTCTTTTCACAAAAAGTGTAGTTTGTATTTTCGGGCCTGCAGATCCACTTTGCAAAGGTTATGTTTTGCCATTTTGCACAGTCTCAACATAAAATCTTCAGACAGCCATATCTTTTGACTGAAAGCTCATATTTGAGCAAGAGAAGACTTTTTGGAAAGATCTCGACCTCATCTACGCCATAAGATCCTGAAAATTTAATTTTGATAAGGTTAGGAGGGTGAAAATGGGAAAACATATTTTAGGCCATCAATGCAGAATCTGATTGCTTCGCCTACCAGATTATATTTGATTTGATTTGCCACTCTCCATTCTTCAACACACCAAATAGACATAGAGAGGTAGACTTGACAGATTGTAGGCAAATTTGGAGGGGGCATTGATGTTTGGTGGTTGATATTTAAGAGAAGGATCGAGTTTCTCTTCTTTCCCTCTGATTTTCATCGTCTATATATTGTAAACAGTTCTCATTTGAGAAGGAGGAGACATTCTAGGTGTGGGGAAACTCTGTAAAAATTGTTTCCCAACTCTGTTTTGAGTTGTAAGCCTTCTCCTACACCTGACAAGTGGATTTGTGCCTCTGAGCACCCATGTAACGGTCCATGCACCTCATAGAGCAATAGAATTGTGTTTTTGTGGTGTTCTTCAACCCTTTACATTATTTTGTTGTTTCTTTGTGCCTCTCTATTTCAAGTTTGCTTCTTGTGCATTTTTTTTCTCATTTGCAGGTGCAAGATGTCGTGCTTCGTGGAGTTTCGATGGAATATTTGGATCTAGGTCTGTGTCACTTCCGTCTGACCTCCCTCATCTCCTTTTTCCCCTGTTTCATTCTCCCTCAGCAGAGTATCTCACCACTTCCTTTTCTGTTGTATCACCACTTAGTGTAGGCTCTCTTTCACCCTCTCTCTCTCTCTCTTTATATCTCCTTGGTATGGTTAGATTAGGTTAGAATAGGTTTTTCCTGCACTGGAGTAACTTGTGGTAGGTAGATTAGGAAGCAAGAACTAGCCTTCTCTGGAGGTCCATCTCAAGTTTTGCAAGTCCCATAGCTTAAGAGATGGTTCAATGTTGTGCAATCACACCAAATACCCCACTCACACTCATGCGATTCGGTGGTGTTGTAATTCTGCACTAACAGTAACCTTGTCCCATCTAGCACTAGTAGTTGGCATCCACCTAAATCAAGGATGTAAGATATAATATATGGCCCTAACCAATGGAATTTGAGTTTCTCAGGATGATGCAGAAACTTAGAATCATAAAGTAAAACCATCTACCCAACCCCAAATTGTTTATTCTTGATGTGATGATTGTGTCATGATTTTTGTCTCGCCTTCTCAGTCTTTTAACTCCATCTAGCAAGTGACCGCCTTTCATCCAACTGCATTAACCTATCCATGCACTCTTGTAATGCTTGTTTGTTGGCCAATCCTCCTGTGCGCATAATACGCAGAGAGGGTAGCATAAATTCTAACGAAAAAATAGCTTCCACGTTAAACACCAATTAAAATAGTGTATATTTGTTCAATCTCTTGTAGGTTATTCTAGACGCCCATAATATGGCTGAGACTTTGTCATCCCAATCCTGTCTCCCAACATCACAAATCTTGGTCAACATGTGACTTAGTATCTTGTTGAATTCCTCAGTTATCCCATTACCCTAAGGGTGGTAAGGAGTAGTCTTGTGATGAGCCACCATAAACTCTTCCAAAAAAATCCTAACTGTTTCATTCAAAAAAATTATACCCACATCACTAGCCAAACTCAAAGGGCACCCATACCTTTTGATTATATTTTCCCATAGGAATCTTGTTGTTTTGGTTGTTGTGTAATATTTCGTAGTCATTGCCTCCACCCACTGTGTTAAGTAATTACTACAAGTAATTATATAGCGCGAACCATTCCTTCACGTGGTAGGTGAAATAGGGCCTACAAAGTCAACCACCCACTTCTCAAATGGTTCAGTGCTAGCTATCAGCCTCAAAGGCATTTCATCTCTTCTTCCTAGCTTACCAAGGTGTTAGCAATGATCACAAGCCTTGTAAAACTTGATGCAATCCTGGTAAAAAATTTCCCACCAAATACCTATTTGTAGAATCTTCCGTACGGTGGCATTTCTTGTATAATGTCCTCCTACAATTCCACCATGTGCTTCCTCCATGATTGCAACGCGATCATGCTCTAGCACACAATGGCATAACATCTCATCGCATCCTAACTTGTATAAGTCTCCACCAATTAACATGTATGGCATGGCGTGTATAGCTAATTGTTTTCTTTCCAAAGTCTTCATTCCCTCCGGTGCCACGTCATTTTAAGAAACACAACAATATCCTCCAAGTCAGAGGGCACACACTTCAATCTAAATAGTTGTGCATCTGGAATTGTATCCTCAATGTTATATGTGTCTTCTCCTGAGTCAATCCTTGATAAATGGTCAGGTCCCAAATTACTCTTACCTGGTTTCAAAACAACCATAAACTCAAACTCTTGAAACAATAGGACCCACCTGCATATGTGCCCTTGTAAAACAAGCTTGTTCACCAAGTACTTTAATGCCTTGTGGTCCGTGTAGAATATAATGGGTGTTTCCAGCAGATACTACCTAAATTTTTCTAATGCATAGATCATCGACAATGCCTCGCACTCAGTAGTAGTATAGTTATGATCTGTTAGAGGCAACTTCCCGCTTGCAAAATAAAGAGGGAAAATGAATAGGCCCCTCACCGGGATGTGCTAATACTGCTCCAATTTCCATCCCTAAAGCATCAATATGTACACATAATGGCTTGTCCCAAGACGGAAAGCGTAATAAGGGCACGGTGATAAGCTTATTCTTCAATTTATCAAACACCATCTACTACATCTCTCCCTAATGAAACATACTTTTGTGCTTCAGCAATCCCTCCAATGGCACGACAATCTTAGCATATCCCTTAATAAATTTCTGGTAGTACCCCGTATGCCCAAGGAATCCATGCACCACGCTCTGGATGGTAGGTTCCCCCAAACCCACAATAACGAAAACTTTGGCAAGATCCACTAGCAAGCCTTCCTTACATATGATATTCCCTAATAGGGTTCCAAAAGGAGTAGCGAAAATCCATTTCTTAATGTTGAGAGATATACTCAACTTTTGGCATCTCTCAAACATCAACCACAGATTTTCACTATGGTCTTTTACTAGTCCATAAAACGTCCAATCATCAAGGTAGAGTTGAAAAAACTTATGGATGAAGTCCTGCAACGCCTGAACCACAATGCACAAAAAAACATAGTAGGCACGTTCTTCATCCCACAAGGATATCAATGAAATATACCGCATTCAAATCCTTGTAATCAACGCAAATCCTTATCATCCCATCCTTCTTAATGTTGATGATTATTGGAATTATACTTTCTAATTCCTCAACAACCTCAATGATGCCTAATGCGATCATCTTTTCAATCTCCTCCATAACCATGATGCACAGATTCAGATTCATCTGGTACGGTCTCTTCCGAATTGGGTGCGCTCCCCCCCTCAGCTTGATCTACGTCTCTCCTAAAGAGTGGTGAACTCTCTTGAGCTCATGGTACCCGTGTGGAAACAAATCCTAAAATTCGCGCAAAAAATCAATAATCTTTGAAACCTCCCTTTCTGACCAGTAATCCCCAATGGTAGCCTCCTTAGGTTCTGCATCTGAGCTAATGTTAACCTTCTTAGTTTTCAAGGGTTCATGGTAGCGCATGCTTGCTCATCAAAACTATCCATTACCTAGCGCATACCCACAGTATGATTAACATCCAAGTCCTCCACTTCTTCACCATCAATCACATAGACCAACTTTCCTTTCTCTTTTTCCATGCAAGCATGCTCAAGTTATATTTCCTCTAGATCTTCCACATTAAAGCACGCTTCCAATTTAGGTTCTCCCAACAACTCCAGTATTTTATCCTCTGTCATGGCACTATCCCACATAGTTAGGTGTTTAACAACCTGTAGCACCTCATACACCGATGGTTTTATACATCGATACTCAAAGGTTTGAATCAAGTCATATGTCAATTCCTGCCAGTTTCTTGTCTGGTGGCATAGCTCTGAGTGAATTTACCATGCGTGCATGCAACCTTGTAAGGTGGAGTAAAGCTTATCCACCCATAACAATGGAGGCAAGGATATTGTGCCTTCCATCCAGGTCTTCTCACATTCTTGGACATGAAATGGGGTGGGTCCCTTCCAATGATAGTCTTGTATAGCCGTAGGTGCATTGTTTCAGAGGAACCTAACAAAGAACATGATTATCACCTCACGCCACTCTAGAATGTTATCATGATGGGTCACCCACCAGCGTGTTGCAGTCTGGAGAAAATTATAGTTAAGAATAGTTCTCCTTTATATCTTACATCTCCACTGGGTCTCCATTGCTCACAAGAAAACATCAGGGTTGGCTCCCCTAGTGTAACTTCATAATTTTTTTCCTCCAAGGCACCTAACTGAGCATGTCTTTTTTAATCTTGTCATAGATCCTCTTAACTTCCTTTCGACTAACTCATATGTCACGTGCACCTAATTGTCACATGCCACACTAGTGGTATCACTTACAGATTGAGTGTCTTCCCACTAAATAAATCCTTATCTTAGATGCACAACCTCAGGGACTCTGATAGTGCACACATAGATTTTGTCTAGTTCTCCTTATCCCAAGGGTTTAGTATAGGGTGTTGAGTTTCCATCTGTCAAAGGGATGATAACATGTTCCTCCTTGTTCTCAAAAATTACATATCCCTTATCGAAACATAAGTCAACATTGTGCTTATAACACCAGGGGCACCCAAGTAATGTTGGGAAGTTTTCCACCTCAGCAAGCACCAAGACTTTAAAGTCTCCAGTGAATTTCACCCCTTGGATAGTGATAGCAGTATCCTTTAAAACACCAATGGGCATCGCATTTGTCTTGTCAGCCATATACAACACATTTGAAGATGGTTGTAATGGGGGCCTTCCCATTTGATTTCATGCATCCAAGGTGAGAACATTAACTTTTGCACATGTGTTAATTAGACTATTTCTCAATTTTCATACATCAACCATGGCATTCAAGGTAATCTCCTTATCATATTCAATGTTATACGGGGGAAGGTTAATGTGCAAGACTTGTCGCTCGTGCTCTCCTTCAACATGTGGTACTTTCTCCCATAGCCATTCTCCTAACAGAGGGATGATATTTTCTTGCCTCAACATCTTGCATACTTCCCTGACGTCATCCAGATCCTTTTGTGGAGCCTCAATGCTCTTTTTTTGTTCTAACTACCATGACTTCTCCTTCAGGCACTGGATCTCTCCTTGTAGGCTTCAAATCACATCAATGGTCTCCTGATAAACTTCCTTCCGATGAGCAGGGTCTAGGTACTTCCCATGCACCACCTCTTCTCTTGTGACCAGTGGTATTTGCTTTGGTACTTCCCTGGTGCACGCAACCTTAGCTCGCATTATCACCAGTATAGGTTCTAACTATGACTCACACACCACCCTTGACATCCAATATGAGTTAGATTTATTCACACTTACCATCCTGGTGCCTTTTTCCTTCCGCTATTGTTGGCTCATTGTTTAAAAAAATTTGGGCACTCTTCATACTTGTGCTTCTTCCCACATGAAGAGCATTGTAGCAAGTCAGGACATTCACACTTATAGTGCTCCGTAGACCCACGGTTATAACAGGCTCCACACGAGTACTTGCTTCTTCTGCCTCCACAATTGCCATGGCCTCTAAATCCTCTATGAAATCCTCTTCCATGACTCCCTCCATCCGCACGCCCTACATTATGATGGCCCTCATCCTTGGAACTATTTGCAATACTAACCTGGCACACACCAGTATCAATGGCATCATGTATTTGGTCAATCAATCTACAATCCTTGGTGTCATGAGTAGTAGAGGTGCAGATTTTGCAATAGCAAGACACACTCTTATGGATTGCACGTTGCAGTAGCAGACACCTACTTGCATCATGATCTCCATGGAAAATATCACAATCTACTGCCATGGTGTGTACCAATCTCTGAGGATAATTATCCTTTGTATTCCCTTCTACCTCATAATCTGTTCACCATAGGCCACTGCAAGCCTCATGTGTTAAGTTCCCAAATAGATTCTCCAAATGCTTTTCCATGGTAGTAATCTGATCTTCCAGAAAAGGACTAACATCAAGATCCACACTTCCCACAACCTCAATGTGTCGGGTAGCCTCCAAGGTCTCGCGTGGATTTGTGAAAGTTTTATCGGAAAGTGCTCTTATGAAAGGCATTATTAATCCTCCAACAAACCATTGAGCATGCTAAGAAGGATGAATATCATAAGACAGTTTTGACAAGAGGATTTTAAAGCGTACATCATACTCCCACACACTGTCTACCATACCTTGTTGTATCTCCTTCAACGCATTGATGCTATTTTGATCAAACTCAGGAATGAGAAATTCCACCAGGAATACATCACGTAGCACAGCATAATCCACCTCTGTATGATGTGGGTCATACTACTTGTATTAGTTATGTGTGTTCCACTGTAATGTCGTTGCAAACTGACTTGATTTCCACTCCGGAGAAGTGATCCCCTTCGCGTGCCATAGTAATTCAAACTTTTGTACATGCTCTGCAGCATCCTCAGTACCCTTGTAATCCATAAAATGGAGTGACATCTCATAGAACACATGTTATTGGGGTTGTGGTTCTTATCCCCCAGGTCCAAGACCCTGATTTCCTCTAGTGTTTCCACCACTAGATTCACTTGACCCACTTGCTCTTGAACTTCCTAATCCATCAAATCCTCCTCCTGTAGTAGGTACAGGGCCTGAAGTGGTGTTGTTTTTTGTACCCACCATCAGGATAACTGAGCTCCCACGGTTTATGTAGTGGAACTACTCCCATATGTGATACCCATGTTCTGTGCACCTAACCCTTTCTGAAATGATGCGAGCCATATAGGATACCTCCAAATATAGTAAACGTCTGTGCAGCCATAGAATTCAAGGAAAAATGGTAACCACTTTATGCTTCTTGTTTGTCAATATTAACTGGACTAGCAATACATTTTTCACGTCTTGGAAAACTAAGCTCAAGGGTCACGTTACCAGGTGGGTCCAGATGCGTGCCTACGACCCTTCTTATTCCTCCATCTGACAAGCTCTCATTAGAAGTCAGGGAGTCTCTCTCCCACATTTTTTGAGATGGGGTAGCACATACTGCTTAGGTTCCACGTCCTCCACTTGAACCTCATATCCTACTCGTAAATTCTACCTCCAAAGATCCATCACTCCTGAAATCTCATGTTGTCTTACCAACTCCCTCTCTTGAGCTTCATTATACTTGAGTCATCTTTTCTCCCTCTCCATTTCCACCATAAGCTCTGCCATCTCCTTCCACCTTTTCTTCTGCGCCCCGCACCTAGTGGGATTTTAGCTAGCCATAGGAAATGCTTCTAAACTCAGGGTAACAATCAAGATCTTGATGGCTAAAGGTAAGGCATGTAAGAAATATCCCCTAGGTTCTCACAAGAACTCAAACTCAGCAACCCGTGGGCAAGAATAAATGGAAACTGCATACTCCAACGTGTAACTCATCAACACACCTCTCCACCAATGGTCAATGGCATGATTCTAAACAAAATCAGCATCATAAAGCCTCTGATAGTCTTCCTGAGTCCATACATGAGGTCTATAGTACCAACTTGACCTAGATGCATATGTTGATAGCCATCCATACAACTCTAAAGGGAAACAATAGAAAAAGGTCTCATACAACTCATGATACAGGTGATCCTCTACCCATTTACGTGCATCAAAATCAGATCCAGTATTAAATCTCTGAGAAAACTCATCCTATGTGTTTTTAAGCCAAGCTTCAACATTGTCCAAGGTCAAGTGCTTCGTCATCACTCACCATTCTCACAACAGCTTCAAAAATAGGTCACGGCAATGAAACCAAAATGTAGTCTTTATTTACCTCTTGCTTCACCAATCAAACACCAAATGCGTCGACACATCATCCAGACTGTTCTAGAAGCTCACCCAAGGGCGTGCGCAAGTGTCGAGCCCTTCTTTCATGTGAGCTTCATGAGAATTCTCTCCCTTAATAAGGGGATGTTTTCACAAATAGATAATGACCACACCCATTCTTGGAAACAAGATTAAGAACTAAATCATAGTCTAATACACCAGAACACGGAATAACATGATCATACTACAATAGAAGTATAACTAAACCATGATTAGTAGTAAGAACACAAGTATTACACCCATGAACATAAAAGAAAATGCACAAATCAAGATCCATCACACAAATGTTCAGAACCATTCCATTATATGTATTCATCAAGTTACAGTAGCCAATAGTACATCAAAAGAGTTTCATGGATGGAGACATTGCATCAGCAGAGCTTTCACATGTTCTCTATTATTGCTTCATTATAGAGCTTACAATCACATAATACACATCTTCACTAGTTGTATATCTCTCTCTTGTTCACACTCTCCCCCTAATGTCATACAAGACCATCCATAAAGATGAGCTTGAAGGAATCTCTCTTAACTACTTATCATTATAAGAGAAGGCCTGAAAGAATATTTCATGATTGCCCTACCAATACCCAAGAACATGCCAAATTTCATAATGTGTTTCATCAATTGAGTATCCCTTAGCATGCAAGTGCCAGATAATCCATAACAAACTCAGCCCCTTATCCTTTCATGATAACCATATTAATGCCCTGGAATATCCTTTTTCCTAAGCTTCAAGTCTTCATAGATTATCCATAAATGTATATGGTCACTTTTCCATCCGTTCCCTAAACGCATCTTCACCCGTTGTCCAAAACCCACTAAGTCTCGAATCCAAATTTCCTACGCACAAGCCCTCACATAGCCCCAAAAGCTACTTATGTGCATGCCTTCACACCCTACATCCACACTCCACAACCTTGGTGCCTTAGGTACTTAGTTAATTTAGGGGTCCAACAAATAACTTCCCAAGTTAGCTGATCTGGGAAAGTAACGCATGTGACTCCCAAGTTAGGTCATCTGGGAGGCAACTTGTGTTATATTGTATTGACTGATGTGGTTTCAATTGTTAGGAATTTGAACACGTTTATTGGTTGAATCGATTTATCACTCGTAGAGAAATTTTACGCTAGTTACCACCAGGTTGGGTCATTAGGGGGAATCGATAGAAATTAGTGAATGATCGGATGGAAATATTTTTAATCACTTTTTGCCCCCAGTTTAGGTCATTAGGTGGGAAGTGATGAGATGTCACATATATAAATTGTATGTTTATTTCCCCCAAGTTAGGTCATTAGGGGGAATTGATGGTGAAATGTACGTAGTGTGTTAGTAAATGTTTGGAATTGTCGAATCGGTATTGTTTTCCTAAACATGTGGTAATATAGGGGGAATTATAGGATGACCCCATTGATATGCCCCCCCTTTGGTGAAAGGGGAAGTGATGATTTAAGAATGAACACTAATCTGAAAGTATGCACAAAATTATAAAAATTCCACAAATGGGATATAAATCAGAGTAGAAACGCTCAAGATATGCCAAAAATAGTGTGTTGTGTATTAGTTGTGTGAATAAGCGCAAAATAATGACGATAGTAAAGTAGGTGAAAAATTAAACATAAGTGGTGAAGTGAAAAAGTGTTTAGTTACTTCATTTATTGTTTGCGTGATTTTGAGATTGAGCACAAAGTGAGTGAAAATGTCGCAAGTGAGAGCAATGCATCCTAGTCGGTTTGAGAGGGTGGCGATTGTCATAGCATCACGAATGACTGCAGAGTTGGTAAGTGCAGTGTTTTTCAAAAAATGTATGGTGTAGGAGTCGATCAAGAATACACTCCCCTCAAAATGACAATCTTCTACAATAGTTCTAAATGTCGACAAGGGAGGTGTTGTTAGGAAATAAGAGATAAAATATGCAGAATAATCCCTTACAGAATCGCAACAGTAGAAACTAATATGCAGAAAATATTACAGATCTCAAATAAAAGTGCAAAATAAATAACACAACACAGAGAGATAAGATTTAATGTGGTTCACCCAATTTGGGCTACGTCCACCAAGAATCACTTGCTTAAATTTTATTACAAGCCTCCACTCTCTCAATACAATACCCAGATCCATTTAGAGCTATGCTCAACAAACTCTACAGAATTCACACCCGAATTCAAAGCACATCTACAATACATTTACTTGTGTATCTATCATATGTATAAGACCATATAAATAGACAATTACTTAAGCAGTTTGATACAAAACCGTGGGTATCAAACCCATGGGCAAAAAACCGTGGGTATCAAAACAATGGGAAAAAATTGTGGGTATCAAAACAATGGGTACTGAAAAACCATGGGCCCAAAAACAGCCCATAACGGTTACCCATTACCCATGGGTTAATAAACCACCCATGAAAATTTGCTTCAGGGGCTTCGCCCCCGAACCCCCTTGACCTGCTCACCAGCAAGTGGGACCGCCGTAAAAATACCCGAGTGTAACACATAAAAGTTGTACCACACTCTAACATGAAAACAAGCTCCACAAACATAACAATCTCCCACTTGGAGACTAATTTCCATTGAGCAAGCTTCTCAACCCTTCACTGTCATCCGCGAAGGCCAACCAAAGCTGAACATAGCTTTATTTTATCCCTTGTGACCACCTAGGTCATCATGTCTATAGGATTCTGACTGGTATGAATCTTCTCCAAATTCAACTTATCTTCTTCCAAAGCTATCCTGATGAAGTGATATCTCAATTGTATATGCTTCATCCTAGAGTGGAAAGCAGATCTCTTTGCTAGGTGTATAACACTCTGACTATCACTATGTAGCTTACATTACTTCTACTTATGCCCCAACTCCTCAAGTAATTGTTGTAACCAAATCATCTCTTTGCTTGCCTCTGTGGCAACAACATACTCAACCTTCATGGTTGATAAAGCCACCAGCTTCTGTAATCGTGAAATCTAGCTCACTGTTGTCCCACCTACAGTGTAAATATAACCTGTCGTGCTCCTCCTGCTGCCAACATCTCTAGCCAT
The DNA here is from genome assembly GCA_019776745.2 of Taxus chinensis. Taxonomy (NCBI): domain Eukaryota; kingdom Viridiplantae; phylum Streptophyta; class Pinopsida; order Cupressales; family Taxaceae; genus Taxus; species Taxus chinensis. The sequence goes on along the minus strand of CM034147.1, from coordinate 59,576,136 downwards.
GTCTGAATCTACATAACCATGTAAAGTGGTGTCTGATCCACTGTAGCATAAAATTGTCCCCATGGTCCCTCTCAGCTACCGAAGGATCCACTTTACTGCTTGCCAATGCTCTTTACCTGGATCACTCATAAATCTAATCACAGCTCCCACTGCATGGGCAATATCAGGCCTAGTGCACACCATAGCATACATCAAACTGCCAACCGCTGATGAGTAAGGTACCTTGGACATCTAGTTTCTTTCCTGCTCTATCTTAGGACACTACTCCTTTGATAACTTAAAATGGCCTGCCAAAGGAGTCCCAACCAGTTTAGCATCCTGCATGTTAAACCTATCCAATACCTTCTTAATGTACTCTTCTTCAGATAAAGTCAGCTTCTGTTCCTTCCTATCCCAAGTTATCCTCATACCAAGGATTTGTTTGGCTACCCCCAAATCCTTCATATCAAAGGATTCACTTAGTTGTTTCTTGAGTACTTTTATTTCCTGAATGTTTTTACCTGCAACCAACATGTCATCAACATACAAACACAGGATAATATAACTTACATCTTCAAATTTATTTTTATACACGCAATGGTCAAAATGACATCTAATATAACCTTACTCCATCATGAAGCTATCAAACTTCTTATACCATTGACGTGGAGCTTGTTTCAGGCCATACAAGCTCTTCTTCAATTTGCACACCATCTCCTCTTTACCTTTGACTTCATATCCTTCTGGTTGCTGCATATATAGCTCCTCCTCCAAATCACCATGGAGAAATGCAGTCTTTACATCTAATTGTTCTAAGTGCAAGTCTTATGCTGCCACTATTCTAAGAATAGTTCTGATAGAAGTCATTTTTACTACAGGAGAAAAAATCTCATCAAAATCTATACCTTGTTTATGTGCAAACCCATTGACCACTAACCGGGCCTTATATCTTTTCTTTCCTCCTTCTTCATCTTTAACTCTGTACACCCACTTGTTCTGCAATGCTCTTTTGCCTTCAGGTAGCTTCACCAAATCCCAAGTCTGGTTCTCCATGAGAGACTTATGCTCCTCATCCATGGCTTGCTCCCACTTCTTACTGGCATCTACCTGCATTGCTTCATCAAAGCTCTCTGCCTCTCCACTATCAGTGAGTAATAAATAATAAAGAGAAGGAGAAAAACGTTTAGGTTCTTTTCTTACCCTAGAAGACCTCCTCACTGTAGGAGTTTGGGGTTCCTGTTGAGTAGGTTCCTAAACTGATTCATGGGTCACTGTCCCATCTGGAAGATCCTCTACCACTGCATATTCTTTCTTGGATTCTTCCTTGTTTTCCTGCAACTGTTGCTTATACATGACTTTCTCATTAAAGATCACATCCCTAGACCGAATGATTTTCTTATCCTTAATACTCCAACATTTAAATCCAAAGTCATCACCACCATAACCAATAAAAGTGCACTTTTCTGATTTAGCATCTAGCTTGGTCCTATCATCCTTGTCAATATAAAAAAACACCTCACATCCAAAGACTCTAAGAAATGAGTAATCAACTTTCTTACCGTACCAAGCCTCCTCAGGTATGCCTCCATCCAAGGCACTTGAGGGTCCTCTGTTTATCAAGTACACAGTTGTGCTCCCTGCTTCTGCCCAAAAATAAAGAGGTAGTCCTACATGTATCCTCATGCTCCTAGCACGTTCCATTATTGTTTTGTTCATCCTTTCTGACACCCCATTCTGCTGCGGGGTTCCTAGAACCGTCTTTTGCCTGCGGATTCCATTCTTAAAACAATAATCATCAAATTCATTGTTGTAATATTCCCCTCCATTATCTGACCTGAGACATTTTAACTTAAGACCTATTTCATTCTCTACCAAGGCTTTTCATTTAACAAAATTATCAAATACATCGGATTTGTTTCTAATGCAATAAACCCAAACTTTCCTTGTTGCATCATCAATAAAAGTAACATAATAAATTGAACCCCCAAGATATGATACCTGAGTCTGCCCCCACACATCAGAATGTACCAGCTCTAACTTACTCTCTTTCTTCATAGGTCCAACCTTGAGAAACCTTACTCGCTTTTGTTTTTCATATATGCAGTTCTCACATAAATCCAAACCTATTTCTGTATATCCAGGAAAATTTTTCTTTATGATTTCCATGCCCTTATGGCTCATATGACCGAGCCTATAGTACCATAATGTTGTATCTGCATCTGAAGCCATAAGATTACAATCATAGTACTATCAGTGGTTAAATACAAGGTTCCAACCTTCTTACCTCTTGCCACCACAAGAGCACCCTTGGAAACCTTCCAAGAGTTAGCTGTAAATATCACGGTACAACCATCACTTCCCAATTGCCTCGCCGATATCAAATTTCTCCTTAATGTAGGCACATGTCTGACATCCTTCAATAGCCATGTATTCCCATTCTGCATCTTAACATGAATAGAACCTTTTCTAACTATACTACAAGGCTCATCATCACCAAGAAAAACATGCCCAAAATCCCCTTGAACATAATCAACAAAATAATGCCTATGTGGAGTAGCATGAAAGGAAGCCCCTGAATCTAAAACCCAATATTCAGTAATATTATGCAAAGAAAGAATCAAAGCATCCTTGCATATATTACCCGATGCCACATTTGCCTCCTTGTTTTCTTCCTGTTGTTTCTTCTTATCCTGAAGCTCCCAACAGTCCTTATTCGCATGCCCAGACTTTCCACAATTCTAGCATACAATCTTACTCTTGGATTTTGACCTTGCCCGATCTTTTGATTTTCCATGGTTTCCTTTATTCTTCTGTCTCCCTCTAGTTTCCACTGTCAAAGCATTCCCTGAAGTAGAAGATTCCCCGAAGCTTTTTCTTCGCATTTCCTCGCTAAGAATCACCCCTACAACATCCTCAAACTTCAACTTCAAGTTAGCTGGAACCGAGTTGCTTACCGCCATTACCAAGCTATTCCAACTCTCAGGTAAAGAGCACAAAATTAATAAAGCCCTAACTTCTTCATCAAATTCTATTGTAACCGAAGCTAGCATATTCACAACCGTATTGAAATCATTTAAATGATCTGCTACTGAACTATTCTCAGACATCTTCATATTAAACAACTTTTTTGTTAAAAATATCTTGTTAGAGGCAGAGGCTTTTTCATACAACTTCCCTAATGCATCCATTAGATTTTTTGTAGTCTTTTCCTTTGAAAAATTAAATAATACCAAAGATGTAAGACACCACCAGATCATTCCAAGTGGCTTTCGATCCAACAAATCCCATTCCGCATCTGTCATACTCAAGGGTTTGTTCACCTTCTCAGACAGCGGAGTATAAAGATCCTTTTGATAAGGGTAATCTTCCATCTGCATCTTCCAAAGACTGAAATTTTGCCCGTTAAATTTATCAACCCTAGATCTTCCATCATCTGCCATAGCTCCCACTCAAGATAAAACTTTCCCCGGGATTCAACACTTCAGCAAACTAAAACCAGGCTCTAATACCAATTGTTAGGAAATAAGAGATAAAATATGCGGAATAATCCCTTACAGAATCACAACAGTAGAAACTAATATGCAGAAAATATTACAGATCTCAAATAAAAGTGTAGAATAAATAACACAACACAGAGAGACAAAATTTAACATGGTTCACTCAATTTTGGCTACGTCCACCAAGAATCACTTGCTCAGATTTTATTACAAGCCTCCACTCTCTCAATACAATACCCAGATCCGTTTGGAGCTATGCTCAACAAACTCTACAGAATTCACACCCAAAATCAAAGCACGTCTGCAATACATTTGCTTGTGTATCTATCATATGCATAAGACCATATAAATAGACAATTGCTTAATCTGTTTTATACAAAACTGTATCAAAACCATGGGCAAAAAACCGTGGGTATCAAAACAATGGGCAAAAACCATGGGTATCAAAACAATGGGTATTGAAATACCATGGGCCCAAAAATATCCCATAACGGTTACCCATTACCCATGCGTTAATAAGCCACCCGTGAAAATTTGCTTCGGGGGCTTCGCCCCCGAACCCCCTTGACCTGCTCACTGGCGAACGAGATCGTCATAAAAATACCCGAGTGTAACACATAGAAGGTGTACCACACTCTAAAATGAAAACAAGCTCCACAAACATAACAGGTGTCAATAACATCATCATACCTCCTTGGGGGACTCTTATTCCTCTCTCTTACAAACTAAATTTTGAATGCACTAACAACATGGCTAAGTATGAGGCCCTCATTATGGGTCTCCAAACTATTTTCATGCTCGGTGTTCAAATCCTTGACATCTATAGAGAGTCCCAACTTATCATCATTAAAATCAAAAGAACTTATCAATGTAAGATTGAAATTTTATAAAAATATTAAAAAAAACATTTTTGAATTCCTCTTAGAAGCCTTTGATCACTATACAATCCAAACAATTCCCCGTTCATCTAGAAAATTCATAGATACTATGATTTCTTTCACGTCACTCATCCCCTTATCAACTAAAGATTCCAATTTGTTCGTTATTGTGCATAGGCTTGATCAATCATCCCATACCAACGAACTCCCTTCTAATAATCTTGTCGAAAACAATCAATCAAACCTTTGGTACACTTAGTTTTATAACTATCTTTCTCAATCTAAAATTGTTAGTGCATGTTATTATTTATCCTTTTATTTGTTTATTAGGATAGATCGTGCACTTGGGTTGTCCCTACACTTCTTGGGTTAGCTTGCTTAGGTGTACTAGTTGTGTGGAGTTAGCTTACTAGTTGTGTTGAGTTAGCTTACCAATTATGTGGAGTTAGCTTTGTAGTCTTATGGAGTTAACTTAACTCCTAATATCAGTTTGTGGGAGTTCTTCACCAATGATCTAGGTTGCAGTTGCAATTCCCTCCTCTTATATGTACATCTTCATTATTGAGCTAATTCATGTAATGTAATATAATGATATTATGGATTATGATGGATTTCCATATATGATATTTTAGCTCTTTGTTTACAAATCATTTTGAAAGGTTATTCTGGAAAATTCCTTTCATCTTATTAAATGTGGTGTGATATTATCATCTGAGATATTCGCGGCTTGGAATAATCTTCTTATCGTTCCTTTCATAGTATCAGAGTGGTAAATTTTTTAGATATCCATCTGTAAGTTTTTTTTGCAAGCAAGGGTTTACTTATTTTCATATATTTTAGAATTTTTTGGCACTTTGTTGCAGCATCCATTTTTATGCAAAACAGAGAGATTTGTTGTATTTGGAAGGCGGGAAAACCTCATTAATGACTATAAATTTGGCAATTAAAGGAGACAGTTTATTTTTTGAGTTTGTTTTTGTTTTACAGAGGCAAACATAGATACGTACAGATCCATGTGGAAATCCATGCCAAGGGAAGAAATCTTTTTCAGGGAAGCAAAAAGTCTAGTAAAACATTTCCTGGGTTTTTCATGTTTGATACTGATTTTTTTCTTCCGATTTGCAGAGTTCTCATTTGGCAAGGAGCTGGAAATATCATAAATCCGTGCTAGGGAAAAACATGTGTTAGGAAGCAAAAGGTCCAGAAAAACCATTTATGGATTTTTCAGGGTTTTTTGTGTTCAGTATTGGGTTTTTTCTTCCTCTTTGCAGAGTTCCTGTTTGGCGACGATGTGGAGATATTGGAAATCCGTTTCGGGGAGGCAGAAAGTCTAGAAAATTAGTTTTTGGGTTTTTCACATTTGGTACTAGGTTTTTTCTTCAGGTTTACGGAGTTTCTATTTGGCAAGGATCTGAAGATTTGAGGATCCGTTTATAAATCTATGATGGCGAAGCAAAATGTCTAGAAAAATACTTTCTAGGCTTTTATATGTTTTTTGCATTTGGTAATGGGTTTTTTTCTTCCGCTTTCCAAAGTTCCTATGCAATGAGAATCTGGGAATCTCGTACGTCTATGTTACCTCTGAGGATCTTGAAAATATGTGCCAATAACACAGGAAAAATAGAAAAAATGATTTCTAGGTTTTTCTGGGCTTTTCACATTCGATACTGATTTTTTTTCTTCTTTTATTTTGTACATCTCAAATTGGAAATTTTTATCCAGATAAATTGAGGAAGAGTGAAGACAAAATACATTTTATGTTTTTTTTAAATAAATATTAAAGCACAAAGTAAAAAGCTTGTAACTTTTGATATGCAACTCGAAATTGAGTGTCGTTTTATTTTTAAATTGCTTATTTTTTCATGCGTATTCCATTAGAACTATTTATTTTGAGAAACACACTAAAAATATAAGATGTCACTATTGTAACATGCACTTGATTGTAAAGTGTCGACATTTATATTTTTCTTATATGTTGAGAGATTTTAGATCTATATTTTCAACACTTTTAGGCATGTTGACAGTATCTCTTGTGGGGGGGCTATTCCAATGAAGTCCAGTTTTAATTTTTTAGTGTTTGAGTAGTTATTTTGACAACTCATACAAATTTGTAGCATCACTCTACCCATTTAGCAGTATGGGAGGGTATGGTGTTGATCCTACTTTTTTGGTTTTTGTGTCCTTGGCTTGTTACCTTGGCTTTTCTTGAATCATGACACTCTTATTTCTTTGGATGTTATGTCCTTGCCTTATTTCCTTGGTTATTATTATTAGATCGTGGCACACCTATTTGTAGCATTTGATCTTTCTTCTTTAGGTCTTATGTCTTTTCCTTGCTACCTTGGTTTTTCTTGGATCGTGGAACTCCTATTTCTTTCGATCTTGTGTCCTTTCCTTATTGCCTTAGTTATTATTCTTGGATTGTGACACACCTATTTTTAGCAGTTGATTGAATTATGTTTGGTGTTATTTCCCTTTAGACATCACTCTATTTACAGTATCTTTAAATGGACCTATTCTAGTGAAGCCCAATGTCAGTTGTTTTTGAGTATTGTGATCGAGCAATGGATTCAGACCATAGTGCACATCAAACTTATTCAACATTGTACGAGTTTTGTAGCCGAGCTTTTTGGGATGCCTTGCATCGGGTTTTTTGTCTCTCTAATTTTTTTATTATTAGTTTTAGGTACCTTGTGGTGTCCCTTTTACCCAATTATTGTATGTGGGTACCTCATCAAGCTTTGTTGTAAGGACCCACATTCTTTTCGGCCCACCTAAGCTATGCTTACGGGGGTGTTAGTGCAGGTTATTATTTATATTTTTATTTGTTTATTAGGATAATTCGTGCACTTGGGTTATCCCTACACTTTTTGGGTTGGCTTGTTTAGGTGTACTAGTTGTATGGAGTTACCTTACTAGTTGTGTCGAGTTAGCTTACCAGTTATGTGGAGTTAGTTTTTTAGTCTTGTGAAGTTAACTTCACTGTTAGTATCAGTTAGTGGGAGTTCTTCACCACTCATCTAGGTAGTATTTGCACTTCCCTCCTCTTATATGTGCATCCTCACTATTGAGCTAATTCATGTAATGGAATGGAATAGTATTATGAATTATGATGGATTTCCATATATGATATTTTAGCTCTTTGTTTGCAAATCCTTTTGTAAGGTTTTTCTAGTGAATTCCTTTCAACTTATTAAATGTGGCGTGTTATTATATTATGAGATATTCTTGGCTTGGAACAATCTTCTTATCGTTCCTTTCAAAAATTTCCTCTGATCTATCTAAGAATTCTAAAGATCTTTTTTACAATGCGCTAATTGATATGTCATCATAGGCAGTGTCCTTTACAAATGTGGGTTTGATAGAAAGCCTCATATTTGGGATCTAAAAGGTGTTTTGTGCCTTCTTCCACCCCATTATAATGTTTTGTGCATACTTCAAGAAATAAAATCTATTTTTGTGGTTGTTTCTCTACCCTGACTTATTTTTATTTCCAATCTTGTCTCTCTATTGTTGTTGTAGTGTGTTGTGCATGCCTTTTCTCCTTTGTAGGTTTCAAATTTGTCATGCATTGTGTAAAAAAAGAAGATTAACTGCTATTTTGGTCTATGACGTAGTTTTTTTCCCTCTCCTCCTTCATTTTATTCCCATTTTCCCTCATTGAGAGTGTCTTTCCCCCTTTTATTGGTGTTATCACCTCTATTTATCTTAGGATTTCAATTTTCATGCATCTCTCTCTCTCCATAGTCCCTGTGAATGCTTAGATTAGGATTATATAGTTGTATTTCTAGTTGTAGGAGTAATTTAGCATTAGGAATAGGTAGAGGATCCAGCCTTCTCTAGAGGTTTGTCTCAAGCATCAAGGTCCCACACTTGGAGACAGTCCTATTTTGCCTCAAAATTCTGGGTCTCCATGATTCAAAAAGAGTGCAATTTTGAGAGCCAACAAGGCCTTATTTGTCTTGTGACACCATGGGTGTCCCATGTTTATGGAATTATGTCTTCTTGTATGACATTACTTGATTACAGGCTCAAGAGCCTTGATTTTCTTGCAACATTGTGGTTGTCTCATGTTTGTAAGCACTAAGTCTTTTGTGTGACATTATTTACGTTGTTATATTTGCATTTGTTTGTACTTACATATGCACTACTATTATTGTTGTTACTAGTTCTATTGTTGAAATTGTTGCAAGTATTATTCTTATTACTATTGTTTCTCTTGTTACTCTCCATGGTCTTTACCATGTGCATCCTATTTTTAGGAACAGGTTCTTCTTGATGGTCACTTATCCCTTCATCTGTTTTCTACGCAAATTAGCAGAATTATCAGACATAGTTACACATCTATCTTTTGAGTTATGTGCTCAAACTCTTTATCACACGCACCTTAAAAGAGGGGGAATTCATCCAATAATATTCTACACATACAACAAACACAAATAGAATTATGGGCTCATACACAAGAAGGAGTGAGACAAAAGTATTCGGAAATAATATCACATATAGAAATTCAAAAAAACAAACATAAGGTAAAAAAACATACGGTACAGTACAGTCTATATGAATGCTTCTGACCCATTTCTACAATTTTTCCCTAGGGATAATTACAACAACTTTCTTAGTAGATTCATATTTTCACATACAGGAACATGTTTTTTGCATAGTTTCAAACTCAAATGACTCAGTTTTTATCAATTTCAAGGGGTGTGAAGTTTTGCATTCCTTCTCCTCCACAACACTCAGTTTCAATAATATTAGGGGCATGGGTCTCCTTTCTCTAGCTACATTCCAACTCTATTCAGATTTGACTCGGTTGTGTGGCACATGAGGAGAGTATGGAGGAAACTTATTCTATTTTATATTGTGTGTCCTAATTTTTAAAATTGGGCCTGGATCCGTCTGTAGTGGTGTGGTATGTGGGGTCATGGAAGGTCTCAAAGTGGATAAGTTATTTGTAGGCATTCCTTCCTCTTGCCTTACCCTTAAATAGGAAAATATCAGATTTTTTGAATGACTTTGATATATGTTCTTCTTCATTCATGGGGTGTTTCAGCTCCTCATTCTTCTTCTCTCTCTTCCACATTCGTGAGTTGGGTTCCACACACCCAATACTCAAGCATATCCTTGGCACAATGGGGAACTAATCAACCTCAATTATTCGACAAAATTTATCAATATAAATCTCCAAGTACAAGAAAATAATATGAAACTCTTCCCTCTGAAAAACAAACTTGTGTATTCATTCCACGTTTTGCATCTCTTTATTTCACTATTTAAAATTTCATATTTCATTTACATTACATATTTTCCTTTAAGTTGAATTTCAATTCTCTATCATGGAGATTGACTACACTTTGTATTGTAGGTTTCATCATGGAGTGTACCAACACCAACACAATGAGATCTTGTAAAATAAACATCGAGGAAAGAAAAAATATGTCTACAAACTCAGGTATCTTTTCCTTTAAACATGTAATTGTATTTCATACTTGAAGGGGGGGAATGTGGACATTCAAATTTGGTAATTCTACTCTTTAACACTATTGGTTTTGAATTTTCTCTCTTTCTCAAACAAGTGCACTTTACCCATTATCACCCAGTACATCTTTAGGTCTCTTGTCTAGCTTGTTTGGTCATACACACTCATTTGTTGATAGTTTTTGAAAATTGAATGCATGAAATCCATATAAAAACTCTACTTTTCGTATTCCAAACCTTAAACTTCATATTTCTCCTCTAGGGTCAAAAACGTACAATAGGGTCAGTTTGTGCCATACGGTCTTAACCCTATTGTATGGTTTAGTTCCATGTTATTCTTTGGGCCATTTACTCCTCCTTAGTCGGCCTTTGTAACTTAAATTGCCTTCGGAAGCATATATAAGCAAGTGAAACTTGTCTCATTTAGAACTTAGCACTCTTATGGACTCTTATTGCAAAAGTTAGCACAAAAGCCACCCAAAGATCCCAACACTCACAAATATCTCTTCACATTCATTAGGGCAACACTATCTACAAGTATGAAGGTACCTACTAGGTCTAGGGGACTGCTTCCCACATTTTCAAGTATCCAAAGTCACTCACTCAAGTAGATTTGTAAGAGAGAAACTCAAATCAAGCTTTGTCAAAGAAAGAATGCCAAATCTAATTGTACTACAAGTAGATATCACATGTTAGGTGGAGAACGACGTGAGGTTTGAGGCCTCTTCAGAGTAGTGAAAAAGTCAGTGGTACATGAGGTTGCCCACGACCTAGCTAATATTTTTTTGTAGGACTCTCTATCCATGGTTAGAGTTTGAAAGGTTGAGCAGAGCATTCAGAGTCCCCTGTAATGTGACTGACAATGACCAACAGAGAGAAAAATATATTTAGGCTAGTGACAAACCCAGAAAGTCATAGGTATTGGTTTTAAGCAGGTTCAAGACCGTATGGATGTTATTGCCCCTCTTGTATGGTCTTCCCTAGGAGCATATTTAGGTCACATTTCTAGTTTCAAATAATTCTCAAGTTTAGATCTCCTTGTTCCATCATTCAAATCCCCCACAATTTCCTAAAATCATTTGTATATAGCTAATTGCACTCAATCCCATGTATTTATGAACTTATATTATATCATGTACATTTGTTGCAAGTATTAATGTGTTATTCTAGTGTTGAATGGTTAATTTTGGGAGTTAATTAATCAAAATAACCCCATGTAACTTCTATTTCTATTATTTCTGGTTATGTATAAATCTTAATCCCAAATCTAAAAAGGGAGAAAACAAAAGCTAAGACTCTGAGGCAGCCCCCTCTTTTATATTGGGGTGATAGTATGGCATTGAAATCACCACCCATGAGCACCTTCTCCTGGGGATTGTTAAGGAGGACACTTTTAATCTCAAGAAATGTATCTCTCTTCTAAATTATTGAGTTTCGCCCAAAAAAATTGAACATATGAGGCTGAATATTCTCCCCATATGTCATTAGATCACAACAAATCCAATTCTTGCATATTATTTTAATGTCACATTCAATCATTATGGGATCCCAAACAACCCCCACACCACTGGATACCCCCTAAGCATCGGATCCATCCACATTCCAAGTGGGCCAATGTTTCTTAACCAACACACTCATGTTGTTGGCTATCATTTTTATCTCTTGGATGAATGAAATAACTAGTTTGTTCAATTATAGTCAGTTCTTGTCCAACCCTTGTTTGTTAAAAGCATTGAGACCCCTAAAATCCCATGAGATGTACTTCATTTCCCTAGTGGATGGATCCTCCCCCTCTATCAAAGAAAGAATTCATGGATTTTTTTCTAAACTTTAAATCCACTTTCCTACAGGTGGATTTTGTATTTTGAAAGGTTAGACCATCCACCTCTAGGTCATAGGATCTATGAATATTGGGAAAACGAACAGTATTTGGTGTTTACAACATACTCAAATATGTTGGAGAAGGGGAAGGCAAGTAACAAATCCTAACCAAAGAGGAAGGGGGGGCAATTCCTTAACATGAACATCGAGGGATTTGACATCACAGAATGGTGGGGAGAAGTGGAGGGGGGAATCGGTGGGTACTCAACTAGGGGACTTGTGGGAAGATGAGAAGGGGGATGTGCGGGAGAAGAGACCAAATTGTGTTGAGGTGGATGATGAGGAGAAATTGGGTCATCATACACGACTACATGTTCAAATAAGGGAGGTATCATAGGGTCTAGTGCACCAAGGCAAGTAAATTCCATACCAAGAGTTCCCCAAGTTGAGGATGAAGAAGGTAGAAAGGAAGATTGGGGAGGACAGAAATGAACCTTTTGGAACCATTTACCCAAAGGGAAATTAAGCATAAGAAGGTTGGGTAAAGGGATATCTACCCGCATTGAGACACAAACCATGAAAGAGCCATTCTTCAAGCAACCCATCGCAGAGGACACGAAAGATCCAATGGATTTGGCTAGAGCCTTCAGCATTGTCACCTCTTGAAAAATGAGTTGGACATTTGGGAGGCACATTAGAACATGAGATGGGGTGGAGGTCACTTTATCCAAAATAAATATCAGTTCCCAAGGATATATGAGTAGGGGATCATTGCCAAAGAATCAAGGGCCAAAGGAGGCAACTTTTCTGTAGCATTCATTTGTGGAAGAGGCAACTTCAAAGAACCCAAGTTGCCTATAATATAAAAATTGGTGATTTCAAGAGATGTCCATGTCACAACGAGCCAAGAATGAAGATTTGTGCTCATGAGGGTGATTCCAAGCTAATGGAATTGAAGTGTTGAGACAATCTGCAATCAAAAAACTCCTAGTTTAGAATGAAGCAAAATCCTAGCCGAGGAAATCACCCTTTGTGCCAACCTTAGAAAAAGGAAACACCATCAAATGATCATAATAAAAAAATCCAAGATTGATAGGTAGTGTGTAATCCATAATCTAGCACACTCTCCATAGAATCACCCTCCCGAGAACGAGCCAAGAATGAAGATTTGTTCTCAGGAGGGTGATTCCATTAGATTGTCCTAACACTTGGAAGAAGATTGAATTTTTTGTGTTTGTATCTACCCTATTTTTTGTACTCTGTTCTTGAGCCCTTAAATTGTATGAACCATGTGCAAAATATGTGTACAATATGTAAACTTGGTGTATATGTATATGTTCCCTTGAGTAAAATATCATATCCTATACGGAATCTCACATGTTCCCTCTCTAACTAACCCCTAGACATGTGACTCCATTCCAATATTATTAGAACCCAAAATTGGAGGACACTCCAAATTTGACAAAACAAGGCGCATATAGATATGGACTAGCGGGTAGACGCATTTGAGAAATCCCTAACCGAACTCCAGACCAAGGAAAAGTTGGTTGACTTTGTTTTATAGAGTTCATGACATAGAAGGTGCTTGAGAATTAAAAATTGTGAAACCAAGGTTTGAGTTGACCTGAAGCATTATTGGATGATGTTGTGTTCCCCTCGTTTACTTGCTTGAATATGTTCTTATTGTTGCTTTGAATGAATTTTTATCATAAAAGTTTTCTTTTAAGTGCTATATACTTTATTTAAAAATAATAAAAGAAGGTATATAATTTGAACTAGATCTTTAATAAAAAAAAATTGATTATTTATCTACAATTTTTAAATAATTATTTCGTATTGATTTCATGAAATTAATTAGGCTTGAGAACAATTCTTATACTTAATAAGCTTAGTATCCACCCTATAATTGCAACTATTTAGTATAAACAAGGCGTCTATATAGATATATGCTTACTCGAGACTTTTATCCATTACAAAGCGTCCATGTAGATGTATGCTTATTATAGACTTTTATCCACTATATATAATGCAAAGCATGGATATCTATACTATATCTAGGTAATTTCATAATTTTCAATCAAAAAATTAAATTTAATCATATTTATTAATTTTTAAAAATAATAATCAAACTTACAAAATAAATAAAAGATTAAAAATTTATTCATAGTAAAATAGATAAATATACCCTACAATATTGAATAAAATAAAATAAAGTTGTTTATATTTGTGCAATAAACATATAAATATGGCATATTTGTATTATTTGTTTATTAGTATCCGTAAGTGCACTTTATATATTTTTCAGCTACCATTCAATTACAAAACATATTCTTATAAACAAACTCAAATGGAAAATAATAAGATACCTAATAAAAGAGTGTATTATAAATATTTTTGGAATCAACTCCATGGTGATTGTTTGTTTCAACTTTTAAAGGAGTCTCTCTTTTTTAATTTAAAGTTAATATGTATTAAATTTGTAATTATAATTTCTTCAGTAATAGGAGATGTAAAGAAGGGTCGACTACATAAATATAATTTAACAAATTTAATAAGACTAATTAAATTTATCTTCAAAATTAATTAAATTTAATTAAAATTTCAGTAACTGCCTTGCTAAGAGTATTAGTAAATTCAAATATATATATTAAAATCAATTTAATAAATTTAATTGAAAAGATAGAAAAGTAATTATTTATTTAATTATTTTTTATCTTCATTTATTCCGTGGCTCTCAAAAGTTTATATTTTTATAGAAGGACTTAAGTTTATAAGTGTATAAACTAAATTAGTGAATACTTTTAGATCAGCAGCTACGAGTAATCACGGGAACAATGCGGACCTTCTCTCATGGGTTCTATATGAGCCAAACAACTTCGCCAATAGACCAAATGGCCTTTTAACAAGAGACTCAATAAATTATGGAACATGATCTGAAATGTTGATAAAAAAAATAAAAAATCACTCATTAAAATTAAATGATTAATAAATTAAATAAAAAATTAAATTACTAAATTCTATAATTAATTAATTGTTAACATTTAACTTTTAGAGCTTATGAAATAAAAGACTCATTGATTAAATTATTAAATTAATAAATCATTTAGTGGTGTTATTAATTAATTATTAACACCCAATGTTTAAAATTAAAAGGGGTCTAGGGAAAGGTTAAGAGGAAAGTTAAAGAGATTCAGAAAGAAAAAGATTATGTATAAACATTTTTTAGCTCATTTTCTCTTTAAATTTTATATATTTAATATAAAAAATATTTAAAAAATTAAAATAGAAATTTATGGAAATATTGTCTATATATAATAGGAGTATAAGCCTTCCCCGCAGTTCTGGAGGATTCGGCCTTATTGACATTCAACGCCAAGCCCAGGTACTTTGTGTAAAATAGATAATCAGAAACATTACTAGCCAAGAAGCTTGGAAAGTTCTCATATGGCACGGTATTGCTGAAGGTTCTCCTTATGGCCACTCTACGTGGAAAGGATTGGGGTTTGTCAATCTACTCATCACCCATGTCCCTGTCAAAATTGTCAGCACTTTTGTGCTTAAGAGCATTTGGAAAGCATGGGAATGCATTAAGCCCTGGCTTTTGTGGAAGGGGGATGGCTTTCGGAATGGGCTCTCTGTAAATCATCAATCTCTCAGGTGGTCACCAATTTTTCAATCGCAAGATAAGTTTTTCGCAAAAGTCCCGGAAATCTCCGCACTCAAATTCTTCAAACGCGGAATTCGCACCATCGAGGGCTTATTCTGCAAAAATGCGCAATCCTGGTTCTCTTGGCTGGCATTTAAAACTCATTTTCGGCTCTCTAACCAGGACCAAGATATTTATACTATAGTGATCAGCTCAATTCCTGACCACATGTTGCACAAGATTGATGTGCATTCCTCTCACCCATGGTAGACGGACTGGAAATGGTATGCGGATACACCATTTCACAAATACAAAGCCAGTAAAGGCTATCGTTGGCTTTCGCCTCATTTTCCCATGGTGGATAAACTCAACACGCGTTGGGGAATTCACTTCACTTCATCTACCTAGAGTAGGCAATTTGCCACTGTGTGGAGCCCAAAATTGCCCACTTCCTCTGGTGTATTTTGTACCAAGGACTTCCTATCGGGGCTCGTCTTGTTCAAATTGGGATCTCAGCTCCCAAATGCCCATTTTGCGGTCACTTGGAAACAATCTTGCATATCTTCTAGTTTTGTCCAAAAGCTCAGACTGCCTGGAATGGGATTCATTCATTTTTCTTTCCATTAAGGCCACATTGCTTTACTTGGTAGCATATCCTTTTGGGAGACAATCCCAAGCTTTTTCCTATGTTCACCCAAATTTGGCATGCTTTCAAAGGGGAGATTATGTTTTGAATTTGGAAAGAAAGAAATGTTTTTTTCTTTGCTAATTCTGCAGTTGATCAATCTTTTTCAATTTATAATAAATCAATGGTGATCTCCAATGTGCTACTGCAGATACAAGTCCAAGCCAAAAAGGTTGCGTTGGAGGTGGACACCTCCAGACCCTGTTGCGCCACTGGGGGAAGCCCCATGTAATGTTGCTCGTGTGCCACCGTCTCCTACTAGGCGTTCCCCGCCTCCGGCCCGTGGTGGTTGACGCAACCACTCACAACGGCATGCATTCAGCCGAGCTCACCACTCCTCGGGCCCTTTGCACCAAAGAAGTTACTCATTTTCGTGGCTAGGGCTCGCCACCTCATCACCGCAGGAGTCCTTCACCAGCTCACCAACAGGGCTGGGGATCACCGCCTTGCCAATATGGATGGGGCTCTCCTCTTGCCGTCGCGCCTCATACTGATGATGGTTGGAATCTGCCCCACCACCACCATCATCTAAAAAGTTTCCTCGCCTTAGCCTCGCCATTCCTACTCGCGGGGAGGCGGAACCGAAGGAAGAAGTTGATGCTGGTTGGGAGCTCCCTGGCAAAGACTTACCTGGCTCAGGTTGGCCGGGTGATCATGATCCACCCACTTCAGGCATGTTTGTTGTTGTTGCATGATTTGGTCTTTTGTCGGCTTCTAGGTGTTGCCTAAATTTTGTAATCTTCTAGACTCAGCCTAGTTTGTCCTTCATGTTTCTAGGCTCGGCCTAGCTTTACTTGTGGTTTTGGGGTGTGCTCTCATACCGCCCACTTTTTTGTTGAAAGTTATCTTGTATCGTATTGAATTAATATAATATAAGATCTTTTTCATCAAAAAAAAAATCATTATGAGTATAAAATAATCTCGTATATTATAACCACCTTCAAACCCGAAATCAAATCATTCCATATCGTAAATTACAAAGAACCTTTCCTTTCCTTTATCCCTTCCTTGTTTTGGTCTCTCCTCCTCCATTAAATATACAACATAACAGTACAAAAAAATAGTATTTCAACTATTGAAAACTACATTATTTTACTATTCTATTTCTTTGTCTATTATTTGCATTGAGGATAACAATAGCAAGAAAATATGGATATATACAGCAAAGATACATTATCTTATTCTCATATCTGTCTCTTCTTCACACCTTTATGTCCCTTAATAAAATTAAAAAAAATCTTCCAATGAATCTTCCGATTAAGAAATGCATATATTAATCTCTTGGATGCCTCTTGCCAATCATATCTTCCATCTTCCAATAAGACGATATTATTGGTTCCAAGGTAATCTCCACAAATCCTTTTGCTCTCAATTTTTTTTTTGTTAGAATTGTTTTGTAAGAATTACAAATTGAAGGTCTTGCCATTCATAGTAACACATTGGAATTAGCGTGGAAGCTGGTGGACACTCGTTACCAATTGTGACATCAGTAACTTGTTTGAGTCTGCAGCATGGAATATGGACTATTACTCAAACTGGGCATGGTACTTATTATATCCATGGTTATATGTGAAGTTGGCTTGGGTGCCCCTGAATCTGATTTGATTCCCAAGTTACCAGGCCAAACACAAGATGTTAGTTTCAAACAGTATAGTGGTTATATCACCACAAGTGAACACCATGGCAGAGCCTTGTTTTACTACTTTGTAGAGGCAGAAAACAATCCTACATCAAGTCCATTGACGCTGTGGTTTAATGGAGGTAAGGACAATTAATTTGCTTTTATGATAAACAATATTAACATGGGCTGCTTTTTTTCATAGTTTACAGCTCTTCAGTAAACGAAAGCCATTTTAAATTAAAGGTCACTTGGTATTGAACTTCAATCATTGCAGGGCCCGGATGCTCATCACTTGGTTATGGGGCATTCATGGAACATGGTCCTTTCAAGCCCATTGATGGAGGCCTTTTGGAACAAAACAAGTACTCTTGGAACAAAGGTGATTTTCATCAAGTTGTAGAACGTTTAATTTCCCACCATTGTGCTGATCTTTATACTTGAGGTGGACTGGCATGGTCTGGTTTGTTCTAGAGCTTGGACTTGTACTGGTCTTTATACTTGGGATGGACTGGTATGGTTTGGTTTGTTCTAGAGCTTGAGATTGTACTGATCTTTATACTTGGGGTGCACTGGTGTGGTCTGGTTTGTTCTAGAACTTGGGTATGAGGTAGTAATTTAGCAGTACAAATTTTAACTAAATATAAGATAGCTTTATGGACTTCCATAAGGGGGTCACATATGCCAAATTTATATATGGTTTGTCTCTCCTTGCAAGGATCATTCTATGACTGACATCTGAATGCATTTTCACAGAATCAAACATGCTGTATGTAGAGAGTCCTGTTGGAGTGGGATTCTCGTATTCCAATACCAGTTCTGACTACAATTCCAATGATACATTATCCGGTATGGTATGATCTGTCCTGAATCTGATCTTAGATCGTAGTAGTATATGTTTTGAGTGCATCCTCAGTAGTGGGATAGTTCTTGACATTGAATTATGCTGAGGACTAACGAATTGCCTCTATGATGTTATAGCTCAAGACAATTTGGCCTTCCTTGTTAATTGGCTGGACAAATTCCCTGAGTTTAAGGTTGTAGATTTTTACTTAGCAGGAGAGAGCTTTGCAGGTATGCCCAAGTCGTCTTTGATTATATCTGTCCAAGAATATGTGGGGAACTCTGTTGCTTACTCCAATAAACTGGTCAGAACTAACATTTTGAATTAGTAAATGGATTATTAGATATCATTTTTAGGGATTAACAGGACAGAGTATTTAATGCTCCGCTCATTCCTTCAATGACACCATCTCTCATGAGTAGTGATTCTTAAGAACTTGGTATTCATTACATCAGGTGCTCACAATGTTCTCGTCAATTTAGGCCATAGTTAATGATCCATCTTGTTAGTTTCAATCACATAGATTTTAAAAACCTTGTAAGCATCTCCTAATGTAATAGGCACCAATTTGAAAATTCAATCTCATGGGTTCTTGTGAAACAATGCTCATGAGAGATGCATCACTCAAGAAACAATTCTGAATATTAAATATTTCAAGCAGTGAATCCATAAAAATGATATCTAACAATGTGGAACTATAAAAACCCATCTACATAAAATTAAAGATATTTCCTAATTAATCTTGTTTTAATGCTAATGTTGCAGGACACTATGTACCCTATTGGCAACCCTTGTGGGAGAGTACAATAAAAGGCCAAACATCACACCCATTAAGCTGAAAGCAATTCTTGTATGTCTGATCTTCCATATATGGCTTGGCAAAGAAAAATTTACACAATGTCTGTATTCAGTTTTATATGATTATGTGACCCCATTGTCATGATTGCAGCTAGGGAATCCCCTTTTGGACCTAGAGATAAGTGTCAACAATGGAGAATTCTTGTGGTCACATGGTCTGATATCAGATAGATCATACCTCATGGACCAAACTGTCTGTAACAACTCAAGATACTTGAATGAATACTATCAAGACAAATGGTCACGAGCTTGTAATGATGTGAACAACAATATAACAGCTGATATAGGAGATGCGTCAGCTGTGGATATACATGATGTTACATTAGGTGCATGTTTGTCTGACCTTCCATCACAGGCAATACCGTCAAGAGACAAAGGGAGGATTCATACCATGGTAAACTCATTACACAACTTTTTTAATCTCTTTTTCTTGTCTAATTTGGCTGACAAGTACCCTTTGCCTTAGAAGCTGCCTCCAAGAGATACCTATTTTGTCAAAATTCTATCCACTAGACCATGTCCTCCTGACCTAGTTTGGCCTGCAGTATCACTCACACTAGACTATGACTAGAGTGTGAGAGTATTCGCATCACCTTCTAGAGAATAACGAGTATTAGCTTCACTTTCTAAAGACTAACTAGAGTATAATATTATGGGTGTTACTTGCACTAACCAACTAGAGTATGACAGTATGAACATCACCAATTAGAATATGGATAACATTTCATATTAACTTAAGTATGGGGTATGAGAGTATGTGCATCCCTAGTTTCATTATTATTTTTTTATAGTAATTGAAGGAAATCGAGGTTAGTTCAACATTCTTAAGTTATAAAGCTCTAACACAAGGAAAAATAGTCCATCACTTTCAAGAGTGTAGACACTAATAAGGGTACATGCATTACTAGTTAGAGTATGAGAGTAGGGGCATCATCATTATATAGTCTATCGTTAAAAGTGTGAAAGTAACCACATTATAGAATGTGGAAATATGTGCTTTACTAATTCAAGTACAAAAATATAAGAGAATAATCATCACTATTTTATAAGTTTTGAATAGACTCGTTTTAAATATAGCAGGTTTTTTTTATATTATATTTTATTATCTATAAAAATGTGGTGGACTACACTATACTATAATTTGGATTACACTATCTATTTATAATATTGTTTAAACTATACTAGTTTTGGCTAGACTATGCTATCTATATATACTTTGAGCTACACTAGACTCTATCTTGGGCAATATGATCTATTTCTAGGGTGGATCTTTGGGCTCTAGTTTGGGTTATACAATGTATTTATTGAATGGATTTTGACAAAGACTAGGTCAAGTCCTACCCTAAACTCTATTCAACTCCCTTAAGACCCTTGGACTATTGATCAAGACATCCTCCCCCTAATAATTGAGGGTGTAAAGGTTTGAACACCATGACATCCTCTTCCTATCAAGAGAAGGTGTAAAGGTCCTCACATCATTGGACCATAGACTATCTAGGATTTTGGATATTTATCTATACTTTTCAAATTTACTATCACCTTTTATTTCCTTCTCATTTCAATTACCTACTTTTATTCATGAACCCATTTCAGCAATCTATTAAAAAATAAAAAATTTAAAAACCACTCATTTATAATTGTCATTTTTTTGTCTTAATTGTCACTATTTTAAAAGGCTGCCCCATTGAATGCAATTTCAATTCGGTGATGATCTAAATAAAATAAATGTGTAATATTTTTTTGGGATATATCATAACCTTTTGATATCTCATTGGACTTGTTAATATTGATTCTTAGCTATTGCTTCTCAAAGAGTTTGCAAAAAATAAATAGAATTGACCTTAATATTAGAGATAAAATTTTGATCTATACTCTCTAGTCTTGAGTGTATTAGATTTTTTTATATTCTACTCCATTATCTACCTATAATATTGATTATGCTATCTACTTTTAATATTGATTGCACTGCACTAGTTTGGGTTGGACTACAATATCTATCTATATTTTGGGCTACACTAAACTCTGGTTTAGGTTAATGATCTATTTATAGAATGGATATTTGGGCTACACTATACTCTAGTTTAGGATCTACAATCCATTTATAGGGTTGATCTTGACAAAGACTTGGTCAAATTTTACCCTAAAGTCCATTAAGCTTCCTTAAGACATTTGGTTTACTGATCAAATGCCTTGACATCTTCCCCCTATTAATTAAGGGTAGAAATGTTTGAACACCTTTACATTCTCTCCATTTCAAAAGAAGGTGTAAAATTCCTCACGTCATTGGACAGTAGATTACTTAAAGAGACTTTCCATCTATAAAGGACAATTAAATTTATGTATTTGAAATTATTTATATAATAATAATATTTGTTGGAATTATATATATATATATATATATATATATATATATATATTATATATATATATATATATATATATATATATATATATATATATATAATGTGTCACATCAAATCAAATACAAAACACATAAATCTAGAATTTTAAGTATTTCCCTTTACTTTTTAGATTTACAATCACCCTTTATTTCCTTCTAATTTTTTAATTTATGGTTACCTATTTTTTACTCTTAAACCTTATTTTAATAATTTATTAAAAATCAATAACCACTCATTTATAATTGTCACTTTTTATCCCAATTGTATTGCTATATTAAAAGGTTGCCCCATTGAATGTCATTTCAATTTGGTGACGGTAAAATAAAATAAATTTGAAATGTTTTGGGGGGAATATATCTTATCACTACTTTCTTATCTTATTCAACTTGTTAATATTGAGTCTTGGTTATTGTTTGTTAACAGAATTTGCAGAAAATAAATGGAATTGACCTTTGCATTGGAGATAAAATTTTGATTTATCTTAACACTCGCGAGGTACAAATAGCCCTTCGTGCCAATACAACCAACCTGCCTTATCATTGGGATTTTTGTGTGGGGTATATCACTTGCCTTTACAAGACACTCAATTTTCATGTAATATAATTCTTTTGTATTTCTAATACTTTTGTGAATAGTATATTGCATTTAAAGTTTATTGTATTCGTGGAAAATGAAGAAACAAATATTAACTCGGGGTAGAAATGGTCATCATGTGGTTCAACAACAATATCCATTTTCATAGAGCAATACATTAGATTAAAATAGCTACAATTCAATAACAAGACAATAGGATAATTAACTATAATGTTTTAATTTAGGCTACATAATGTGTATAACAGTGTGCTTATTTCATAAGAAATTTTTCCCATAAATTTTTTGTTTTAGAAAAAAATTCTTTACTTTCATTTAATTGTTTTGATTTAAGATTATTTCATTAAAAAATTATTCATATCATTGTTTATTTTTAGAATAACTTTTCTCACTTTCATTTTATTGTTTTGATTTAAGATTATTGTAAATACCATGTGATTCTAATTAAGAATACATAGTAGGGCTTGAAAGGGAAATGACATTGATATTGCAACAATATTTTTATCTTATGTTAGAAGTGGGAAGTTTTAGTTTGGAATTAATAATTCTTTGTTTCCATAATTCCAAAGGTGCTTAATGATTTTGATTTAAATGTTTGGTTTTACATAACCATACCAATGTCAAATTGAAATTACATTGGGATTCATGATATTCTTGTAGTATCAAAAGTTTTTAATGATTATTCAAAAATTTGTTAATAATTTTAATTTTAATTGTGCAGTCTTATTAATATTGGATCATTTCATATATCTCAATAATTCAATTCCTAAAAATTTCTAAAAACACGTGAAAATATATTTTGACTGATCATAGTCAACTTATGTGTGTATATCAATTAACATTTTAAGCGTTGATATTCAATGGGTAGCATAAATATTTCATGGAGGAAAATAGAGCAAGTTGCATTTTATTGTATATGCAAAATGTGATTGTATTTCTTCTCTTTTACTAAAGAACAATGTTGGAATCTTTAAATGCGAGATAACGACACTACTTTCAATCTTAAAACTTCTGGTTTAATAACTTTAAAAATTATTCCCTTTTTTTTTTACAAAATCACTTAATTTTATTTAAATGTGTAATGAATTGTTACAATTATTTGTGTCACTTATTTTTATTTAAATATCTAAAGAACCATTACAATTATTTGTGTCACTTATTTTTCATTTAAATATGTAAAAAACTATTACAATTATTTATGCCATATTTTATTAAACATTCATTTATTGTTACTTAAATGTGTAAGGAACCATTACAATTATTAGTGTCATTTTTATTAATTGTAATGATTCATTTATTTCTACTTCAACATCTTAAGGAACTAATAGAATTATTTGTGTCAACTTTATAAACAAAGGTCAGAGTGCGATTGATTAAAACAAACAATTGCAATCACTACACTCGATTTAAAAGAAGTTTCTAAATTTCTTTGAGAGCGTGCATTTTCAAGATTGCTTTACGTCATACTTTGAAGCAATTAGATGGAATTACTGCTGCTCGATTTTAACTAATTTCCTAGGTTTTAAATATTTTTATTTTCTTATTTTGAAAAAATAGCTAATATATACTATTTATAAATATAATTTTTTTAAAGAGAATATAACATTATAACTTATTAGTTTAAATTATTTTTTAAAATAATAATTTCTAGATAAAATTTAGAACGTTATTGTTATTTAGTTATAGGAATTTTCGATAACAAAATAATTTATTATGTAAAAGTATTTCCACTTTAATTGTGCTCCACAATGATAACATGGTCTACAAAACAGCTATAAAAAAGTGAAAGGAATGGAATGTCCAAATGCCTTCACATTATAATTAAAGCTAGAAACCAAAAAAAAAAAGTGAAAACACTATTTAACTTTTGTTGAGTAGGATTACTCCTGTAGTGGATTACTCTCTTCACCACATTAGTTTTGCCTTCGTCTTTCAATACATAAAAAGAGCTAAAAAAATGTGCGTTCGAAGATGTTGCTGCTTGTTTTTCCATACAAATAGTTTTACAAGAGGCGCCTCAAAGTAGATATTTTTACTTCATGATGTAATGCCATTGCACTGAAATGTCAATGATTAGTCTTTTTAATCACATGATCTATGTATGTAGATAATTTATATCAAGTTCTGAACTTATTTCCATGAAATTCGTATTGATTAAAGCCACTGCAAATATCAGGCAACTTTTCTACCAAGAAAACAACATGGCAATTGACATAAGGCCAGTCCTCGCCAAACTTCTACAAGAAGGCCTACCCATTATGCTATACAGGTAAAAATTGCAGAAAATACCCATAATAATCTAGGAAATGTAACATTTTTATTTATGAAAAAATTTCATTGATTTTACAGTGGAGATCAAGATGCAGTGGTACCACTTACAAGCACAAGAACCATTGTCAACAGTCTGGCCAAGGAGTTGAAACTATTCAGACTCCAAAGATACAAGCCGTGGTATGATCAAAAACAGGTGAGTTCCTACACTACTTAAAGGAATGACTAAGGAATAACTCTTTATCAATCTACAAATAAGAAACGTTACTAAAATTTAATTGATTGAAACAGGTTGCAGGTTGGACTCAAGCATATGGGCGGCCAATAAATGGCCAGAACCAAACCATTCTCATGTATGGAACTGTGAGGGGAGCATCACATACTGTTCCATATACTTCCCCATCTGAAGCACTCACTTTGTTCAGAGCTTTCCTCAAAGGGTCACCTTTACCTAATAAGTAGCATATCAATGCTAATGCACCTGGTCAAATGTGTCGTAGCTATTAATACACATACTGAAAAAAAATGCAATTACTATAGCAGGTTCATCCATAAAGTAACAAAAGTTTCAATTTTTATGCATATCAAAACCTTGAATAAGATAGCATTAACCATTACATAAAATTGTAACGGAAAAGCAAAATGTTAAAGACTCTATATTGTTTTGGTCCCTACCATGTAATCTATGGACTTTTATTTTTCAAGTTGAAATAGTTTGTTGGCCGTCATATGAACTACAATTTAAAACGATACGTCTTGCTTTTTGGTTAAAGACTTGAGTTATTTGGTTACCACATTGGCCCTTCTCAACTGTTATTTGTGTATATGGGCACGTCTACATTAGTTAAAACCTAAGCGGAAAAGAGATAATCAGGAGCGTCATAATTTTATGATGACTATGTTGTGATTGGTCAATCTATCACTGAAAATCAATTCATAAAAATGAACTGACATTTCTCATAGTATTTGATTTAAATGTAAAAACTACTAAAATTCAACCTGAGCAACTTGAAAGATATGTTTACAAGTACTACATTGATCAATACTCTTCAAGTGCAGCAATAGAAAGGGATAAATTAGAAGAACCACATACAGAAAAAACACATTCACAACATGGATACATGTTTTTTATAGGGTGAAATTAATCAAGAGAAATATGAACTCTAGCACAAAGAGAAAACTAAAGCTTTACTCTTGCACCAAAATGGTCTTCTTGATGTATAAACAATGGCCTCTATCACTAATAGAGCTTGGAAGCTCTATCATGCTGCTCCACTTAGAAAACTCTGCTCTTCTCATACTCGATCCAACTAAAAGTAACCATAAGAACCCCCAAACATTTGGAAAAACATATTTATCAGCATTGGAATGTCGATTCAAATCTTGTTTCTCCAAACCCTGCATTTCAGTTATTCTTGGAGACTCTTGGTTTCTCGTGTCTGGTCTTGCTCCTTCATCCTACTTGTTTTGCATGCTAAGTAGATATCATGTGGGTAAATCGCATATCCGTGGATAAGTCTGCAGAATTAAGGACATCCACAAATTGATCCATTGATCTGTGTAACATATGGCAGCAGCAGAGTCGTCTACTGTTCCACAACTACATCACTTATCTTCGTTACTTGGTCAAATCCTTCTACTTCTTCCCCAAACAACAGGATGGTTCCTGATAATGATGTACACATTAAACCAAACCAATATGGATAATTACCTCCCCTATGAGAAGCTTTTGGTCCCACAAAAGCTTAGTTATTGAGAAAATGAGAGAACAATTCCTCCACCCTCTCTCTTTGGCCCATTTGCCTTGCCTGGTAGTCCTTTAAGGCCAATCTGCCAATGCTCTCTCCTATGCATGTGTTTCCTATCTTCTTCTGCAATGCATTTCTCTTCTTCCAGATCCTCTTGGGGATCGCACTCAAAGTCCACTATAGAAAGCAATATTTCTTTTTTATCCAACATGGATGAATCAAAGAGTCACGAATTCTCCACATTTACTACTGAGTACATATGCTTATAGGAAGGTAGGTTCAATCTAAATGCATTGTGAAAAACTTGTTCTATACTGACAATTTGATACCTTACCAAATTAAGCTTCAGTCTTTGTCCTTCAAATCGCCCTTTTCCTGGTGAAGCCATACCATGTCTCCAACTCGAAAACAGTGCTCCTTTCTAGATTATTCATGGAATAGTTTAGAGTTGGCATGTGACTGCTTTAGCTGCTCAACTACGTATTCATGTAGTTTTACTTATCCTCTTAATGCATTTTGCTATCTTGATTCATTTTGAACTAGCTTCTTCTTTTTCACCTTCATATACATATACAACATTGAATTATGTGTGTGAGGCTGGTGCACTCAGGAATACGGGGGCCAAATTAATGGCTGCCTCACTCCCCAGTGGTAGTTCTCTCTCACAAGCTCTCAAAGATATTTGACACACACAAATGAATAAGCATTGTCTTTATTCATGTTAAATAACAAAAATGCATTCACAGTCAGAACTGAGATTACAATGATCACAATATCCTTACACACCTTCTAATTTGTGTTTCTCTCTCCTGGGCTCACCCTTACCTTTGTTCTCACTTTTTCTATTCTTCCCTGCTCGTCTACGTATTGGTGCAGTTTTATTTATCCTCTTAATGAATTTTGCTATCTTGATTCATTTTGAACTAGCTTCTTCTTCTTCACCTTCATTTTATTCATATACAACATTGAATATGTGTGTGAGGCTGTTGCACTCAGGCATATGGGGGACAAATTAATGGCTGCTTCATTCCCCAGTGGTAGTTCTCTCTCACAAGCTCTCAAAGATACTTGACAGTTGACACACACACAAATGAATAAGCATTGTCTTTATTCATGTTAAATCACAAAAATACATTCACAGTCAGAACTCAGATTACAATGATCACAATATCCTTGCACACCTTCTAATTCTGTGTTTCTCTCTCCTGGGCTCACCCTTACCTTTGGTCTCACTTTCTCTATTCTTCCCTGCTCTCCTTTTGATCTCTTCTATCTCATGTGCCCCTCTCGCCTCTCAGTGACACCTTTCTTGTGTCACCCTGTGTCCTCTATCTATTCTGTATTCTGTGCCTCTCTCTATTCTCCCCCATCCATATTGGGTTCCCGCATTCTCCTTTTTCTTCAGCTTATGAGAGCCCCGTTTCTGAATAGAACACAGACTCTCTAACTCTTCTAACTGCCAAGATTATGTGGACCACTGTAATAAGTGCCCAACTAAATCAGTTAGTGCAAATCTTTCAGTTTCAACAGAAAAATGGACTCCCGGAGTTTTAGTTGCATTTTTTGACTAACTCGTGTCTCCTCTATTTATGCGACCACCACCAAAATAAATCCCTCCTTGAGCTCTTTCTGGCAATATCCTTAACAGACAATGCTAAGTTATCTTGCAGGGTAGACTCTTGCCATGCCATGTGCTCTATGAACTAGGTTCAATGTGAACAGAGACTTTTTGAGACCCTTGCATGATTGTACCACTTGTCATGATCATGGGCTCAAAGCATACTCTGTGAACTTGGATACTGCAACCAAGGCATGGACCCATCCTTTAATAGTCCATGGCCTAAAGAACTCTCGCGTCCGCCTTTCTTTATATTGAACAATTTCTACAAGGAAAAGACTGCGCCCAACTTCAATATGTGGAGTGAGACCAAAAACTCTACGTGTTCCCTTCGCATTCACTCAGGCACGTTAGTCTTAGTGAATTCTTCTGGGCTCTGAATGTGACATTTGACACACCTACATCTGCTCGGTCTCTCACGTCTTACTTCTTTGTGGGCTCACTTTAAAATGCTATGCAGGTTTTCTGCCTTAGTGTATAAAGTGTGACCCCACAACCCTAGCTAATATAATAACCCAAGTATTAAGTAACCCAAGCTTATTGAATCCTTTAGTGAGCTTCGCTTAGTGTTGAGTCTTAAGGCTCCCCAAAACTGTGAACTAGAAAAATGAGACCCGCCATTACTGAGACCCTGCAAAACTGTGATCAAAAACAAAACAAAAAAAAAGAATAAACCAAAAAAAGAACAAACGAAAAAAAAAAAAATTGGGTGATGCAAGATTTGCTCAAACCTTCAGATGCTCCTACATCAGACACCCGAGGTAATTAAAATGTGTGCTCCTACCCACATGGAATAAGCTGTGAAACCACTCTTTTGGCCACTAAGATTAATGGCCATGACGCCCCCTTCCAACACACCAGGTACCTCAGCTGATTTTCACATTTTTTCTTCCATTTCCAGCTTCTTGCTGGCTTCAAATCCTTCCTCTTCAATTTATATCTGTTTTTTCTTTCCTCCTTTGTGGGATTAGACCCACCATAGTCGGACCACCTCCACCAAGATGCTCCTTGCATCTTACTCTCTTGTGGGCTTATACTCACTACTTTTTGAGCTCAACTCTTCTCTCATCTCTAATATGAAATATCACACCAATAGAAGCATGTGACTCATTCTTCATTTCTACCTTTCCTAACTTGCTCATAAAAGAGCTCAACATACCTTTATGCATTCAAATGATCACCCATAGCATTTACTGATATCTTCAAGATAGTCTTCATATCCTCTTTTCTCTCTACCATCATTGCTATGTCAAACAAACTTAATTCCTCTGCTGCAACTTCATCTTCTTCCACTATCTTCATCTTCAAGATGTCTTCAAAAAGATCATTTGTTTCTTTGTGAAAAATTGTTCGAGCCATCCTCTCTTCATCCTCTTCATTCAGGGTTTCTTCCCTTCCACATTCAGCTATTAGAGATGCCAATAATGCATTTTCAATTTATTCTTCCTGTTATGTTGTGTGGTCTTCTTGGATCACTCTCTCAACTACTACTTTTATTTCCTCTGTTAGAAATAACTACTCCACCACCATTTTGATCTCTCCAATGGGCTGCTGACAATTTTTTCATAACACTCGTCTAAATCCTCTCCTTAACTCTACCACCACTTATCTTCTCTTTACCTTTTCTTTTTCTTCCCTGTTGGAGTTCCCTCCAAGCTTCAGCTGCACCACTACATAACCTTGTCCATGCATATTTAACCATCTCGGGGTCTTCTATTCTCCTTTCCATGAAGTACTGTTCAATCTTCAGCACCACCCAACTATCAACTTCTTGGGATTTTCTTTTCCTGAGAACATAGATGTCTCTGCCTCATGCTTTTCTTCAACTTACTTACTGCTTCAATAATTTCTCCACATTGTGCAGTCCCCATCATATCTAATCTCACTTGGATTACCTTCAGCATCTCTGCCCAATCTTCTACTCTTGGTCCTCTCCCTCCTTTGTGTTGCAAGCTTCTCTTTCACAACTTGCAACTCATAAATAGACTTCTCTTCCACATTCTGCAACTAACAAGCATGCTTCTATTTCACAACATGCACATCGACACGAACCTCTTCACACTTCTCCAACAAGCAAAGACCTTGCTCTGATACCAATTGGTGCAATCAGGAATAACGGAAAAAAATAAATGGCTGCTTTAATCCCCAACGCTAGTCCTCTCCCACAAACTCTCGGAGAACTTGACACCATAGTTACCAGGTTCGGCCGGGTTTGTATGAAATCCGGTTCGAACCGTATTTTTTGAAGCAACCGAATAAATGCAGTTCGGTTCGGCCATTGTTTTGGATTTTATTCACAAGGAAAGAAAAAAAATTGCCATTTTTGGAAAGGGTCCGGGAAGATGTAGCAGCAAAAATTTGCATGTGCCATAACTTTCATTTTGTGGCTCCGTTTCAAGTGTCATCTTCTCTAAAAGTGTATATTTTCTCGAGCTCTACGCATTGATGGCAATATTTTTCTTATTTTCATAAAATCCATTTTTGCACCTTTTTGGACCAAGCAACTTCTTGCAATCTTTTGAAAGAATCATTATGATGATAATGATTATGGTAGATGGATGCTTTTTTGTATGATTTGTCTATATATAATGATATAAGTATACAATAATATAAATTTATAATAATATAAGTATATATATTCCGAACCGGATTTTTCCGTATTTTTTCGAATTTTTTCGAGAACTCCGAATTTTCGGATTTTTTTGCCCTTCCGAATTTAATCGGATTTCTGAACCTGGTAACTATGCTTGACACATACACAAATGAATAAACACCTCTTTATTCATGTTAAATCACAAAAATACATTCGCAGTCAAAAGACTGAGATTACAATGCTCACAATTTCCTCACAGACCACCTAATTCCGCATTTCTCTCTCCCGGGCTCACTCTTAACCTTATACACACCTTTTTTGTTCTTCCACATGCTCCTTTCAATCTCTGATATCCTGTGTCCCTCTTGTCTCTTGGTGACACCTTTCTCATGTCCCCCTATGTATTTTTTCTCTATTCTGTATTTTTGGTTTCTCTCTATTCTCCCATGCCTCTATAGGGTCCCTGCATTCTCCTTTTTCTTAAGCCTGTGAAAGCCCCATTTCCTAACAGAACACGGACTCTCTTAACTCCTCTAACTGTCAACATTACATGGGACACCATAATAAGTGCCCAAATAAATCAGTTAGTGCGAATATTTCACTTGCACAACAGAAAAACAGACTCCCAGAGTTTCAGTTGCGTTTTTTGGGCTCACAAATCTCCTCCATTACCGGCGACCGCAACCACCACCAAAATAAAGTCCTGCTCGAGCTCTTTCCGTTGATACCCATAACAGACTATTATGAGTTATCTTTTAGGAGTTATGGGTGTGCTAGAATCTTGTCATGCCATGTGCCTTGTGAACTAGGTTCACTGTGAATAGAGACCTTTTAAGATCCTTGTGTGATTGGCACACATGTCGTGATCATAGGCTCAAAGCATACTCCGTGAAGTTGGACACTATGACCAAGGCACAGACCCGTGCTTTTATATTTCGTGCCCTAAAGAGCTCTTGCATCCACCTTTCTTTATGTTGAGCACTACAGACAAGTTAAAGACTGGACCCGCATTCAATATGTGGACTATCTGAATACTCCACATATCCCCTTCGCATTCACGCAGGCACCTTTATCTACGTTAACTCTGCCGGCCTCCGCAGGTGACATTTGTCACACTCACATCTATTCAGGCCCTCGTATCTTACTTAGACTCCATGGGCTCACTTTAAAATGTTAAGCGGGCTCTCTGCCTTAGTGTAAAAAGTGTGACCCCACAAACCCTAGGCAATAAAGTGACCCAAGGAATCCGGATTATTAAATCCTTTAGTGAGCTCCTTTTAGAGTTGAGTCCTGAGGCTCACCAACATTGCGAATAATAAAATGAGACCCACCATTATTGAGACCCTACAAAATTATGACCAAAAACAAGAAGGAAAATTTTTATTTTTTTTGAGTGATGCAAGATTGCTCGAACCCTTGGATGCTCCTACATCAGAGGAAGATAACCAAAGAAGTCTCAAATAGAGACAAATATGTAGAAGAATACAAACCTATTGTAAGACTGCTCAATAAATTCCAAACTGTCATCCAAAGGAATTGTTTCTTCTTGTTGTACCCTCCAAAGAGTTGCATCAATGTTTGGTTCAGTACTTTAGTTTGACTGTCCATTTGCGGAGGAAGGATGGATCTCTTCAACATTTTTCCCGTCTCTCCCCACAATGTGATTCAAAATTTGTCCGGGAACCTTGAATTCTTATTCAAATTGATTCATTTAGGCAACCCAAAGTACACCCAGACATTAGTGAACAGCTTCTGGGTAGGTTCTTTACCAAAAGATTTTATTTTACAAAAGATTAGTATGTATATCTTACTGGACCAATCAACCATAACATACAAGTAGTTCTTACGTTGTATCTTAGGCAACCCACCTATCAATCCATAGAGAAAATATCCCATGGAAAGCCTGGCATTGGAAGTGGTGTGTAAAACTTCAACTTGCTGTTGCTGGGCTTGTTTGTGCCACACAAGACACACCACCAAATGAACTTTGGCATGCCAGCTTGCATCTTTGGCCAATACATATTGCTACAAATTAGCAGTCTTTCTAACCCCAATGTGTGGCTATTTCGGAGTTGTATCTTTTTTAGGCACACAAAGCTTGCCCAATTTGAATGGAAGACCATCTTTCAGGTATTAACTTTTTTGAGTTTTCCTCCTCAAGTCATGCTCTTCCAAAACATGCAATTGTTGATAGACATTCCCAAAATCACCCTTTCCTGCATAATTCTCCTCATACACTTCATGGGTGAATGGCTCGAGCTGACCATGGTCTCCATGTCTGAAATATTTGCATAGAAGACCTAAAAGCTAAATTGTCACATTCGAGTTCGTGTTCTAATTCACGGAGGATAAAATTCATTAAAAAAATCTTTGCTACAAAAATCAGCCATAAAATTCATGATTAAATTTGACTAAAAGAAGTATTATGCTAGTATTTTAGATTAAATATTCAAAAAAGAATGAATGATTTCCAATGAATTTTTAATGAATGTCAACAAATTTTTTAGTCATATTTGGTATTCAGCGAATTTCAATTTTTTTACATCAAATTCACTAAATGCAGTTACTTAGCCTAAAAGCATATTTCCTGCATGGTTGATGGTGCCTTTCTTGTATTACATTAGCATGAGTAATAACTTAAGAACCACACCAATATGATTTTCTTTTCTGCAATTTGGTTTGTGTACGTGAGTATTTAAAAGGTTGGTGATTTGTACTTACCATGGTTTCCTTCCCCCATCAAGTGGTGCTTCGATTTCTTCACACACTTGCACTAGCACATACAAATCCTTGTCATATGTTGGATAATTTAGAATTGTCCCACTAAACAATTTGAATAGCATATCCCGATGTACCCATTTCAATCTCAAAAGATAGCTACAAGCTAGGTAATGCAAAAAGTAGAGTATGGTTGATGTTATGCTTCAATGATTCACCACTTGACCTAAAAGCATGTAATTGAGTAGACCACTATTCTTGATAGTGATCTTGTTGAGAGCCCCATAATCTTATGTTCATTCTCCATGTGTCATGTTTCCTTGGCACCAACACAATAGGTAACAGGACAAACTGCTTAAGACAAAACACAACTTGCTCCAATGGGTCTTGTAATTGCTTCTTCACTTCATCGGATTCCAAAATTGAATGGCTATATAACTGAAGTTGGGAAAAGAAGATTTGGGCAGCAATTAAATCTCATGTTCTACCTCTCTTTTCAGAGATAACAAACTTAGTTCTTGAAACACTTCTTTGAATTGTTGGATTAATAGAGGAGTTGTCTTTTTCCCTTGGTGCAACAAAGTTTGCAAGTTCTTACTCAAATCTTCCATTTTCTTGCATAGATTTCAAGAGTAACAACACACCCAGAAAATGCATGTGTTAAAGCTTCTTTCTCGGATTTGCTATCAGCAATCAGATCCCTTGCTTCCCTTCGTAAGCATTGATCAGAAGTGGTTTTCCATCATCCTTACAGGGTCTTTAAAGAACACAAATGTAGATCACCATGATAAGTATAATAACCAAAAAGACATTCTTACATATACATAGAGAACAGAAACCTCATTACCACAATAAGTATGATGCTGATTACAGAACAGATAACCAGGCGTCTTAAAGGGCGCCTTCCTATGCTCTCCATGGACATTAATTTTTACCTACAAATTCAGGCCAGCCAATTACATTTTTTCCCTCTTAATTAGACTTAAGAAAACACTACCACATTATAGCATAACGCCTCTAATATGAATTAATTACAAGCAAAATTATTCAATACGACTTTCAAAAAGTCAATGTAAGTATTGTTGCCAGAAGTCCTCATTGAGGCTCTCATGATTCACCAAATGTTCCTATGGAGGGAAGCTTCGTAAACTTTCTGAGGAGGTGCTGCTCAGTAAATTTAGAAGCCTATTGCAGTAAAATGGTCCCCATTGTCTATGGAATTTTTAGCTTTGCTACGTGTTTTGAGTCTTTATCCAAAATCACCCCTAAATATTTTGGAGGGAAGTTATCAGAGAACTTGGACCACATGCAGGTAACTACTTGGTAAAAAAACTCTTAAACTAGTGCCAAACTATTTCAGCCCTACTCTGCAACAAGCACTGAAGATCTCCCTTCTAAACAGTAGTGAATGCAAATTTTAGGAAAAAATCTAATTGTGCATTTTTAGAATTAATTATGTCGCATGGCACCACCTGGGACATTGAAATCGGATTGATAGCCCTGTCCATGAAGCTCTGAGAACAAACTGCAATGCACAACAACAAATGACCAAAAAATGCCCACAAAGGTGAGGATGCTAATGTATATGCAGCAGGGCTGCTGTACCAAAATTACATAAACTGAGTATGAGTTCACTGTTAATGTCATTTCCAAGTATTTTGTTTTCATTTGCCTTTTATGTACATAAAATACTATTACAAATGGTGTACAATCACGAAGTCCCTGGGCATCACAAGCTAAGGTCGGGTACCTACCTGTGCATTTGTAATGTATCAAGATCCTAACGACGAATCTTTGTATAAAAGATTAGAAGCAGAATCATTCTTTCTGTAGAAATTTAATAATCACATTAATGAACAAAAGAAAGACATGCTTAAAATTTGAATTGAACAAATATTAGGAAAACGAATCAAGGAAGGGACTCAAACATTTCAAAGAATTACTGATCTATGCAACTATCTTATACAATATTGTGAGAATGAAGTACTGGTGAGTATATAAATACTTGGTCAGAAAATAAATTTGCAAGAGAATATAAAAGCAAAACCAAAAGAATGGATTACTCAGGTTTTTGTTACACATGTTAACCCCTGTGAATGGGGAATATGTTTAGTTGTATAATAGATCAACAGAGAACAAGGACAGTCAGAGATGGAAGAGGAATCGGTGCAAGATCAAATAAATAGCATATTATATTATATACAAATGCAATAAGCACCATAGGGGATGTAAACCTGAAAAAGTGCTCTCTTGAAGAAGACCTAAGCTAATAATTTGATTCCATATTTACATCAACGAAAGCGAGTATGCAAAAGAGTATATAATGAATATGCTCACTGGAAAACTGAATCTAAATGAGAATATTTTAGATCATATTGTAGCTATTTTTTTAGAAGATTGAAACTTACTTCAGCTATCCATCCAATAGCAAGGGCATTAAAGGAAACGGGAAAATAGGAAAATTCCCTCAATAAATAAACAAAACAAAACAATTTGGAACATTCAGAACCCAAACCTCCAGCAGCTTTCCCCCATGATGAAATTTGCATAGTTTTCCATCTGGCCTTGACAATATGAAAACACCAGGTACAGCAATAAGCACAATAAATGGAAAAGTGGTGAGATGGAGTGCCACTGCACAAAGTATCCACATCTTACAGTTAACTCGAGAAGGATTTTATTTTTGTGACTCCGTGTTTCCAGGTGTTCCTGCATCTAAAAACTTTTCCTCCTCAGTGCTCCCATCAACCTCTAAGCCAGCCCTCAGTCCTATACCTGATAATCTGGAGGAGCTTGGATGTGTAGGAATTGGTCTCTGTTCAGTTATTGGAGCAGAACCACCATTTCTAGCCATTTCTGAAACAGGCAACACTGGTATTGCAACTGAGGCATTGGAAACTTGAACTTCCTGAGCTGAACCAGCAACAGGTGTTGCCACAGCCGATGCTTGAGAATTCTGAGTGGGACCTGGAGATGTGGCCGAAGCCTTTTTGCTTGTAGAATTTGCTGCAGGCTGTGACAGAGAATTTGTTTGCTGCTGCTGGCTCTTTTGTGGAGGGGATTTTGGTCGAAGACTTTCTATCTCAGGTGAGGTACCAACAAGGTGAGGAGCATCAGGAGGTGGGTTACGACCAGCTCCACCTTGCCAAACTTTTCCATCTTTATCCAAAAAGTTCTTGATGTATCCCTGATAGAGAATTGCAGCCATGTTAACTTTAAGAAAACATTGTTTCACATGTACATATAACACAAGAACAAAAGGCTTCCACTGCAACTTCCAATCATATCAGCAAAAGAAACAAATTAATCTATATAATGCACATAAATCATAATATTCATCAGTAAAAAATCAGAATCTGTTTAGACCATCTTATACATTCGGTTGTCCTACAATGTCCCAGGAGAAAGGTTCCAACCATTCCTGTGGTGCATTAAACTTTAAAGCTGTAGCATATAAGATTATAGCTGATGATTTACAGATATGCCAAAAATGCAAAAGCCTTCCTAATGTTTGATGTGCAATGCCACTAGACTTCTAATTAAAATATATATTCTATATTTCACCGCGGGGTATGACATGTTGAGTATGTGTCTTTTTGTTGTCCCTTTCTCCTATATAGATTGCCCTATGACTTGTGTTATATTTCAACAAAATTTTAAAACCATGTGGACTGACAGTGCTTCTCCAATCAATTTAATATTGGTTCTGCAGCTGTGTCAAAATAACTGGACAGAAGAATGACCTCTAACAGTCAGGATTTGAGATGATGTATAGCACACAAGTAGAGAAGTAAATTATCCTTCAAATAGAATAATAAATGGTGGGACAGAGAGAATAAAAACTATTTGAAGAACCAATGAGATACAAGCATTGGCTCACAGATCCAAAGATCAGATGCTTCAAATTAGCTGATGAGCGATTCCAAGAATCTGTATATGTCACCTATCCAAATTGATCATCTAGTTACTCCTCCCAAAAATAACTGGGGTTCTGACTGATTCTTTAACATGCCGTTAAACCAGGCCAAACTAAACAGAAAAAATAGCAATGGAAGAACAGTCATAAACTCATGATTCGAAAAGCTTCTACAGGCTTCGTGCCTGGCAGGTAATTGCACTGCATGTATTTAATCATGTGAAGCAACATTCTTTACCCATATGTCAAAACTCTCAATTTTTAAGGAGCAACTTTGGTTTACATTACACTTGGATCACAGTTGAGAGCACAACATGCAACCTGAATAGTTGTTTAGGCAGGTGCTGTGGGTGTGGATAAGAAGGAATAACTGAAATGATAAAATTCCGCCTGCAGAAACATGAGAAGCATGAGCACATTGATGAGATAAGGAAGAAACAGATCCTGTTTTTCAGGACACCAAGTATGTCTAGTGAACGATATGCAATTCCAAGTTGCAGAGAACAGAAAAAACTATACTTTAATGTGGTTCAAAAAGCGATGGTAACTTGAAAAAGAGCAGTGAAAAGAAAGAAAAATAAGCAAGAAACTGTATTAAAGTCCACAAATAACCAAAAGTATGTCAATGGGACTTGAAAAGTACATTCAATTCAGTTGCAATAGCAGTATCAGGCATAAGAAAACCCTGGGTTATAAGAAGAGGAAGTATCATCTAAGAAAGACAATACAAGGATAAGGAAATCAACAAAAAAGACACTGTACAGAGAGAAAAAGAAGCAAAAACAAACACGTTTCAAAGAAGCCAACAAGAATGAGCCTGTCAGAAGTGGACAAAGCAAGATTAGCAAGCAACTGGCCCTTGGAGCAGCAGTAAAGAAGAACACAGATCAAACAGTCCTCAGAGAAATGGAGAGCAGCAAGGAAGTGAGTTTCATAGAGAACATTAATAGAGAAGCAAGAGAATTTAACCAGAGTAGAAATATACAAGCAATCTTGTCTTACACCGGGGAAAGCTGCAATTTGACAAAGTTCACCCTTTTTCTGGCATTTAAATCCACTAGCTAATATGTCCCATTTTCATTCACTGCAAGTAATCTTCTACTTACCCATCCATTTAGGAAAAACCTCACCGCACTTCATCTTATGTCTATGATCATGTGCATCATAAAACAAGACCAAATCATTCCCATTGAATGGAGCACCTTTTACTTATCAGAAAAAAAAAATTGCTTTGTTTTCTTCCGTGTGATGTTGTCTTTAAATGTGTCTCATGTCCTCCCACAAGCAAAGTTGTATCATCATGTCCCTAAATAATTCACCCTTTTTTTCATATCCATCATAATTATCAAAGGTTGGATTATACAAAGTTTGAGGAGACACAGAGCTTCTAAATTCTAATCAATTTTGCAGCCAGGATTGCACTAACATATGTGTAACTATATGTTATGTGGACAACTTAACCAATACATGTCACAGAAATATTACACAGTAGCTGACAATTTGGTTGAATTTAGCATAAATAATACAACCACCATATACCTCCGCATTAAAGTTTGAAGAT
Source organism: Taxus chinensis (assembly GCA_019776745.2). Lineage (NCBI taxonomy): Eukaryota > Viridiplantae > Streptophyta > Pinopsida > Cupressales > Taxaceae > Taxus > Taxus chinensis. Next base: position 59,537,414 of record CM034147.1, on the reverse strand, counting down.
GAAAGTCCCTTGCCAACAGTAAGCCAACCTGCCCGTATATTATGGTCCTCGCCAAAAAGCTCTAAGCGTCGGCGACCAAGGGCAAAGTGTTCAATTATGCGATACAGATCCTCTGGCTTTGTAGTTGATCCTATATTTGCATGCAAACACGTCATTAAAATTCTATGACAAACTAAAAACAGTCATTTGCAATACCTCATTAAAAAAATGCTAGACGAAAAGTACTAGATGATATAAATGAACCAATTATGCTTCCCTTGATAGATCACTTTAAGAATCTATAACATGCCATTTAATAGCTTTTCAAAAACTTTTTAATGTTTGAAGACAGAGCATTCTAAAAGGATAATGATGACTCCAACTACAAATAAGGCTATTAAAGATACAACCACAGAACTTCGAACAGTCTTATACCTCAAACTTGATCCCTTTCCGTGATAGAACAGTTTACAACTGTTTTTGTATTTTTATGTTTAGGATAACCAAGTCTTAGCTTCCACATTGGAAATCTTTTATACAAATAATACACTAGATAATATTGGCATACACATATTTCAATGTTTAGCAATATACTTAAAAATTGCATAATACCGCCACAAAGTAGTACCAACCTTGAGGAGGTTCTTCTGCAATGATTATATCTGTGTCAATATTAGCATGAATTATATGCCCATCAGTACTCCGCCGAACAGTTCCCTTTATACCCATCAAACAGTGCTCCTACAGGGTTATGTATAAGTTATTATAACTGAGTCGAAAAAACAGTAATGCAGTTTTAACAAAAATTTATGCATCAAAGAAGAGATCACTTAGCCAGGAAGTTACTTCCATCAACTCAGAGAAAATTGTACTTTCTAATAAGATATGATACATTTTCAGAGTAAATAACTTCAAACAGAACACTTCAAGTCACTTACTTTTGAGTGCTGAAACAATGTGTGAGAGTCATGACGCAAGCCTGGAGAAGGATTTGCCTTGTTTGTCTTGACCCAACAAATATCTTCACACCTCCGAAATCCCCACTAAAAATAGATATCAAGAATGTGATACACTATTTGTGACTAAAGTAAGATTGTAGCTTCCCAAAAAGTTGCAGCAAATATGTAGAATATATCAGCTAACTCTAAGAAAAAATATAGTCCCAATCTTCCCACATTGTCTTCATAGTTACAGCTAGTATTGCATATCTCAAAAGCAGACCCATTACACGACTAAAAGAAAACTGATATTCATAACAAAGGAAATACCCTTTACAATGGATTTCTTGCCAAAAGAATTCCGGTAATAAAAAAACAGAAATACAAAAGAAATATTACCCAAGACACACACTTTCGTGAAAGCCCTCATCTCTCTTGCATAATGTGCAACTTTTACTTCTCCGAGTTTAGGACTTGAAATTGCTCGACTGTTTTTACTTTTTTGCAACAGAAACAATTTAAATATTTGATAAACAAAATTGAAAGAAACTTGAGATACAATTCCAGGAGCAATTTATATGGTATAAAAATATGAAGAAATAGAAATGCATCCTAAATGAGGAGATTTTGTGGCATCTATGCTTTGTACAGTATACATCAACATATAATTGATCCTATGCACACTAATAGTAACACAACCTTACTTAAATATATGTTGGTAAATGCTCTAGCTCTACTAATAATGGTGTGAATTATGAGCATAGTTACCTGGAGATGTGGGGGCATATTAAAATTTACACAACCCCACTCTCATTTTATGCTGGTATATACTCTACTAATAATGGTGTGAATTATAAGCGTAGTTACTTGGAGATGTGGATGTATGGCTACAAGTACGGAACAGGTACACCATTCAAATCAGGGTACATGAGTATCAGTAAATAAATAAGGGTATGGCTATATTATATATAAATGCAGTCACCAGAAAATATCAGTACGGAGGCAGGGATATGGTCCCCGTCCCTATACTAGAGTTTTTTGGTAACTATGATTATGAGAAATTGGTTCCTTTTTCTGTGTACACAAAAAAATCAATAATATATATAGGCCTTATCATGTGAATTACACGTCAAGCATCATGGATTAAATAATGAGCAATAGAAGATAAAAAGGGAAAATAGTTCGGTGGCACTGACAGAGACAGTAGTAGCAAATGATAAAGCAGCAGATGATCAAAGGATTAAGGCTTCATCTTTAGGAGTTAAATTTTGATTGAGATAAGGAAGCACCTAAATCTGTTGTCAGAATCAATGTTGGGGTCGAGGAGATGCAATTTGGGGAGGAAGAAGATCTTTCAAGGTTATAAGAAAATCTGCGGAATCACTTGAAATTCAAACATATATTACTATGCAGGTCTCTGGTGAAGAACTAAGAGCAGAGAGAATTCAGTGAATAAGGCAAAGACCATACTTCTTGAAGAGAGATCCCTTATTTGCAAGTTTATTGGGTCCTGGGCAGGATGGGAGGATTTGAAAATATGGATGGGTGCAAAATGTGAACAATATGCACAATCAGAGATCAAAACCTTGGCTAAAGGATTCTCTCTGGTCATTTTCCATAACCCAGAAGATAGGAGTTCTATTTTCTATAGAGAGGCTAAAGGATTCTTTCTGCTCATATTCCCTAACCCTAGGAGTTCTATTTTCTATAGAGGGCCATGTTTTTACAAGAATACAGGCTTATATCTTATACAGTGGTCTCCCCTCTTTAATCCAGACAAAGAGCTCTTGACTGAACTCCCAGTTTGAGAAAAGGTTTTATAAATTACCTCTGGATTTTTGGGGGAATTAATGTTCCAAACCCTAGGCAACCAGATTGGCAGATTTATTTGTATTTCAGATGCAGCAAGGAATTGGGATCTACTGGCACATGCCAGAGCATGTGTTCAAGCAGATCTCTAAAAGTCCATCTTGGAAGCTATTAATAATTAGGTTTGTTCCTCCACAGGTTAGTGGAACAGAAGGTGGACTATGAGTGCCTCTCATTCTGATGTTTTAAATGTTATAAAATACAGAACATAATGCAGGATTATCACAAAAATTTTACCAGTAAAAATTAGACCAACAGAAAAATGCTAAGAAGTTAGTACCAGTAACGGGATCCAAAAAACATCCAATTAGAACAATAATAGGATATCAAATGGAGTAATTGTGACAGATTCTTTGAAAAAGAAAATAAGGATGCCCTAGTCGTCAGAGAGGACCCAACAGTGGAGGATCAGATTCAAGAGCACGCCCCAGAAATTATGGAAAGATTGGTGGATCAAGTCTTAGCTGAGGGGACACTTCGTTGGGTGGATCCATTCAGCATTGAGGATAAACTTAAAGGTTTAGGAGAAATTTAAGAAGCTCAAATGAGCAGATTTCAGTTGACAGCTCCTCACAGGAAATTGGGAGCGAAAATGACCGCTTAGCAATCGGTGATGACTTGACTATTGATTTCCCTTCAGCAAGCCAAAGGGCAGTAGCAATATCCATACCACTCCGGCAACAAAAACACAATCAGAAACTGGGTGGCAGGGGTTTATGGAAATAAGCCAAAGCAGGTTAGGATACAGCAACAAACTCAAGGAGATCTTGAAAGAAAGCAGAAGAAGAAACTAACTCATATCATTTTGGGTGGACGGGGAACAGCTTACACCAAGGGGCTATGAAGTGTTGGAGTTGGCGTGTTCACACTGCTAAGTGGTTTGGGATATTTTCCCAACCTTCTTAGTTTTAGTCAGTTACATAAGTCTCGGGGATGGCGGGATGGGGTACGTGGGAATGGGGTTTCCGGGATGACAAAAATTTCCCAAATTTTGGAGACCGCAGGGGGGACGGCTTTTTAAAAAATTAATATTTCAATATTTTAACTTTTTTCAATGACATTTAAGGATTTAAATTGTATTTAATGTATTTTAGGTACTTTCATGATTATAATTTGATGTTCTTGGTAAAAATAACATCTTTTTAATAGTAAAAACATCAGAAACCTTTTGAAAGATTCAAAAAAAGGGGGGGACGTCCCCTCCAAGTCTCCGAGTCCCCAAAACATTTGGGACGTCTAGGATGCCACCAAAATCTAGGGGAGACGTCCCCGCATAACACAGTCACACCACTTACTTGAGATAACCTTACTTTTGGGAGTATAATTGTTTTATTAACAACTTGCTATTTTATTCTCACGCAAGAGGCTTGAGCATGATTTTAGGGATTTGTAGTGTTCCCTAATATTAGCCCTCCACCCTATTTTCTAATTGAGGATAACTTCTTGTCAGACTATATATGGGCACTCCCTCCTTGTAAACACAATCATTCCAGATTGTACATGTTGACCTAAATAATGAGGAGACAAAATTTGGTCCAAATTGATGTGCATAGTTTCTTGTTTGTCGTGCATGTTTTGAAGTTGTGGTAATGGAGATTGCTGGAGTGATCTTGGTTGGTTGAGAAGCATTGGGTTCTCCAACATGGTATTAGAGTTGTCTTCATGCAGCCATTACCCAGTTGAAAGTCAGATTTTTTAATATTTTGCAGTTTTACAACAGAGCTTTGTGCAGTTGTGTGAAGCTGATTTGATCTTTGTTGGGCACATTGCATGTGGGTTGCATTTGACTCTGGTTTTTTCATGATTTGAAGATCAGAGGTGGTTGTTGAATCAAGTTGCAAAGGCAAGGTTTCTTGAAAGACTTGTTTTTGGACCAACTTAGCCCCTGCTCGCCCTGGACCTAAACCAACTTGACCCAACTTGACCCAACGAACCTCTTAGCTCGCTTGCACCAAGTCCAACTTGGTAGAGTATCTTGTTTGTTTTTCAGACATCTTGTATTTGGATTTTTGACACTTCTTAGCCATGTTAACAGTCTCCTTTGTTGTGGAGCTATTCTGGTGAATCCTAGTGTCAATGTTCGAGTAGTGGTTTATCCACTCATACAGATTTGTAGCGTCACTCCACCCATTCAGCAGTATGGGAGGCTGTGATGTAGATCCTAATTTTGGGTCTTGTGTCTTTTCCTTGGTTGTTATTCTAGGTTCGTGGCACACCATGTTTTGGAAGTAGACCGAATTATGTTCGGTGATTTTTTTTACACTATCGACATAACCTTTGGGAGTCTCCTTCAGTTAGATTTTGAACTTGTTTTCCTTCTGAAGGGTAGCTATTTTGTTGAGTTACAGTGTCAGAGACTCCATTGACAATCTCCTATCATAGAGCTATTCGGTTGTATCACAGTGTAAGTTGATTTTGAGTTTTGTGATCAAGCAGTAGATTCAGACCATGTTATCAGCTAATTTTGACTGAGCAAAATTAATAAACATGGAAATTTTGAAAATTTTCAAAAGTGTTACTTTGCGTCATTTATCGCCCTCATCGCGATCGTCTCGTTTTTGTGATTGTTTTGATCTTCGTTTCGTCCATGTCGGGCGAGAACTCCTCACGTTAGGTCATAAACTGTGTTAAATATTAATTAATTAATTAATTACCCTTTGTTTGATAAAATCAATTTTTAATAACTTTTGGGTTTTTAATTAAATAAATATTAATTAAAATTCATTCGACAAGATTTATTTTAATTGCCGCGGGGAAAATAAGCTTCCGCTTCCCATTGTCGGGATGCCAAATTGGCTTCCCATACCTGGATTTCCCCTTTCTTGGAAAATTTATTTTTATTCCCCGCTTGTAGGATTTCTTCCACTGATAGCCAATTCAATGGATTGGCAAACGGGCAAAAATCTCCCAATTTCCTACATGGGGAAATAAAATGGGGATTGCCAACTCGCCTTGCCATTTCTGTTGGCAAATGGTTTTTTATTTCCCACTTTCCCCTGGCAATTAACGCCACTACCCAAAGGAAGAGGAGTCAGTTATTTCAAGGGGAAGGGGAAACGGTTACGGGGAAGCTTCTTTAATTCCCGTAACCATTTCCCCATGAGAGTAATTGAATTTTCAGTGAAAGGAGAATTCTCACGCTAAGACAAAGCCAAAGTATTCATCACGCACTCATCCAAGATCATTGGGCAACTGTCATGTGGGTTTTAAGAACCAAAGGGAAAGATTACATTGGTCACGTATTGGCCAAGGAGAGAAATACAGTCCAAAGCAAGGAAGATCCTTCACGCAGGGAGAAGGGAAACAGCAAATGAAGTATAAAGGATACTAGTAAGAAGATCAAGAATCCACACTGCCCACATGTGCCACGCAGGTCAAGAAATAAAGGATAAAACAGTAGAATAAGAACTCCTTCCACGCACAGCCAGAAGGGGGGGGAAGTAATAAGTTAAATGTCTTAAAGAGTAACCATGCAAGGTAAAGAAGTCCAGAGCATTCCACGGAAGTTTCCACGCAGCAGGGGTGTGAAGAAGATAATTTTAACCACGCACCAATCCAGAAACACCACGTAGAGGTAAAGGAAGACCACACATTGTTTTATGCATCAAAGAAAAGCTAAATAACAAAGAAGCCACGTTGGAAAATAAAAGTCAAATAGTAAACAAAGCATCTCCATGCATTCCTCAAGGATCTCCATGCATTCCCCAAGGATCATCACACATTCACCCAGGAATAAAATATTGAAAAGGCAGTTTAAAGGAGAAACCAGTCCAAAAGTCTTCACGCATGCATCAAGTCAAACAGAAAACAAGAAAGAACGACGGTGAATGAAACCAGTTTCAACGCATGCACTTGATTTCTCCACGCATTTGCAGAAGGATTAAGCAAGTATACCCACGCATCGATCAAAAGATTGCAAGGAAGAAGTAAATCTCAAAGTACGCATTCATTAAAACCAAGCGATTTTCACGCAAATAAGAAGTTACGATTAACGCATACCAAGGAGAATTTGCTCTGGCAAATTCAATAAAAAAATTCAGAATATTAAAATCGGGTGATTTTGTTTATTTTTAAAAAATAAATAAATAAATTGGTTACCAGAATTGAAAATTGTAACCGAGACTGCTTATTATTATTATTTTTAAAAATAATAATAATAATATTAAAACGAGTCATTTTTTTCTTGCATTGATGGGGGATTTGAAGACTAAGACCCGGCCCCGTTTGCATTGTTTTATGTGCTCGAGTCATTTTTCTATAAAATTCATAATGGTCGAAAAATCTAATAAATTTGCAGGAAGATCGAGGAAGCCAGTGGAGAAATCGAATAAGATTGCGCTCAAGTATGAATTCCAAGGAATCATCCCTCCCAATTCCATCAAGTCGACATATGACAATATCACTGATACAAATCTGGGTCACATCAATGTGCAACAATTCTGCAATCAGGTGAAAGTTGAAGGCAAAACCATATTCTCGGATAGGCTTTACCATAGTGGTCTACCCCAAGCAGCAACATTTCCTGTCTCAGTGCAATGTCTGGAGCTGGTTATCGCTTGCACGGAGCATTATGATCCCGAGAAACAAACAATTTTTAAAGATAATCACAAGCCTTTCCTCTTAATCACACCAAAGCACATTGAGGAGTTCAACATACCTGACTTCCCTGAGAATGCGGATATCACTCGAAAGTCAACACAAGAATTTTGGGATGAAGAGCCCCTCAAATGGGAGCAAGATGGTTAATAACTGGTTAGTGACCAAGAGGCCTCGAGTTGACCAGCTTCCAAAAGAGTTGTACCGCATTGAGTTCGTCGAAGAAATCAGGGACATGATTACTCTCTTGAGTCGAGTCTTCGGTTTACCTTCTGCCAGGATTTTCCACCAATGGATGTATCAGTTTATCTGTATCATTCTTGCCAAAAGAGAGTTTGTGGATTGGGCCACCATCATCAGTGATACCCTTCACAAACAATTGGTTGAAGTGAAGATGACTGGATGTTTCTACATGACATCATATTTGACTTACGCAGTGGCAAGAAGAAAGCTATTTTCGGGACTCAAAACAAGAGGAGTCATGGGTCCATCAAATAGTGTCTTCCATTACCATCCGCAACTAAGTTTGAAAAATAGTTCTCACCATTTCTAAAGAGTCAACGATGCATTCACCTTCCGCATGATTCAAAACCTGAATCGAAATACAGAGGAAAGATTTTCTAAAGAAGCCATGGATGTCATTTCCCAATGGGGAACCTGGTTTATTCAATTTTTATCCTTTTCCTACATTCACGTAAGTGGCTTTGCGGGTACTCCATGGAAACTTCCTAAGTACATCAGTGACAAATGGGCATTGATGGAGCTTGCGCAACAACTATTCCAAGTTCACTGTCTTCTCAGTGACAAGCATCGCTCAGGAATTCATTTCCGGATCCAAATCGGGGAATACCAATGTCCAAATCTCTTCAGTGCACAACTCATGGAAAAAGAGTTTGCCCTCATCACTATTCATTCATACGTGAAGAGATCTCAATTTGATATCAATGGATATATGCAGAAGATTCTTGGAGCAAAGTATCAACATAACCCCACCATGGAAGATTTCTAGGCTACCTGTTCAGACGAACATGAAGTAAAGAGACAAGAGTTTTCCCGTCTAACCCTTGCTCAAATCAAGGCCTTTCGCATCAGGAACCCTCCAGATTCATTTGTAAATGATGATGAAGATGTTATTGATCCTTCATATGATGCAGTTGCTTTTATCCATTGCCACGAATTGATTGGACTAAAAGAGATGAATTTTCTCTTGATAGCAAGAATCAACCGATTCTTGAAAGAAGCATATCTTGGTACGAAAGAAAACTTGCCAAATTACAATCAACTCAAGATCATACTTCAGGATCACAAAAATTGCCAACTCGAGGAGGTCTCTAGCCAACCATAGCCCCTTCTCAATCAACCTCCATGTCATCTAGTCATATGCAACAATCAAGAAAGGAGTGGTTGCCAAAATCCACTTCACCGAAGAATGTGTCGCGAGGTGAAGAATCTAAGGGTCCTAGCCCCTGCGAAGGAAGAGAGCGTGTATCAGGATTTTCCACTTCAAGCAGAGATTCTTCTACTCACATTGTTGATAGTTCTCAGAAGCTCGTTACAAACAATCCTCAGCCATGCCCTGCACAAGAGTTCACTCAAGTGCAAGTAGTTCAAATATCGAATGCTTCGGAACCTACAATTCACGAAGAGATTTCCCAAAATCTCCCAAATGATCAAGGGGTGGATATCGAGATTATTTCTCCTAAGATTGAGGTCGTGGAAAGGATTCTTGCAAAATCTCGTGATGTTGAGAACAATGAGAATGTTGCTTCAGGCTCCAAGCTTCTGTATGCGGAAGTAGTGAATGATACTCCTTTTTGGGTCGATTGCGAAATCAAGAAAAGGAAGAGGGTTGTCAAGGCAATTGACATTGATTTTGATGCCCTTTTCAAACTTGTGAATGACATCATTCCCAAGAAGCCTAAAGTGCTCTCTCGAATAATGGTGGACGACGACGGAAACAGATTTGCGGATCTTGCCATCCCACAGGTTGACAAGGAGCGTAATGCCATGACATCCGCTGGTTATGAAGTTTCCAGACTTGGACTTGGGAAGTCCACATTGGAAAGTGACATGGCAATGGCCCGAGATTCGATTGACATCGTGCTGAAGAGACTTGAGAAATATAAGTCTCAGAACTCTCAGCTCAAGGCTGAAAAGAATCAATTGGTGGAATATGTTCAACATCTAATAAATCCCATATCATCCACTTTCCCAGTACCTGATGCAGTGGCTGCCCCTGATGAAGAAACTCTCAATTTATCAAAAGAAATAAACACATTGGGCCGTGTCACTAAAACTTGGCTTTCAGAGATTCTCATTTTAGGCCAAGAGACAATAAAAACAGCGGTTAAGCTCCATGAAAACTTTTGTTTCTAGCATATCAAATTTGGATAAGATATTGCCCAGTCTACAGGAGATGACGAGTATGGAATCCTCGGTTTTAGCCATTTAAGGAATTCTCGAATTTGCACATCGAGGGACACGTTTTCTTTGGTGTTTGCATCTCAAATCAAGGAAGGCGCTTCTCGAGGATTCTATGATCCATTATGAGAGCGTATGCAATGAAGTTTTCACTTCACTTGCCTTGATTCATGAATTCATAGCTGAGATCCCTTGCAACCTCGTAAATGAGTAAAATCAAAGGTGTTCATCGGAACATGTGGAAGAGCAATTTTCACAATTGTTTAGGGACATGTATACTTCTATCATCAACTTCTTTTCAGCTTCAATGGAGCGTTGCATCAAATTTAAGAACTTGTTTGAGAATGCCCAATCAAAGATGGTCCATTTGAATGATATGCTAGGTAGGATCTTGGAATCGCAAGTATTTTGTGAGGCTATTCTTCAACCAAATGAACTGCCAGAAGAAGAAAAGATGTTCGAAACATTGGGAAGGTTCAGATCCTTTCAATTGGCAAAAGCAACGGATCCTAATTTCACCGATGGTTCAAGAAAATAGTTTTCTTGGTATCTAACAAAATGGGAGAGTCCATTTCGCAAACGTTTGAGATAAGCAGACCCCATTTCAATGGATAAGGCACTGGTTATGGTCATATCTTTTAAAAGTGGAATTTTGGTAAAAAGGGATGTTGTTATTGAATTTTCTTCCAGAAAAATGTTGATAACTTAAGTGATTTCTATTTTTGGTAGCTTTTAATAAAGTTAGTTGAAAAAGTCAAAAGTCACTTAAGTGCCATATTTAATGTTCATGTAAAACCCTAACTACTTTGTAACCAACTTTTGGATTATAGAAGGAAGTTAGGGGCTCATTTGTAAAGGGAGACTTTGCGAGAGGAGAAGAAAGTACTTTTTTGTGTAAGCTTTGTTTCAGGAAAGAAACTTTGTGTTCTTTTGTGAAGGCATTTTAGCGTTAATGAAATATGAACTTTATGTCCCATTCATTATCTCTTGTAACATTTGATGTTCTTATGTTCATTAGATGTTAGATGTTTAAATCTTGCATGCAAATATTGTTTTTGATCTTATTGTCAACGCTATTAATATGTTGTTCTAGTTCATAGTGATCAAGCTCTGATTATCTACTTGCTCATGTATGTTCCCTTTTACTTATTCTTGTTTAGCTGATTCAAACTCCATTTTATTTGTGTCAATTATTCATCATTCTTCTTCGTGCAATATTAGGCTCTGCTTTTACCTAACTCTTGCATGTTTCTTCCATTCATTCATTTCCGTTCCCTTCCTTCATTCCATCCCATCTCCCTCATTCAATTTTCTTTCCATTGATGCTCCAAAACACCCCCCATATACAATTTTGGATGTACAGATGTAAATACAGTTTTGGTTTTCAATAAAGACAGCCTCACCTTCATTGAGGAGGGACTTCGTTCCCACACTGTTGCGTGTCATTTGCATGCATGCAAATCCATATGCTAACAGACCATAGTGCAGACAAAACTACTTCAGCATAGTATGAATTTTTTGAGCTATGCTTCTTGGGACACCTTGCAGCAGGATTTTGCTCTCTACTTTGTTGTTTCTTTTATTGGTTTTTGGGTGTACCTTACAGTGACTCTTTTTCATCCATGGTAACTCTTTTTTCCCAGTTATTGTAAATGAGTACCTTATTAGGCCTTGTTGCCGAGACTCATATTTGGATTATCTCCTAGCTTTTCTCATTTCTCACTCCCAATTTTGCGCTTATGGGAGGGTGTTCGAGTTGACGTGTTCACACTGTTAGGTGGTTCGGAATATTTTCCCAGCCTTCTTAGTTTTAGCTATGTTCACACCACTCACTTGAGATAAGTTTATTTTTGGGAGTATAGTTGTTTTATTAACTTGTTATTTTATTCACACGCAAGTGGCTTGAGCATGATTTTAGGGATTTGTAGCGTTCCCAAATATTAGCTCTCCACCCTATTTTCTAGTTGAAGATAACTTGTTAGCCTATAATATGGGCACTCCCTCCTTGTAAACATAATCATTCCGGATTATACATAATGAGCTAAATAATGAGACAATATTTGGTCCAAATTGATGTGCATTGTTTTTTGTGTTGTGCATGTTTTGAAGTTGTGGTAATGGATATTGTTGGAGTGATCCTAGTTGACTGAGAAGCATTGGGTTCTCTAACATGAAGGCCCCCTAAGTTGGAATGTTAGAGGCTTAAATGCCTCTTGACAAATGTTGCCTAGTTAGGAGGATGAAAGAGCAACGTAAATCAGTTAACATAGTCCTACAAGAAACTAGCATAGCAAATGCTATATAGAAATGATATGATAAGGAGGAAGTGAAAGCAACTGGATTGACAGGAGGGCTCAAAGGGAGGTTTCATTGTCTTTTCCGTGAACATCCTACGCTCACGACCTTCTTCAGGTATTATGATCAAAGGTGTCTCGCTCTCTATTTACAGGAAGCTATTAAGCTCCATGACAGGGCCCTCCATCCTCCTTCCAGGGAGGCTACTACTCGACGGATCACATCTTTCTTTGATTGGCTCCTGGGTGTGAGGGGCACTAAGTGGGGACATGATCCTAGTGGAGATCTTCTGGCTAGATCTGTCAGGATTAGAGGAGCTTCTTCCTTGACAAGAGATATCCGGATTCATGCGCAGCCAAGGGCCCCCTCTTTTAGACGACAGACCACTAGGTCCACCCAGAGAGCTCGACATTCCACGGAACATGGGCATCTCAAACAGTTTCCAGTCCCTGACACCAGACAGCAGCACATCACCAATTTCTTTTCAGCTAACCTTGGGCGACACTCGTGAGGGTTGGTGTCGAGGCCTTTCCCTCCACCTCCCTCTCTTTCCTTGTGCTCTCTTTCTTCTTCTTCTTCTTCTTCTTCTTCTTCTTTTGTTGTTTTCAGAGACCCTCTTGGGTTTTCCCTACTGTCTCTGCTTTGCTTTGTATGGTGCAGTCCCATTGACCTATCTTTGTGGTCACTTGTTGGACATTTAATATAATTATCTTATCTTATCTAACTCCCTGAAACTTATTATGAAGGATTTGAAAGGCAGCCTTGTTTTTGCTTTATCCAATGTGTACATTCCAGCGGGGTAGGAAGAGAAAAGGGAATGTTGCGAGGAAATTAAAATGTTATAGAAAAAACCACTCTCATCTCTCTTGGATCTTGGGTGGCTACTTCAATGCTATTTCAAGGAAGAAAGTGTATGCAGGTAAAAAATGTGTCTCAATAACATGCACTCCTAAATCATTCGTTCTACAAGGGTATCGAGGCAACGAGTAGGAAACACACATGTACCGACATACAAGGGGATAGACTTGAAGGGGCTACAATGAGCGCTAGGATCGCATATCTAGAGGGTAGTAATTCCTACACTAGGTCAACCTAGGGTTTCCAAGGCCCATGGTCAAGATAGAGAAAGGAACCCTACTGAGATATCGATAGTTGGATGTGTGAGGTAGATCAATAATATCATGAAAATCAGATTGAGGATAGCTAAGGAGTTGTTGGTAGATAAAAGTACTATGCTAACTAACATCCAAGCATGTAAAACGCTAAGCTAACATAACATAATGAGAAAGGGAATGAAGTAATCTATGTAAAATGAAAAAGAAGGGTTAAAACACTCACTTGTACATGTAGGGTGGTTGTTGATGCATCTATCTCCCTAGAGAAGCAGCACACCGAGAGAGAATCACTATTAGGTGGAAAAGGGGAACACCATTCCTATCCTAGACTCACTATATGATGACCCAATAGTGCAAACAATCATCCAAGAAGAAGAGTGTCTGATCCAATCCAACCAAGATACAAGATGAACCAAGAGTTGAGTGAGAAAAAGTGAAGTTAGTGTAAAAGAGAAGAGCAAATGGCAGTTTGGATGTCTAGTTCCTTGTTTCTTCTCTTTTGTGAATGTCAAATGAGGTGAAGGTATATATACCCGACATAATTTTCCACGGAAGACTATGTCGGTTAGGGAAAAATCAAATGCCAACACAATGACTCGTAGGTGATTTTCTCAACCAGGGATATTTAAATGCAATGTGGGGTGAAAACAAGTGTCCTTAAATGTGTAAAATAGTGTCGTGGGTCAAATAGGTGGGATGAATAAGGGTGCCAAATGGGTGAAATACAAGTAAGAAGTCATGAATGTGACATGCATGAGACCTAGGAGGAAAAGGATAACTAATGCAAGGGAAACTAAGGATGGGACCAAATAGTGACATTCTCTCTATGTACTGTCTACTAACCCATAATGGTTACATGAATAATCATTCCCCATTCCCAGCAAGCCCTTTAAGGCACTCGCTTAGGAAATAGATGCATTAGCTGACCTTTATATGCACAAAGAAATTGTTAGTAACATGTATGAAAGATGAAAAGTGAAAAATTAGGTGTATAGACATGCCCCAGTCATTGATCACCACATGTCACAGATAGCACAACATGGGGTGGTCAATGGAGGAATATAATCCATAACATTGATACTAAAAGTAATCTGAAATGACTCATTGAATTGAAATATACCCACCAATGCATACCTAATAGTGTCATTCGTCCTACCACGGTGTGTGGGTGTAATCCATGCTACAAGAACCTTGAAGAATCAAAATTGAAAGGAAACACTATAGGATCATCAATAAAATAAACACATAAATCACCTAGCTAAGGGCCCATGGGACGAATGTAATATTGAACTACTTGTATTGGGTGGAAAGAAATGTGGTAGATAGAGTACTGAAACAATTTGGACGGATGACACTAGTAGTGATACCACCATTGCCACCCTTCTAATGTCATCATGTTAGAGGTTTGAGTTCCAGCACTACGACCCCACAGGGTACAAAAAGTGGGTGTACCAGAGTGGTGAGAATGCATGCTCAGGGCCCACCACAAATCATAGTTGTTAGTGGTACACATGAGGGATCCGATGGAGGATCCGAGGACATGGGCTCGCATGTCGGGGGTACAGACGAAGTAGGTCTGAGTCCCGAGGGAGGAGGTGGGGAGAAACCATCACCATGGCTAAGAGAGTGACAAGATGCAACGACATGACAGAGGATATTTGACAATAATCGGGCTACAGATGGTCGTGCATCTGAGATAGAAGCCCCAAACCACATAAGAGAGGAGACATGATATTGGTGCCCCAAGATAATTGGGCACAATATGTAGGAACCAGACCTCATTGATGATGAGGAGGAATGAGGTATTGGGTAGACAAGGAGATGACTGAGACCATCATAGAGAGACCCAGGCAACCAGGTAAGGATGATATGAGGTCATGTATTTTATGATTATTGATATATATATATATATATGTGTGTGATATTGTGAGTGATGTATGTTCCATTTTTGATTTTGCAGGGCAAATGATAGGAGGATTGGAACTCACTGATCAAAATTTCACCACCATGAGATCCTGGACCCAGTGTTGGATATCCGGGATATTGCAGTGATGGCGGATCCATTAGTGTCATCAGCTAGGGATTCAACAAGGTCATTTCATTTATTGGGAGAGGCAACGAGGACACTACAGTGACATAGAACACACATGTGATGATGTCTACCGACAGCATATATGTGATGTGTTACTGCAGACACAAGTAGATCTGGTACAGGATGGCTCGCTTAGCAGATGCCTAAAGAGCTACGAATCACATCATTAGATACCCAGCTAGCAAGAGCATAGGGAGAGGCCTTCTGGAAGCCCAATCTAGGGTGGCGTCCCTAGCTAGCACATCCTGAGCCACCAACATGGACCCATCAACTCAAAGCATCGTGAGACCACTACATGGAGCAAGGGTGCTTGAGTCATGTTGCAAATGGGACAAAGCCATTTTGTATGGTTTGATGATGTATAAAACTTTCTTCGATACACACACACACACACACACACCACACACACACACACACACACACACACACACATAAATCCATACATAAACATATACATATACATATATGTATGATGGTTTTTTGGTATTTGGTATTTGGATATTTTTTGGTATTTGGTTAATTAACTAATTTATCATTTTCCTATTTTCGGCATGTATGTGATAATACCACGATACTTAGGAACAATGATAATGAGATGATTAGATAGGAAAATACGGTGAGAAGATATCCCCACCCAATTTATGGGATTGATAGGATAGCCCAACCCACACAATGTGTGAAGAAATCCAAGAGGTAGAACAAGGCCGAGACATCGGGGGCGAATAGCGGTAGGAATGCCAAGGTGCGATGGTAACGAGATATTTAGAAATCAGTGTGATAAACCCAAGGGGGATTCAAGAGCCCAAGTGAAGGAAGAAGGTATTTATGTTTGTACAAACCCAAGTGGGGGCCGAGAGCCCAAGCGAAGACTGAGGGATTTGGCCAAAGAAGGAAAATAAGATGTGATTAATGTATTATATGTAATTAGCCATGAGGGGAAAAATATTGTAATGTTTCGGTGATAATATCATCAAATTAATTCAAGATGTGACTTCAAGCATGATTCGTGAGGTCTTCAATAAATGTTGCATAATAATAACTCTCTGGATGAACTTCAAACCGTGTGGCTAATAAGGTGTCATCATAATCCGATCCTCCAGTCGGGTGAGGATGTCATGCCAAATGTCATATGAGAGTGGGGATAAGGATTAGGGAGGTGGAGGCCCATATGTAGGTTGCAGATCTAGGTAGTCTAGGGGAAGGTAGTCAGTTCCGAGAGGAATCTACTCCTACACTTTTGAAGTGTGCAAGAGGGGTTTCAAGGAACGAGATGCTTACTATGCAGAACCTGACAGTCACCATCAGTATGCACAAAATATCCTATGATGAGAGAAAAAAAGAGCTGAAGTAGAAGGTTGTGTATTACCTTTTTAGTTTGGTCATGTTTGACATTAACTTTAAGCTTCTTCATGTGGTGTTGATAGGCTCTTCAGTAAGAAACATTATACCCCAGAGCCTCGTGTCATGTGTAATACAACTCGGTCATAAAAAAATGAGGGGCCATAATTAAAAGAGGTAGGAAAAGAGGTCTTGTAGGATGAAAGGTCTAGTGAGAGTATCTTATAAGGGTACCAATGTGATGGGTGGATATGGTGCCAATAAAGTAATATACCACTCAGTCATCGAGGAACAATATATAGGATCATTACCTATGAGATCATAAAATTTGTAGTCAAAATTGGCAACCCAATCATCTGCTTTAGTTAGGGAAAATAAGTCAGCTAAGTTAATGGTAATATGTGGAGGTGTATCCAGTGGAGAAATCAGAGGCTCAAGAATTGGTGGGGAAGAAGTATCAATGATTTTTGAAGGTTAATCTTGTACTAGTATGACATTTATGTCATGAGTGAATTTAGTATAAATGGTTTTTTGGGTAACGTAAGTCTTTTTGATCACAAATATGGGCATAGCTAGCCAGGTGAGGGTCATCCAAAGCATATTCATCATCGTAATCTGATGTGGAAGCATCTACCACACAAGAATCAACTATAATCTCAATTTATACCACATGTTCCATTAGGAGTTACGATGTACATGAGAAAAATTACGTGAATCAAAGTTTCCTTGTTTGGAGGCCACAAGGAAGGAGGAAAATGAGATACGATGAGTTCAGGAAGATCAAAGGTATTGATTCTATGTGTGAATTCATTGGGATCATCATCATCCAATGCCAAGATATTGGGAGGCATACACCCAAGCAACTCAAGATGATTGACATTTCCGCAAAGAGAATCTATACGGTAGTTAAAGTGTTGATACTCCTGAAAGGGGATAAGATATACTTCATCAAGTGTGGGGAGCTTGTAATTCCTTTTTTGTTGAATCATATCATAGTTCCAAGGGTTAATGTATCCTTGAAGCTTATAAATAGCTCCTTGGTGAGCGAAATTAACACACTAACATGTGGAAGAAGCAAATGGTGTGCATATGACAAGTCCAAGGCTGCCCTAGGATAATATTATAAGCTAAGAGAAAATTTAATACCATAGAATGTATGGAGCAAATGTTAATACTAATGAGATAAAAACAAGGTAAATGTGAAGATGAATCAATTAGAATAATGAGTAGGAATTTGGAGTGATGGATGCTTTTAATGAGAAATGCTCGATAAGAAAGTCTTTAAGATTCATGTTAAGTTCATCAGAGAATGTATGCTAGCCAAAGATGTGTCTTAATAACTTGCACTTTTAAATCATCCATTCTACCAGGGGTATTGAGGCAACGAGTAGGAAACACACATGTATTGACATACAAGGGGTAGAATTACAGGGGATACAACTAGCACTAGGGTCACATATATAGAGGATAGTAATTCCTACACTAGGTCAACCTAGGGTTTGCAAGGCTCATGGTCTAGATAGAGGAAGAAACCCTACTGAGATATCACTAGTTGGGTGTGGAGAGGTATAGATCAATAATAAATAAATGAAAGTGAAATGAAAGTGATGATATCTAAGGAGATGATAATTAATAAGAGTAATATGCTAACTAAAATTCCTAACATATGTAACACCAAGCTAACATAAACACAATGAGGAAAGGAAATGAACTTGTCTATGAAAAATTACAAAAGATGGTTAGAGCACTCACCTTGTACCTGTAGGGTGGTCACTGATGCATCTATCTCTCTAGAGAAGAAACACACCAAGAGAGAGAATCACTATTAGGTGGAGAATGGGAATACCATTCCTATCCTATACTCAGTATAAGTGACATAATAGTGCAAACAACCATCCAAGAATAAGAGTATTTAATCCAATCCAATCAAGATGCAATATGAACCAAGAGATAGATGAGCAGATGCAAAGATGACACAGAGAAGATTAGAGCTAATTGTAGTTTGAATGATCATGGATTCCTTTGTCTTAATGTGAATGAGTGGTGTATATGTATATAATCAACATTATCTCCCATGGGTGATTGTGTCGGCTACGGGAAAAATATCACATGCCGAAAAAATTTCCCCCCAGCAATTGTGTTAGCCATGAATGATAAAATGCCATGTGAGGGTAAAAATAGGTGTTGAGAATCGAATAGGTGGATGAACAATATGCCAAGATGATGGGATGTAAGCAAAATATCATGAATGTAATTTGTGTAATACCTAAGGGGATACAGATAACTAGTATAAGGATAAGTAAGGCCAAGACCAAATAGCAACAATCTCTCCGTGTATTGTCTCTAACCCATAATAGTTATGTGAATAACCATTCCCCATTCCTAGCATGCTCCTTAAGGTACCCAATCAAGTAATAGATACATTTGTGACCCTTATTTGCATAAGGAAATTATAGTAACAGGTATGAAAGATGAAAAATGAAAAATTAGGAGTATACAAAAAGGAGGTTCAGTGAGTGTCCCTCAGAGTGTGGTGGATTTTAGGCTTTCTGTCTCATTCTTTCTTTGGACAATGTGGATCTTTAAGAAGACATGTTCACTTGAACCTTAACCACATGGGTTGGGGCTTTTACTGCATTGGGTTTATCCCTCATTTATTTTCAGTGCTTTTGTTCTTTCTATTAGTCATTTTTTGATCTTAGGTCCTTTTACCCTAGCACTTTCATTGTAATTGGATGCATTCTGAAGTCCCATTGACCTACTTTTGGTCATTCATGGACATTAGTATAATTTCATTCATATGATCTTAGAAAGATTAGACAGCTTTTAATCAGTTCGGAATGGTTTCTGCTTAAATGAAATTCGGCTAAGTGATATGCCTCTTTGCCAGGTCAGACCACAGGCCTATATCTTTAGTGTTGGAAAATGATCACAATCATTGGGTGTACCTTTAAAATTTGAATTCATGTGCATGCAAGAACCCTCCTTTGAAGAGAATCTCAAATAGTGGCAGAAATTTTCAGATAAGGAATCCAAAATATTTTCTCTCAAGAAGGAAAAAATATAAAAAGAGAGGTTAAAAGATACAACAAAAGACAGTTTGGCAATATCTTTCAAAGGAAGAATTAGATTTCAGGATACCTACAGAGAATTCAACAGATTCCTAACAGGACTTAATCAATTAACTGTGGAGATGGTGAAGCCCCTTGTACAAGAGTTCCAACAAGTTCCCCAAATAGAAGAAAACCCATTAAAAACAGAAATCAGAGTTATAGCTGAAAGAATGGAATAGAAATACTAAACTTTTCCATTTGTCCACGGTGGTCTAAACAAACCATAACTGAAGTGATCAGACTGTGACTCCACTTGGAGAAGTGCTTTCTGAAAATGAGAAAAAACAGATCTGAAGCAGAATATTTTTAGAAAAATTTACTGCAAGAGGTGGCCTATTGAAATAACTCCTGCTCACAAGGATCTGCTCCTCAATATCCCCAATTTCGTATCTCCATCCGATAACAATGTTTTGATGCATTCCGTATCTCAAGAAGGTTAGCTGTTTTGCCTTTGGTGCTGATAAAGCCATGCAACTGGAGGATTTTGGAAGTAAGATATTTTCGAAGGTTTTGGCATGTTATAGGTGAGGATGTTTTTGGGGTTTAAGGAATTGAAGACTGCCTTTTTGGCTCTAATTCCTAAGAAGGATGAATCTGAATATTTTGATGCTTATCACCCTGTTACACTATCTATAAGATTGTAGGTATGGTAACAGTGATTAGAATCAAAAGCTGCTAGTATAATTAATCTTATAGGAACAATGAGGCTTTGTAGTCAGTAAATAGATTCTAGATGAAATCCTTATTGCTCACAAATCGATTCACTCTCTGTACCATCATAAGAAGGCAGGAATGATAGTCAAAGTGAACAAGAATAAATCACATGATAAGGTTAACTAGATTTTTTGGACACTCTTATGTAAGTTTTCCTCATCTGAAAAATGGCAGAGTAAGGTGTGGAGTTGCACCTCCCCTCCAACCTTTTCAATTTTAGTATATGATGTCCCGACAGATAACACTCCACTATCTAAGTGGCTGCGCCAAGAAGATCCTCCATTCCCCTTTTTATTCATTGTCCTGATGGAAGCTTTGGGAAAATCTATAAATAAGAATATCACGGACAGAGGCCTTAGGGTATCAAAATTGCTTCTAAACTACAATCTATTTCTTACTTGCAATTTTCTGCTCTATTAGCTGGGGAACCAATGTGGAGGAAGCAGAACAGTTCAAATACATCTTAAGGCAGTATATGCTTCCGAAAGGACAAGCCATTTGTAACTTTATTTAATTTTGCATGTTTGTAATCCTTCCTAAACTAAGATCGCAGATCAGGCAAGGAAATGGTGTGCACTTTTGGCAGGATGCATGGCTAGGAAAATTTACACTTAATTAACCAAGAGGATTTTAGGGATATGGCAGAATATGCTATCCACCAATGGAGCCCAATGGTAAATGACTATATCGCAGAGATAAAATCTGTTCCCAGAAGATCCTTTATTCCCCTATTTATTCATCGTCCTGATAGAAGCTTTGGGAAAATCTGTAAATAAGAATATCGTGGAGAGAGGTCTTAAGGGTATCAAAATTGCTTCTAAACTCCAATCTATTTCTTACTTACAATTTTGTGATCTATTAACTGAGGAACTAATGTGGAGGAAGCAAAACAGTTCAAATCCATCTTAAGGCAGTATATGCTTCCAAAACGATCAGCCATTTGGAACTTTATCTGATCTTGCATGTCTGTAATCTTTCCTAAAATAAGATCGCAGATAAGGCAAGGAAATAGTGTGCACTTTTGGCAAGATGCATGGCTAGGAAAATCTACACTTGATTAACCAAGAGGATTTTAGGGATATGGCAGAATATGCTATCCACCAATGGAGCCCAATGGTAAATGACTATATCACAGAGATAAAAGACTCGACATATTGGAAGAACCTTGACTAGTCGGATCAATCATATACTGGTAAGAATTTCCTTCTCAAATCCAAACTTATTTATTCTCTTTCGTCAAGGTGGTCTAGACAAATTGGTGCGGGAAAGTAATGATATGGGAAAGTATAGATTAGCAAAGGGCTTCCCAATGCTTTCCTTTGGTTGGCTGTCAAGGGTAGAATTTTGACCTAGGATAAGCTATTTAGCAAAGGATTTTGTGGCCCTTCAGTTTAGAAAACATAGGTGGGCTTCTTGGAGAAATGGGCTCTTTTTTGGTCATCCCCAAATTCAATCAATAATCTATTAGATAATGGTATTTTAAAATTAAAAGTGATCTTTTAAATCTTGTTTGAAAAATGGCTCCTCCAAAAATCATGTAGAACATAGTTGCCATATAAAGGCTATGAATGCAATGATTCTATAAGTAAAATAGAATATCAGCTTTCTTATTAACAGCATAGATCCTCAAATCCGCTATTCATTTAGTGTAAAGAAACAAGGATCCTGTAGCGCGATGTTCAAACTCCATAGACAATCAATAACATTAGCTGAGGAATTGTGAGTGGCATGAATGAATTCACTCGACTTCTATTTTTACTTCTCTCACAAAAGCACTAAAGAATAAAAGTTAATAATTAGTATTTCAGTAGTTGGTAAGTTTGCTGGTTTTGGTACTTTAAACAAAATATCTTAGTTCCACTGTCCAAAAAACTGAGCATGCAGAAGTTTGTTCTTTAATGCACACAAAGCTACATGGAGAATTGTACAAAGTAATCTTTAAGGTGAAGATCCACAGTAGTAAAAATCGGCAGAAACTTACAATAAAATAATGATATCATATAAGATTCACAATAAATAGAAATCAAATTTAAAAACTAGAAGAATAGGTCTCAATCTATAAATATATTTCCATGAGATTCAAAGCTTAAAAGAAATTTTGTTTGAGTTTTGGCGGCCATATAAAGAAAAGAAATAACCTTTTTGAGACAAAGACGCCCCTGTTCAAGGCCCACGCCATCACCAACCCAGAGGAAGATGAATGATGGAGTATCTGCAATTGCCTGCAAGTGCAGTAATTTCGATAACTTAGACTAGAAGCTTCAATGAAAATTTGGGTAACAAGGGGAAAAAAGTCTAGATCAACTTAATTTATTAAAGGCCGGCAATTTAGAGAAGGAAAAGTAAGTGCACTTTAGATTATCCAATAAGTTATAACCAATGAATTTTATGCTGACAGTTGACAGAATCTAAGACCCGTGATGCAAGGACAGCCATAGCATAATCCGCAAATTGCTATATAACCAAAATGAACAGTTGTTCATTGTAACAAAAATGGTGAGTAGAACTTGGAAAAAAAAGGTAAAGAAGAAGTAAGTTATGATCGCACTACTATTAATAGTAAAGGGAACAATTCTGGTTAAAGTTCCTGAAGATAGTACCCAAATAAAATGATCTTAAATGCCATAGAAATGAACTGCACTATTGGAATTGTTTAAAAAACAGCCTTTGGTTAGCTAGCACATCGCTGTTTTATGAGTAGACTGGTTACCTTGGCCAGAGTATATCTCCTTTTTGCACTTATGATGAAAATCACAAGTATATGCTCCACGTTTAACAAATTTATGGCAAGTTTTCAAGCTTATTTCAAAATGCATTATATAATTCCTCAATAATACATTCATCATAAAATCAGCAATGAAGTGTCCCTTAGAATAAGAAAACAAGAGCATACCTCTATCTTAATATTCTGAATTTCTTCGAACGTCCAGTACTCCATATGATCCCCAACACCAGGAGCCCTGTGCACATATTCCTCCCATGGTGGATCAACCAGGATTACATCAAACTTTGTTCCAAACAATTCAGAAGAAAGTGCAGTTTCACGCAGATCACATTTCAGATACATAGGAGGGCAAGCACTTTTCGCAACAATTTCATCTTTCTTCTGAATTAGCTCCCTCAGTTTAGGATAGTCTTCAACCACATTTGTAAGTTCTAGTTCTCTAATAAAATTCTGGGGTCGCATGCCAGTGTCAACGAAATTTTGAGAGTAATCATTTTGCTCACCCCTTGAAGGTGCTTTCCCTGGAGGCCCTGTAATCCTTGTAGGAACTCTTCCCACATTTGTCTTTTCATTAACCATACCTCGGCCCATTGGACTAACGCTACCATATCCTGTCCCTGACATATTTGGAGAAGCCCCTCTGACAGGCCCTGGCTGATTAAAATACACGCCTTGATTTGGACCAGGTCCCATATTTGGCACAAATCTAGGACCAGAAGGTCCCGGTGGAGGAACTGGAGACAATCCAGGAGGAACTGCTAATATGTTCATCTCGCCGCCACCACGACCACCACCCCAGACCATGTGGCCTGCTGCATAAGGAGGAGGCAAGAAACCACCGGGACCCATGGGAGGACCAGGAGCAGGACCCATACCTGGACCCATTGCTTGTAAGGCCCCAGGAGGCAGCCCAAGAGGACCGAAAGGAGGACCCATGGCAGGAACACCAGGTCCTGGACCCGGCCCCATCATGGGCAATGGAATTCCACCCCGTTGTGTATCCCTTCCTTGAACCCTGCCTCGTCCTCTACCACCTCGTCCACCCTTCCCTCCTTGTTGCATCATCCGTGTGAATGAACCAGCTCCTTGGTTATTTCCAAAGGGAGACTGTGCTCCATTGCCCATTTGACCTCCACGACCACGGTTGTTCAGAGATCCCTTATGTCCTCTACCTCTTCCACCATGCATGTTTGATCCATCTGGAGTGATCCTTCCTGGATTCATGCCAAAATTTTGATCAAGGCCTGGTGGTGCGTCATCATCATACCTTTCACGTGAATCAGCATCACCCATCCTTCCTCTATCCTCAAAAAGAAACCCCCAGTCACCCTCTCCTGTACCTACCATAAAATCAGAAGGACCCCCTGAATCATTTCTTCTACTTGGACCAAATGCTGATCCAGAATCGCCTCTTCCATAATCATGAGAACCAGCTCTTCTATCCAAAACATCATTGCTACTGCCAAAACTTGATATGCTTTTCATGCCTTCCAGCCTCCCCCTGTCCTTTCTTTCTGTGGCTCCCCTTTGTAATTTCTCCCTATCCAATCTCTCCCTTTCACGTCCATGAAATTCCCAATCCCTGTCAAATTCATAATCCCCTTCTTCGCCCTTGAGATCCTTATCATGTCTATCATAATATCGACTTTTCCAATGATCTTTTGCACCTTCCCAATCTCTTGATCTTTCCATCCAATCAGAATCCTTGTCTCTAGGCCTCTCCTCTCGATATGCATCTCGCTCTCTGTCCTTTCCCTTCAGACTGATGCTTCTTTCTGTGTCTGAATCACCTCTGTCATCAGAAAACTCTCTATCAAACTCCTCAGAATCTCGACGAGCTCTCTTTCTGCCTTCAGGACTCCAAGACCTTTTCATGTGCCTTACTCCCCTTCCACTCCGACCTCGACCAGACCTTCCTCTATCTTCTATGTCTTCCCAGGCAATTTCTCTCTTTTCCTTCATTCTTCCTCTCTCGGCATGCTCGTCTTCATTGTCTTGAATATCCCAGTTTTCTGCCTCGTCCCATCTACCATGTCCATACTCCCTGAAATTTTTATGCCTTTCACTTTTCTCTTCCGGTAACTTGAAGGATTGCCTTTGACCTCCAGACTTCTCCCAGCTCTCGAAATCTTCAGCCATGCTATCAAATGTATCTCGCATTCTACGCTGCTGCTTGTCATCTGACTTCTCCATATTCATTGCCTTGTTTGTGTCCTCGTCATCTGCATGCATTTCTAACCTACCCTTACCCTTAGTCCTCCTTTCAGCTTCTTCTGTTCTCCTTTCTTCTCTGTCACTTGCTCTCAAAGGTTTCCCATCATTAAGGAATGTTGATGCTTCTCCAAACCTGTTCTTGCTCTTGGAAGAAAAATCCCCTGCTTCATTATCCCTTTCTCTCCCACCTCCAAGTTTATCCCTACCTCTCCCTACCCTCCTATCATTTTTATCTAAATCCATGTCTTCATTACCAACCTTTGGGGTAGACCGTGAGTAATCCGTTTCATCCCATCTCCTCCCACTGTCTTCCTTTTCATATTTGTTGCTGAGTTTGCCTCCCTGGCTCTTATCTTTTCCGCTACCTTTCCTTTCTGTATACCTTGCTGTATCATCTGAAGTTTGCCTAGCCAGCCCTCGTTCCTGTAATGTGTTCTCAGGGTCATTTTCCCTATAGAAATCGCTAGTTTTGACCCTGTTCCTGCTTTGAGACGTCTCATACACAGAAGCTGCTTTCACTATGGTATCCATTTTTCCACCCCTGACAATTCCACTGCTCTTCCTTGACTGATTTCTGTCATTATCAGTAAAAGGGTGTTGTCTAGATCTATCATCCTCGTCTGCTTTGGCTCCAACAGTCTCTTCTTTTCCTTTCTTCGTTACATCCTGGTAACCACTACTTGATTTCTTGTCCATTTTATCCCTATCACGTTTATTATCTGTATTACTGCCCCTGGTCCCATAATCATCAGACCTAGGGCCAATTACACCCTTGTCATCATACTCGTCCTCTTCACCACTTCCTGCTCTTCCTGAGCTTGCCGTGACCGATTTCTTTTTGCCACTACCACTCTTCCTCCTACTTCCTGTCTGCTGCCAATCCTCGGAATATTCATCAGGATTTCCCCGCCTCCTAGACTTGCTTGACCGATGCCTGTCCCTTCGGCGCTCGGAAACATCCCAGTCCTCGTCTTCCCCATCCCTGTCCCTGTCCCGCGGCGTTTCTGGGCTCTCCACCATAGTGCGCCGCTTTTCATAATGACGGGTGCTGGACTCAGAGATGTCCATCGCACCAAAGTACCCTGGAAAAAGAATAGCAGATTTAGGGTTTCTCCGTAACTTCCAGTTTTATAAAAATTCCAGATTCACGAAAGAAATTCAACAAATTTATTCTCCTGGAAAAAGGACAAGGATATCAAACTTGGGGTTTATCCAACTATTTTCAGTGTCATAGAATTTGCAAACTTTAACAAAAAAACTGTAAGAAATTTACTCCCCTGGAAAAAGATGGCAGACCTAGGGTTTCGACAAGGTTATCAATTTCATGAAAATTGTAAATTTAAGCCCAAAAAAAAAAGTGTTTTACGAATATCAAATATCAGACTAAGGGTGTCTCTAAATATTCAAATATCACAGGATTCATGAATTTAAGCAAAAATATTACAACAAAATTATTCTCACTTGAAAAGTAGGGCAAACTAAAGGTTTCTCCGAGAGGGAAAAAAGATACTGCAATAGAAATTGTAGAATTAAGCGAATCAGAAAGATACAATGTATTCCCCGAGAAAAATGATGCCAGTCTTGAAGTTTATCCAGGTATACTCAGCGTTATAGAATTTCCAAATTTAAGCAGGAAAAACATAACCAAATTATTTTGTTGGAGAAGTATGATAGACTTAGGGTCTCTCAAGTCGACAATTTTGCAATTGCTTTTTTCAAAATGTAGGGAAAAAAACTTGCATAATTTCAATGTCGTAGAATTTACAAAATATGCACATCAATATATTCCCCTGGAAAAGGATAAGGATTGCAAACTTAGCGTTCCTCCCTATATTTTCAACGACGTAGAATTTGCAGATTTGAGCAATAAAATTGTTCACAAAAAATTTACTTGCCAACGAATGGATGGCAAAATTAGGGTTTCTGCAATTGACTACAGTGTAATAAGATTTGCGGACTAAAGCAAAAAATAAAAAACAAGTTTGTTTCTCTGCAAATGGATGCGAATAAAGTAGGGCTCTTACACAAATAAATACAGTGTCATGAAATTTGCAGATTTCAGAAACATATCAAACAAATTTATTTCGTTTCATACAGACTCCATAAACTAAACAAGGAAAATAAAATTTGTACTGTGAGAGTTTCCGATGTATATACAATGTGTATATACTGACCTGAAGGTCTTCGACAGCGTTACGTCGGTGATTCCATGGCTGCTATTAGATTTTGTTTGGGTGTTTTTCACCAGGTCGGGCCGAAAAAACTAAGCGGCTACGAAGGAACTTTTAACGCCCCGATTTCATCCATGTGACCCTGGTCTTGTAAATTCGATTTTGTTAAGTGTAAATTCAAAAGTTTTTTTTTTTTTCGGAAGACTCGAGCTTTGAAGAGAGGTTTTATTCAAATTTAGTGTGCTTCACAATATGATGCAAAAATTGTATTTGCAGCCAAGTATTATTTTCATTTCTAATGAAGTGTTAAGTTAATTAAGTTTCGTGTATTAAGAGAAACAAAGGTAAGGTCCTTATATGGCCTTGATGTGGAGTGATTTGGTTTTAGTGTCAATAGGTGATTTATAGTATATGGAACTACCTTACGAGGCACTCAATTGTATTTTAAATACAAGGTGTACTATTTTTTATTTGTAATGAAGTAGTAAGCTAATAGACCTTTAAGGTTTGTGTAGTAAGGAAGGGAAATGAAAAGTCCTATTATATGGCTTATAGTACTCGGGACTACCTTTTATTGTTAAAGGTGCCTAATTATGTATGAAATACACGACGTGCATACCCTACCCCCTATAAGATTTGAACTTATGACCTTTCTTTTATGAGCACGAGTTATTTAACATTAACAACTCAAATGTACCAAAAAAATTGAATTGTGTTATTGTCAAAGCTTGCATAGTCATGAGCACAAATTTTTCGCCATCAAATTTAACTTAGTGTTTATTGTAGAAACTTAAACGTGAAAATTTTAGTTGGGTATTCCAAGTGTTATTTTTAAAAGGGGGGGTTATTTTTACTATGTGAGATATATTAATCAAATTTTTGTACTCTCTGAGTTATGCATTTTGTTTTGTTTTTGTTTTTGTTCATAAATACATTTATTGTTTGTTGTAAGACCTCTATTTGAATTATAGGATAATTTTTGGTTGATTTTAAATTATAAGAGAATTACAGGTCAAAGCTCATTGATGTGAGACATTTGATCTCAAGTTATGTGCATGTATGAGACCCTCCTCCCACCTTGTTGGAAGGACATGTAGGTGATTACACCCTAAATAAATAAATAAGTGTTGGTTTAAGATGTTCTTATTTGTTCATAGGAGTAAGGGCTTTAAACATATAATATATTCATATCATTAATAAAATATCGATGTGCATATTATAATATACTACTATTAGCAATTTATGAGATAGAATATTAGAAACATTTGCTAAGAATGTGAAAACACAAGAAAGAGGGTGCACTTAGTTGATTACAAACTCATAAGGTTGATCTAGCAATGTCAGATGATTGTATAAGCTAGAAATTATCTGTATGTACTTCATCTCTGGAACTAGGAGTGCAAACCAAGCAAGGACAAAATCGTTAGGGTTGTATAGAATTGCCAAATGGTCATGTACTTGGTGAACAGTTTTGTATGACAGTGAGGTGGTGTTCTACAACTTTTTATGCCCTTACAACTGACATTGATGTCATTTGCTCTAAAACCTCGTGTGTTGCACATGTGTGAAACACTTTGCATGATGTGAAATAGCTTCAAACCCTAACCACATGTATGAGACCTTGAAAAAGGTTAGTGGTTAGGTTGAAGTGACATATGTAAACCACATACGTTGGCAATACTCCAAAGAGGCCTCAAACCGTAAATAATTATCCACCTAGCATGTGATATCTATATGGATGCAATTGACTTGGCCATTTTGATCACTTGATTAATGCAACAATGGTTTGGTGTACTTGCCTTGACTTAGCTTAGATTGTCTCTAGCTTGAGAAGTGTGACCCTATAACCTAGTTGAGTGTGTTGCATACACGTGTAGGGGTTGCTCCTAGAGTGTGTTGTTGCTTTCTAGGAATGCATGAGAGATTAGAGTGCTTTAGAAATGATATTTGCAATAGGTGATCTTGAAAGTGCTAGGTAATTATTGTCAGGTGAGTAAATGAGTTCATTAGAGTTACTTATATAGGGGTTCGTATGTGTAATTTTGCATTACGTGTGACCCATGAGGAAAGTATCATCCCATAGAAAGATATCAAATGTAGAAAGTGATTCTTGGGTGATTAGACATTGCAAACATAATAAACTTGCAATGTTAATTGAAAGAAACTAACACCTAGTAGTCTCAAAGCAAAGCTAGATCTACTATAGAACCATCAAGATAAGAGCTCGAGGGAAATAACTTCTTCAATGCATAAACATGATAAAACCACTAAATGCTAAGCCACTCTTACTCTTTGTGATTGCTACCTAAAGAATGAACCTAATTAGATCATCTAACAATCAAATTGGTGTTGTTTGCCTCAAGAATTGAGGATGAGATCTCACCAAGAAATGGCTACAAGGCCATCTTTGGATCTTCCCATGCTCCTCAATTTGAGAGAATGGATGCAAGATGGAGAAGCTATTTCCAACAATGGAGAATGGCTCAAATCAAAATGCTTATAGTTTTCACTAGTACAAATGAGGCGTAAGAAGAAAGGGAAGGAGGAGGGTTCCTTACATAGCTTGTCTATTTGGGCAAGGCTAGCAATTTGGAGGATGTGGGATAAACCCCAAAGAGGAAATGCAAAGGATGTGCATGTTTGATAAAGGATGTTCATTTTCTGGGAGTTGAGAGGGGTTTAATTAATCAAATTTGATTAATTAATAGGTAGGGATAAGCTTGTAGAAGTTATTTAGGGGGTATCTAGAGAAAAATTAGCCTGATTCGGGGGATATGAGAGGGAAATTTAACCAATAAAAGGGGTTTATTGATTAAACTAGAAGGCGTAATTAACTAATAATGTTTAATTAATCATTTAGAAGTGTATCATATAAGATAGATAGAATGGTTATGCTATAAATAGTATCTCAATTCTAAAAAACAAGGATCAATTACGATGAAGGGGAAGCGGCAGCATAATGGACCAAAATAGTATTTTTTTTCAAATTTCAAATTTTGCAATGGTCGGTCGGCATCCCCCTCCTGAGATTCAGGGAAGGAGCTTACCGCGGGCCATGGTCTATCAGAAGCACTGTAGAAACGTCTGGGTCCCAGAGTTATAGATACGGTCTGTGTTCCTGATGCTAATATCATAAGCGACCCACTCTATTTTGATTCGGTTCAGACGGAGTTTGTATTTGTCTCTCTGGTGGATTTGGATGACATGGTTGCCCAACTCACCCTTCTTGGGGAAAGAACAATATTTACTAAATTTGTGGGTCGTCGTCTCTCAGTAGAGGGCATTCGTAGTTGGTGCGATACTCAGTGGGGCAGCGGTCTTCGCATTCGCTTCTTGGAGAGAGATTTTTTTCTTGTTATCCTCCATAGTTCGGCATAGAGGAACAATACCTTGGAGAGGAAAGATTTTCTTTTCATTGAGTCTGGTCTGCATATTCGTGAGTGATACGCCCACTTCGATCCGGCTCAAGCGGAAATGGATGGCTTACAAGTTTGGATCAGACTATATTCATTGCCTAGTGAGTTTTGGTCCTCCTCCATTCTATATAAAATCTACTCTAGCTTAGGTCATGTCGTTCGCATTAATCATGTTACTTTGGAAGGCACTCTTTTGTCTTTTGCCAAGATTTGCATTTTTATAGATTCCTCCAAAAAGCTATAGGAATTCATTGTCATATCCACCCCTTCGGGGAAATGGGTGCAGAAAGTGGATTATGAGGTAGTTTTTGATAGCTGCTTTAAATGTAAACAACCTGGTCATTTACAAAAAGCATGTAAAAACCCTCATGTTTCCAACGCTGCCGTTTGGAGGAAAAAGATTACCCCGCCATCTATTTCCTATTATGTTGCACCTCTTTCTTCTAGGAAAGATCACTCACTTGGTGTTGATCTCCCTGGTTCTGTTCCTGCAAAAGAGCCTTTTTTTCTTTATCCAAGTATAATCTCCCTGGTTAAGGAAACTGCGTCTATTGTTCAAGACTCTACTCGGATACTCTCTTTATTCCAAGAAGCCATCGCACTTGGTCTCAGTGCAGATGCAACCTTTTTGGAAAAATGGGTAAATGAGAAGGATGAGTTGATCGACTCCATTGATGGAGACTCTGGGGATCTTAATAACTATTCGGACAATGTTCCCGTCGATCCGCCTTTAGAAAAATTTCAGAAGTGTTTGATTATTCTGACTCCAGCCATTCTGAATATGGACATGGGGCCGAAAGCCCAGCCAAGTCGCCCTTCCAAAAACATTCTTTCCCTTAAAGATATTGTTGCAGGTAAGCAACTTCAACTTTATTCTTTTTTTCCATCCTCAAGTAGGACAAGTGGGTCCTCTCTGAAGATCAAATGATCCTTCTTTAATGGAATGTTAGGGGCATGAATGCCCCTAACAAGCAGCGTTTACTGAGACGCCATGTTATCGACTCGAAAGCTTTTTTATGTCTTATCCAAGAAACTAAGATGTCTAAAGTGGACTATAAGAATGGATGGTTTCGCAAATGGAAAGGATGGGAAGGGTGCTTCTCATACTCTAATGGTGCCTCTGGTGGTTTGGGAGTTCTGTGGAATTCCAGTTGTTGTAGTCTCGAGCCTTTATTGGTCGATCCTAATTTCATTTGGAGTAAAGTCTATATCAAACATCCTGATGTGTCCTTCTTTCTGTGTAATGTTTACGGTCCTAATAATCCGTTACAAAAAGGGAGCTCTGGTTGAGGATTCAGCCAATCCTTGACTCAGCTCTGAACTTTAAGACCGTTGTGGTTGGGGATTTTAATGCTACCCTCTCCAACAAAGATAAACAGGGGGGAATCCAATGGCAACCTCGTTCTCAAGTGGATTTCACCTCCTTCGTTGCCTCCGCCAAATTAGTTGATGTGGAACCAAGCTCTGGTTGGTTCACTTGGAATAACCGGTGTCTTAGGTTCAACTCCATTGTTGTTCATCTGGATCATTTTCTCGTCTCCGAAGATTGGCTTCAACACAACTTTTTCATCAAATGTTATGTTCTTCCTCTCTCAGGATCTAATCATTTCCTTGTCTCTCTCATCATTTCCTTTGACCTCTTGCCGCGTCATTCTCCCTTCAATTTTGAGTCCATGTGGTTACAGGATCCCTCTCTTAGGCCCTTGATTAACTCTTGGTGGGCCTCCTTCATGATGAAAGGGACTTGGATGTTCAAACTATCAAAGAAACTTTCTTTGCTGAAAGACAAATTATTGGAATGGAACGTCTCTTGTTTCAAAAATATTTTCCAGGAAAAACAAAGGGTTGAAAAAGAACTGCGTATCCTTAATGAATATGTTTTCTCTTGAGGTATGCACCAGGAAGACTTCCTTAAGGAAAAATCTTTACTCTGTGAGCTTGTTGATCTTCTCCTTAAAGAGGAAATTCATTGGAGACAGAAATTGTGTGAAATATGGTTAGCTGATGGGAACAAAAATACCAAATTCTTCTATGCTTATGTCAAAGCTAGAAGAAATGTTAATTATATCTCCTCCCTGAAGTTGGATGATGATACGGTTTTGTCCTCTCAATCTCAGATTAAAACCGAGTCGGTGTCTTTTTTTCAAAAGCTCCTGAATGGCGACTCGACCTCTCCTCTGGACGCACAGCTTTCCTTTTTTAATCAAATTCCTAATCTGGTCGATGATCTAGATAACGCTAAGCTTCTTTCTCCTTTTTCTAAGGATGAAGTTCGTAGGATCGTTTTCTCTATGCAAAGGGATAAAGCACCCGGTCCAGATGGTTTTCCAACTTCTTTTTTCTAGGATTTATGGGACGTTATAGGGGATAATGTTTGGCATTCCATGGAGGAATCTTGTTGTTTAGGAAAGCTTCTTGGCGCTCTTAATCATATCTTTATATGCATGTTCCCCAAAAAGGCACTGGCAGCTTCTCTTGATGACTTCAGGTCAATCTCCATATGCAATACGTCCTATAAGATTATTTCTAAGGCTACTGCTTCTAGAATGAGTGGCCTTCTTCAATAACTTGTGGTGCGGGAACAAAGTGAATTCATCCCTAAGAGGTCTATTGCTGACGGTATAATCATTTCTCATTACCTAATCCATACTCTCCACTCTTCCTCTCGCTCAGGTATGATGATTAAATTGGATTTTAGCAAAGCTTACTATCATATCAACTGAAGATTCCTTTGTAAGTCCCTTCTCGCCATGGGCTTTAACTAGCAATTCTGCAATTGGATTTTCAATTATTCTTCTCCTCATTTTTTTGTTCTGGTTAATGGCTCAGTAGAGGGCTTCTTCAGCATTAGTAGGGGCCTGAGGCAGGGAGATCCTGTTTCCTCTTTTCTTTTCATCCTAGTTGCTGAGGCTTTGAGTCGTGGCATCAAAGTTGCTCTTCTGGTATGGACTCTTAAGGGTATCCATTTAACTTCCAACCTTCCCCCCCTTTCACACCAGTAGTTTACTAATGATACTTTCTTATTCAGTCAAACGTCTATTCCGGAAGCCCGATGCTTTTATTCCATTCTAGATTTTTATTCGTTTGCGACTGGCCAGGTAATCAACTTCCATAAATCTGTTATTTTTTTGTTTAATGTTGCTCCAAAGTTACAACAAAGGATCAAGGCTATTCTTGGCTTTACGATGGACTCCCTTCCTCATAGATATTTGGGCATCCCCCTCTTCTCTGGCATTGGGTAAAACAAATATTTGGGATAGGCTCCTCAATTCTTTGTCATCAAGGTTGCTTTCTTAGAAATGGAAATGGTTTTCCTTGGTTGGTAGAGTTCTTTTGATCAACTCCATCCTCCAGGCCCTCCCGATATATATGTTGTTGGTCTTGTTGTTACCAAGGAACATCTTACTCAAAATTGAGAAAATGGTCAGATCCTTCCTTTGGCAAGGGAATAACAAAGGAAAGAAAATTTCACTTGGTGAATTGGGAAACTTTCAAGCTCCTCAAGCCTTAAGGTGGTCTCAGGAATTTTAGATCTGGCCTTTTAGAATTCGGCTCTCAGTGCTAAACTTGTTTGGAACTTCATTACTGATGCCAAGCAGTTTGCTTTTCAGGTGATTTCTCATAAATATTTGGAGGCTGGCCACCTCTGAGCTCCTACTTTCTAACTCTGAACTCCCTAAAGGTTCTCATAGCTAGAACTTTATTTGCAAAAGAAAATCTCTAATTGTTGACTTGATCTCCTGGTAAATCAACAATGATCAGTTAGTTGCCTTTTGGGAGGAATAGTTGGAATGGGTCGTACCTGCTTAAACTTATTCCCAATATTAATAGAGTGATGAACATCTCCAGAGCATCCTGGGGCACTAAAGATACCGATTTTGGTTGCCAACATCCGAATGGTTCGCCATCCTTGGCAATGGAAAGATATTTATTCCATTGGAGCCTCCCTCCAAAAATCTTTTACCTTCTTAAAAGCCCTTTGGGCTAGGGCATGCTCACTTCAATGGTGGTGAAGATCAACGATTATGGATTTGTGACAACTCTAGCAACTCTGGCACGATGACACTTCAACGGTTATCCTCAACTTATCTCTCGGTCGAGTTTTGGGCTCTCCTTGCTCCTTTCGTTGTTGGCATCCCAATCTCTTGTCTAAAGTTTCTATTTTTGGTTGGCTTGGTTTTTAAAACGAAAGTTCTTACTCAGGTGAGGAGAAGATCTTGGGGTTACGCCAGCCCCTTCGAATGTGTGCTTTGTGGTGAAGCCGAAGGAGGATTTGGATCATCTTTTTCTTTTTTGTCCCTTTGCTTCTAGATGTTGGCATTGGCTTTTATCTAACCTAAATCTTGTTTGGGTTCCTTGCAAAAATATTGGAGATACTCTCCTCTCTTAGCCTAGATTAGGACAAGATAGTTCCCTCAATTCTATTTGGATCACTACTCCTTTTTTCCTTAGATAGCACATTTGGTGGGAACCTAATTTACGTTTATTTTGGGAACAATTTGTAGAGCTACCTGTTTTTCTTAATAAGCTGGAAGTGGCCATCTCAGATATTTTTTAGTAAAAACAAGCCTCTCCAATCCCATTTTTTCTTCTAGAGATGTGATTATTAAAAACTCTTAGCCTCTCATCAAGATCCCCAACCCTAGTTCCATCATCAAAAAAGGCCTTTCCCAAGTTGAGAAATTAATTAGAAGAAAAAGGGCCAAATGGCGACCTCCCCCCAGGGGCATGTGGAAACTAAATTTTGATGGGGCCTCGAGGGGGAACCCTAGTAAATCTGGTGTTGGTTGTATTATCAGGAGTGATTCGGGCACTCTCATTTTTGTAGGTTCCTTTCCACTTCTTGATTGCTCCTGTAATTTGGCTAAATCTCAAGCTCTACTGGAAGGGGTCAAATAGGTAGTACACCTTGGATGTGAATCCCTTTTCATTGAAGGTGATTCCCAAATCATTATTCATGCTATCTCTAGTGGATCTTCCCCTTTGTGGAAAATTAACGCTTTCATTTCCAATATCTTCTCTTGTCTTGGCAAAATACGCACATGGCACATCAATCATATATTTCGTGAAGCTAATCATGATGCAGATCTTCTTGCTAACTTTGTCCATTGATCACCTTGTCGCCACTGTCATCTCAAGATATATTAAAGCATGACAAGGCCTCTCTTGCATCATCTCACACGAGTTCAAGGGTACTCAGCAACAATTTGGATTTGTCGCTCTACGCACGTCCAATGCCTCTTTTAGGTGTGGGTGTTGGCTTGGGGTGGATTCATGCCCCTGTTCCATTGTTTTCGCGTAGATTTCTCGTTTCTGCTCTCCGTTCATAGTGCGTTCTTGGGCTTTCCTTTTGTTTTTCTTCAGAGCTCAGTTTCGGAAGAAGCTTTGCATTACAATATCGATAGAAATTGTCTCTCCAAAGTCTTCTGTTACTCATCTTATGAGGAGGTCGAAGTGATTGAATCCATCTTGGGGGATTCCTATCACTTCTGGTCACGGCATGCTTGTTCCAACTCGGAGATCGCTTTGGCCTTTGCCTCCTTCTGTCTGCTTTTACATTGGGATCCGATTGTTGTCAAATTTAGCACCGACGATGAGATATACCCAACTCACAGGGTCGGTCTTCACGAAGAATTGCTCAACTTTTCCCTCCTAGATCTTCTTCTGTGGGTAGAAGAGGTTGATGAACTCACCATTAGGTCTGGTTGTAGTATTCAATGGCTCTGCGAGCAGTATCGTGATCTTCTTCATTATGCTCAAAATGTTCAGTCTTTGTTATCGGCGGGTCAGCTTGATCACAGACTCCTCCCCGAGGTACATATTGCTGAGGCCATGTTTCCTAGTTCATTCTGCCAGTGAAAAAGTGGCAGGAGCTCAAGGACAGAGCTATTGGTGCCTTGCTACTTCCTTCTACGCGAGGCTAATAGGTGTGCGAGTCACCCAAATCAGTTGAGTGTTCAGGTTTCGGCCTTTGGGCTTGGTTTTCTTCGTTTGCTTTGGCTTTTGCTTCTCGGTGTTTCATATTCTCATCCCTCTCTCATGAAGACGGTGGCCTTTCTTCTTCTTTTCCCCCTCCCTTCTTCTTCATTTCCTCTTCTTCTTTTGCTCCTCTATTGTATGGTTGGGGCCTAATCCTTTGGTTCATAGCTCCGGTCAAAACCATTTAATAATTAAAAAATCATTTAGAAGTGGATTATAAATAACAAAAGGTCGTTAATTGGCATCTGGAATGGGGGAAGGGTTAATTAATTAACGAAAGGTTGTTAATTAACAAATAAGAAGGGAAAACTTAGCTAATTAGTAGAAAAAGCGTTAATTATTACAGAAATGACGGGAAAGAGGGTAATTAGTGCAATTTTAGTCTTAAAACTGCATAAGCAGATTTTAGGTGTCTACATTTGCCCCTCTTTGGGGTAGCGTAAGCGATGCCACTGTCAAATATAGTAGACAAGTACAGACAAGTAAATTTTTAAGGAGTGGAAGAAAATTTAGTAGAATGAAGGATGCCCCCTCGAGTGTTGATGGGGTGATGGAAGAGGTCAATCGATGATCAAAAAAAGATGAAGGAAATAGATAGAAGAAATAAAAGGGGGGAGGGGGGATAAAAATAATCCCTATTGCCCCATGTGTTTTTGAAGAAAAGTGCGATAGAAGAAAATGATAAGGAAGAAAAATGAAGATGAAGATAATGGAAATAATGTTCATCCAGTTGATGTAAAAACATCTTTATTTCATCATTTTGTTGTGTGATCTACATCTTCGACTCTTTATTATATATATATACATGCAAGGACTAGATCAAAGTAACATACATGATGCAATGATTTATGAGTAAGTAAACAAGCAGACAAGCAACCAAACAAGTACATACAAATACGCTCAAACAAACAATGTTCAAGACAATTGTACTAATGTTTTTGTTATCTAGCTTCAGATTCCACCTGTTCGAGTTATACGACAAGGGTTAAAGATGACACCCCAAGCAACAATACATTGCAAGGTGAATAAATGGAGGATAGGGAAGTCCCATGAAAAATTAGATGTTCCCTATGAAACAGTACCATGCAACTCGTTTGTGTAAGGAAGTACAGACATAGCAGGGGGATCAACTTTTGTTAATGGAGGTAGACCAAAATGACCCGCAAGTCACACAAGAACATGTGAGAATCAAAGAGAGATTGTTTTGTAGGATGATTTTTGATGTTTGAGGGCATTGTGCTTGAAAAAATTCAATTGAGTAAATGTTGTGTTTACTAATTTTGAATTTTTCTTTGGAATTTTGAAATTTTGAATTTTTTTTGATTTTTAGGATTTTTGAATTTTTGTACCAATTTTTAGGATTTTTGAATTTTTACCGATTTTTTGAAATTTTAGAAGAAAATGGCAATGAAGAATGATAGCATGGTGGTATGCCAAAAAAGATCGCCTGGAAGCAAAAATATGCCACAAGGAGAAGAAAAGGTCGTCAGGATGCAAAAATATGCCCCAACGTAGCGAAAACATGCAAAAAATGACTATTTAATAAAAATAATCATAGCGACAAGTGCTATAAGAATATAGAAG
The DNA here is from genome assembly GCA_019776745.2 of Taxus chinensis. Lineage (NCBI taxonomy): Eukaryota > Viridiplantae > Streptophyta > Pinopsida > Cupressales > Taxaceae > Taxus > Taxus chinensis. Next base: position 59,498,855 of record CM034147.1, on the reverse strand, counting down.
AATCATGTTAGTTATCCAGCCTCTGGGGGTGAGAAAAATGAAGAATTAGGGAAAAACAACTATAAATAGCGGGTCGGGAGGGCGAAAAACCATCGCGACAAGTTATTGTTATTAGCCCTTATTGAGTTTTGAGAGGGTTTTGCTTTGATTTGCAAGAGAAATGGTGTGAATTTAGAACTGTAGACATTGTGTAGACAAGGTTTGAGAGTACATGAGGATTCCCAAGGATGGCTCATAGGTATGAAAAAAAAAAATATTCTAATTTTTGAGTGCATTTAATGCCTTTTTAAGGTAGGGAAAATGGCACGGATGATGCTAGCACGACCCTTGAGGTGCACTCTAGTGTGAAGGGCGCACATGTTAGTGTAAAACTAGAGGTGCACTAGTGTTTAACTAAAATTTTGATTTGTTAGGGGCGCATGGCATGAAAACATGAGCGCTAGTGTAAAAACATAGCGTGCTAGCGTAGGTTGCGCTAATGTTAAATGGGGTGCGCTAGTGTCAAAACACATGTGCCAGCATAGAATGTTAGGTTTAGACAATTTTTAGAGAAAAAGGAGATAAGAAGAATTTAGAGATGAATAGATGAAAGTAGATGATGTTTTGAAGAAGAAATGATGTTAATAAGTGGTTTGCCTGATCTTACAGGTTAGATTAGGCAACTTGGAGACACGCGAGTGACACAGTCAACTTCAAGCCTATGCAGATACTTTCTCGCGTCAGGAGAAGATTTATCTTGCTACCACCTTAGATGTTATAAGCCTCACTTATGTGGCCCAGATGCCACAGATTACCTTAGATCACAACCTCCTCACTGCCTTAGCAAAGAGGTGGCGCAACGAGACTCATACTTTTAGACTCCCTACAGGCGAGATGAGTGTGACCCTGGAGGATGTTTGGAGGATACTCAGAGTGCCCTTCCAAGGTAGGGTGGTGACATACGATGGCGATCATGCCCAAATCTTGGGATGTATTCAGGATATGTTTTTCCTACCCAACATACCTCGCCAGTGCATGGTAGTTCACTTGTACAGTTGCTTTGTCGATCCCCAGCTCTCATGGATACCGATATATTTGATGGCTCTTGTCAACGACATTCTGCTACCTGACAAGATTGACACATACTTTCCACTGGGTCTGACGGGAGTAGTGCATGGTCTTGTGAGTGGAGAGGTATCTTTTGTTGGGCCAGTGCTTATTATCCCACTTGTAATGGGACCTTCATTTGATAGTGTATCACGACATGAAGACCGTGGGTCTAACCACTTTGTTAAAGATATGGGCATGGGACCACATTGTGATAGGGTGCCGCACTAGGATTGTTGCGAGTCAGGGCTCCAGATGAACCATCTATGATGGGTTGTGCACCAATTGGTGATGATATTTGCTCTCATATTCAAGACACAACATTTTACAAGCAGGTGTTTGATGATTTACAGTTGTATGGTGACATGACGCCCTTATAAACTATACTAGTGGCCAGAGGATGTTGTAGAGCTCAACACATAGAGGTTGATCACTTTATCATTGGGCAGTCAGAGTCACATTATAGAGTGGTACGAGGTAGAAAAAGTACAATGTTAGTTGGGCCACATCTAGGGGATTCTTGGAGATGAGATGTGGTACAGATCTAGGGCCTGTGAGACCTTTGATATTAGGCCACAGATTAGACAATGATGAGCCTGTGACAACTTTAGACTCATTGTCCCACAACCTTGGGTTGCACTGCCACAGGTGATAGATCTTGATACTACTCTAAATTATAGATCATGGTATGGTACAGTGTCACCACGATGACTTATTATACCGCAAGTCACCCTATATGCAGGAGTTGTTGCTATAACAGAGGGATTACAGGGTTAGGATCTTAGAGACAGGGTCAGAGCGGGATAGTAGGAGGCCCAGGTAGATCCTCAGGCATAGGGCCAGGGTGCACATATATAAGTGTCACAACATGGTCTCCCATAGGCATATGATACCAATGCATAGGTCCTCCCCTACAATAACCACAACCATAACCACAAATATAGATTCCAGTGGTATAACAGGTTGTGCAACGGGTAGTCATACAAGTTGTAGATTCTCCCCTAGAAATGGATGGGGTTTCATAGGGAGTGGAGATGGATGGGGTTCACCACCTCATGTAGTAAGAGGATGGGGATCACCCCCTAGGTCACCACATTGGTCACCTCCAAGAGCTCCATAGATACCAGTGTTTGGGTTTAGTGTTGATTCCAAGAGTAGGTGGGTCATCTTTGGTCGCATTACAGATACAGAGGGCCATGGCCATGAGGCAGGGGGAGATTGCATATATCATGGTGCGGTCTCTTTATAGGAAGCTAGAATAGGTGACTACAAAGTGGGACCAAGCCATGATAGAGAGAGAGGGACTAGGATGCAATGTAGGGTACAGTGGGATCAAGCTAAGAGGGAAGATGTATCATGATTACAGGATCATGCACCAAGCATGTTGTCATGGTGGCAGCAGGTGCTCATGATATAGTTTTTTATTTTTTTCCATAACCACTGGTGAGGCTACCTATTATAAAGAATTATATCATGGGGCCATTCCAAAGGGACAAAGGGCTCATGGATTTAGTCAGTTAGCCAATAGCCAGTCTCAAATCGAGATCACATAGGCCATCTCGATCAACGAGATTAGTGTAACAACCATCACCTCACCAGGGAGTTTCACTCACATATGCCACCATGTAGCAAAAGCAGATACCTCCACCCGGCTCCTGAACAGGCAGCCCGGGTGTGGGTGAGAGTCATGGTTGACTCTTATTATTGATGATGTACTCTTTTTTATGTATGCCTTGTGATGAAGGCACATTTTGAGGATGTATATGTACTATTTTTTATTATGCTTCGATATGAAGGCACATTTTTGATCCATGCCCATGATGGTCTACTTTGTATCTGATGATTATGTACTGAGACACATTGTATATGGACATTGATATATTTACCACATTTTTATATATGATGATGGACTTTATTATGATTGTATCACATGTTTTTTATTTATGAGATAACATTTGATGATATCACATTGTATTTGATGAGATACTTTGATTAGTCCATGTTTTATTTTTTGATATTGGTGAGGGGGGGATAGAAGGTGATCCCTATTGCCTCATTGATGATATGGTAGGATGATAGTTTAGCATACATGTTTGATGTTTATTTTCATGATGATGTAGCTTAGCAGTTATTGATGATATGTGTGATATTAAATGTGATGATATAAATGATGATGTGATAACATAAAATGTACAAGTAACAAACAATCACAAGTAAAAGTTTAAAAAAACTAACATATACACACACATGAAACAACAAGGCAACACTACTATGTACAAATATAAACAAGCATGCAAAACATATTGAATATAAACAAGCAAGAATGAATATAATCAAGGAAAGAATAGACCAATCTAAGAAGTATGTTAAGAAACACACTATACAAGATGTACAAGCAAGCAAACAAAGCAAGAAACAAACAAACAAAAAAGTAAGAAAAACACTACTTTGTTTTTGTGGGACAATTTTGAGACATTTTGCGTTGTTTTGGGAGTTTTGTAAGACCACGTTGTACTTTTTTTTTAGTTTTCTACGAAACATTTTTTAAATGTTTTGGGATTTTCTAGACATATTTGAATGTTTTTGGATTTTTCTCAACATATTTGAATGTTTTTGGATTTTTTGGAAAGTTTTTGTGATTTTCTTGGAAAGTTTTCCAAAGCTATGTGCAAGAAAACAAAGAAACGTGGATGCCCCCAGTGTTAGATGAGAATTTACAAGGGCAGAATGCCACGTGTATGTGTAGGCTAACAAGGGTGTGAAGATGCCCCTAACATTAGATGGGAATGTACAAAGGAAAACTCTTCACATATACACAAGAGGAGGATCAACCCGGTCAAGGCTATGAAGGATAGGCTCAAAAAGGATCTCAGACACAGGTGAAAACTAGCTCTGGATAAAGCAAATGTACCCCCAGATGTGAGATGCTTGTGAACAATGAATCCTCCCAAGGCACTGGAAACATGTTTTCACCAAAGGACTTGTCCAAAGTGCCACAATTGCGTGGTTTTCACACTTGGATGAACTGATTCTCTTTAGTTTTTCTTGTTTTTTTTGTATTTTGATATTTTGTACTTTTTTTTGCTTTTGATTTTTATATTTTTATTGTTTTTTTCCGATATTGTCCCATACTTAAGCATAAAACCACTTGAGATGCATGGCATTCATAGGTTCGCGTAGCTCATCTCCATCAGGATAGGAAAATTTGTAAGCTCTTGATCCATATTTTGCTACCACAACATAGGGTCCCAACCAGTTTGGTTCGAACTTGCCTTTCTTTTCTCTTTCTTTCGTGGTATTGAACTGGTTTTTTTTAAGGATGAAATCCCCTACCTCAAATTAGGTGAGGTATGATACGTTTTTTGTAGCCCTGAGACACTCAATTTTGATACACTTTCAGGTGGTTGAGTGCACAAAGGTATCTTTCATCTAACAACTCTAGCTCTGCAAGTCTGGCCACACGGTAGTCTTCATCTTTGTCTAGATAATCTCTGAGAGATATTCTCAGGGAAGGAAGCTAGATTTCTAATGGGATGATGGCCTTAGTGCCAAAGAGTAGGGAATAGTGTGTAGCACTAGTAGGGGTGCAAATGGAGGTCCTGTAAGCCTTGAGGCCAGAATGGATTTGTAAATGCTAGTTATGACCAATTTTTTTTACCATTTTCTCCATGATGTGAACAAGGGTTTTATTGGAGGCCTCTGCTTGTCCATTACCTTGAGGGTAATAGGGAGTAGACCACTTTAGGCATATTTGAAAGCGTTGGCACAATTCTTTCACAAAATTGTTCTTGAAGGACTTACCATTGTCAGCTACAATGGCGGAGGGGATGCCATAACACCAAATGAGATGATTCATGATGAACTTGGAGATCTGGGCACCAGTAACATATGTAAGAGGCACAACCTCTACCCATTTGGTAAAGTACTCAATGGTAGTAATGATGTGGGTGTGGCCATCTAAGGAAGTTGGAGTGAGCTTCCCTATGAGATCTAATCCCCACTTGGAGAATGGCCATGGTGTTGTGATTGGCTATAAGGATTGCACTGGTGCATGGATGAGATTTCCATATTTCTAGCACAATGAACATTTCTTAACATATTTTGTAGTAGTTTGATTCCATGGTAGGCCAATAGTAACCTACTCTTAACAACTTCTTTGCTAGCACCATTCCACTTGTATGATCTCCACAGACACCTTCGTGCACCTCTTTGATTGCTTGGATGGACTCAGTTGAATTAAGACAACACAACAAGTTCCTGTCATAGCCATGATGATAGAGGGTGCCTCCAAGGAGGGTGTAATGAGCTATTCTTTGGATTAGGTTTCATTTATCAGGATGGGAAATGTTAGGGGGGGAAGTACTATCTTGGAGGTAATTGAAAATGGGTTCATACCAAGGGGAAAAAGGACCAACAACTTCACAAACCAGACATGACTCTGACATGTCATATGCAGGAATTCGTATATTTTCAACGAAGAATGGCATATCATTGTTCCCTGGTGGAATATAAAGCAAGGATCCTACTACAGCCATACATCTGTAGACAATTTTTTTCTCTTGGGATTTTCTTAAAAGTAATGCACAAAAGTATTCTTTGAGAGTTTCCACCATTTTCTTATATGGGATGAGCTTGTCATCCTTAACATTGTATTCATCAACATACTTTATGATTAACTGTGAATCTTCAATGAATTTGAGTTGTCTAATATTCCACTTGATAATGAGCTTCATCCCTGTGATGAGTGCCTCATATTTCGCTATGTTATTTGTACATGGAAAACCCAGATGGAAAGCTTAAGGAATGAAGTCCCCTGAAGGGGTGATGAGCACAACACCTGCTCTTAAACCATGAAAGGTGAATGATCCATCACAATTTACCTACCAAGTGACGGATTCTTCAATGTACATCATGAAAGCGTCTGGCAGATCTAGACTCAATGGTTTTTTTCCAGGTAGAGGGGCTTCATCTAGCTGGTCTGTAAGCACATGTCCTTTTATTGATTCTTGATTGACATATTCGATATCAAACTCACTTGATAGGATGATCCAATTATCCATCCTTCTAGTAAGTGTTGGTTTAGACAAGAGGTACTTTAGAGGGTCAACTTTGGATATAAGCTTGGTCTTGTTGTTTAGCAGGTAATGGCGAAGCTTTTGGAAGGCAAAGACAACAACTAGACAAGCTTTTTCAATCCATGGATAATTAAGCTCATAGGTGATCAAAGTGTGACTAAGATAATAGATCACTTTTTATTTTTGGTTTAGGTCATACTAAGCTAGCAGTGCACCAATAACAAATTGAGTGGGTGAGATATACAATAGCAACGGTTCACCTAGAGTAGGAAGCATAAGGACAAGGGGATTAACCAAATCTTTCTTGAGTGGGTTGAAGGCATGCTAGCATTCGAGACCCCAATGAAAGTCAACCTATTTTTAAATAAAATGGGTAAATGGGTGACACTTATCTACAAAATAGGAGATGAACTGACAGATTGCATGAATTTTTCCGTGCAAGCTACATAGTTACTTGAGGTTCTTAGGTAGAGGCATTACAGTGATAGCTTTAACTTTGGATGGATCAATTTTAATTCCTCTTCTTGATACAATGAAACCTAACAACTTTCCTAATAGTACACCAAAGACACATTTCTTTGGATTTATCTTGACCTTGTAATCTCGAAGGCATTGAAAGATGTGTCATAATATTTTTGGGTGTTCTTCTCTTGTTTTGGACTTACCTAGGATATCATCAACATAGTCCTCCATTATTTCATTCAACATATAGTGGAAGACCACAGTCATAACCCTTTGATAAGTTACCCCGACACTTTTGAGACCAAAGGGCATAACCTGATAACCGAATGTCCCCCAAGGGGTTGTAAAGGCAATCTTGTGTTGATATTCTTCTGCAATTTTGATCTGGTTGTAGCCAGAAAAGCCATCCATGAGGGATAAAATTTTGTAGCCTGCAGTCAAATCGACAATCATGTCGATATTAGGAAGAGGAAAATCATCTTTTGGGAATGCTTTTTTATGTCTTTGAAATCTATACATATTCTAATACCAATTGGATTTTTCTGCACAGGTACTATGTTGGAGATCCACTATGAGTAATCAATAGGTCTGATAAAACCTACTGCCAATAATTTCTCTAGTTATTCTTTAACCAGGAGGGTGACACATGGATGCATCTTTCTAAGCTTTTATTTGATGGGCTTTACATCTGCATGCACAACAAGGTTATGCACTACTAAGGATGGATCCAGGCCCAACATATCTACATAGGACCAAGAAAATATGTCTGAGAATTCTCGTAGAAGCATTACAAAGGTTTTATGTTCTTTTGTTGAGAGTGAAGTTCCCAACTTGACCATTTTAGGGTTGTCTTCTGTTCTGATATTGACATCAATGGTCTCCTCCACAAGCATCTTGGATGTATCCTCCATGCATGTAGGATCAAGGGGAGATTGAGATCTTCTTCCAAGGGTGTCTCAATGAGATTTTCACCCTTGGTGTGGTCACTTTGTATGTCCATTGATTTTTTTACATGTTTATCCACTAGTGCCTCAAAGAGGTTTTCACTATGCATCTTGGAATTTTGTTTTTGCTGAGGATTTTTAGAAGAACTTTTTCCCTCACTTTCTTTTAAATTTTGTTGACCACACATCTCAACCTCCTCCCTGAAATACGCACATGCATCTAAGTTGATGGAGAATCCTTTCTTGTGATCACTGATTGGAATGTTATCATGGATACCCAAGAATTCAATGATTGCTTCATATTTTTCAAATAAATCGATCGGTACGTGAAGTTGTTGGTCCCAGTCAACAAGAGTGGGATGGACAAGGTTAACTTGGGGAATAAAATGTGATAAGGTAAGGACAATTGTATCAAGGAATAGGTTTGTAGAGGCAAGATCCTTGTATTGGCTATGACAGGAATCTGTGTCGCTATCTGAATTAGAAGAGCTATCCTCATGCTCAGAAAAAGTAGCATCAATGTCTGAGGGATGAGCCCCATAAGGTCTAATGTCGATGTCGTATTTGTTTATTTTGAAGTGTGGGGTTGGAATAGGCTCTCTTATGCCTTGTTCATTTATTCCACACATGTATCCTTTATATCCCATTGCATACATCATTTTATTGGGTATGGCATATTTTGGAGCTTAGTAGCATGGAGCCTTTTTGTCTTCAGGGATCCAGGTTGTGGGAGAATCCAACATTTTCTCTTTTGCTAGAAGGCCGCTAGGAAGAAATTTCCCCACATTACAATTTTCCCGTGACCACTTATATTGGTAACTTGGCCTACCATGTGTCTTGGGTGATTGTGAGAGATTAGAAACATGGAGGGCCTGTTGAAGGTCATACTCTCCACATTTGTTATCGATGACCTTCATCTCCCATGAAGCAAAAGGAGAAACTTATGTGGAAGCATCTTTATCACAGGAACATAGTGTGTCTTGATCAATGCAAGAGGTAAGATCTTTAGACTGAAGTGACACAACAATATCAACAATAATACATTCAATTCAAGGCGCTACAATGTGAAAATGGCTCCAAATCTCCTTAAATAGTAATTATTTGTCCTTTATGGTATAACTTGATACATTGATGGAAGGTTGATGGTATGACCTGCATGACATGAATCGATGGGCGGCTAAGGAACATATTATAGGGAAATTCCAAGTCTAGGACATGGAACTTGGTATCATGATAGGTAGGCCCCACTTCCATAGGTAATACTATAGTATCAGCTGGCTCATGTTTTGCATTGTTGTAGGTTGTGATAGTAATGATATGAGACTCTAGGTCTTCCTCTGTGCGTCCCAATTGCCTAATTAGCCTCAAAGTACAAATATTCAAACCAAACTCGTTGTTCACAAACACCCTTTTTATCTTTTTGCGAGTAACAAATACTTCAATGTATAGGGGTAAGTTGTGTATATAATCATCGTGTAAAACCTCATTTTGGCTAAAAATAAGGTGTTCACTAGAAGAAAGATGCATGACCACCTTTAGAGGTTTGAAGGATCAATATCTGTTGACACTCCTGACCCCTGAAGTGTTTTATAGAGGATGTCTTTATGAACATTTGATATCTTAAGAATATCTAAGATTGAAATCTTAGCAGTGGTCTTCTCAAGTTGTTCTAAGAGATCATATCGACCATCCTGAGGGGTAGGTAGAGGAGGTTTTGGAATTACAAGACGAGTGCGTCGTGTTGCCATGGCACAATCTCGGTTCTTGATTCTTATAGTGTTTACATGCTCATTAGAGGAAATAACACAACCAATAAGTGATCAAATGGATTATTGGTTTGGGCATAAATGTAGTTGGTAGTTTTGTAGTTTCTTGGAAGATTTACCCTTATCCAGCTTGTTCTCTCCCTGTTTGTCATGTTTAGGGAAAGGTTATTTTCAAATTCCTAACTTTTTATTAGGTTTGGTTAGGTTCAGGTGAATCAACCTCAATTTATCCAGTGTCAATAAGATCCTGGATAAATTGTTTCAACTTTAGACACTTATCTATTTTGTGACCTTTGACGCGATGATACTCACAATATTCATGGTATTTATACCATGACGTTTAGGTGCATCATCACCATAGGGTATTGTGTTAGGATACTAGACCATGTTCACTACATCTAATTGTTTTAGGATTGTGGACAAAGAGTCCATGAGAGGAGTGAACACTTGACGTTTGATTATGGGTTGAATAGGTCCTTTAGTAGTTTTCAAAGGAGGACCAATTTGAACCACTTGGATACGTATAAAATTAGTGATACCATCTCCTACGACATTTTTATTTTTGTTGAAGAAATTTGGTTTTTTTGTAGGTTTGAACGCGTGGTGGTCTTTTGAAAAGGGTTTAAATGTCTCTTTAGCTACCAAAGCCTTTTCGATCTGGCTACCTTTTTCTATAACTTCTTCAAAGTTGTTGACACAATGCATTTGTAAATGGAAAGTAATGTTTGGATTTAGATTAGGTACAAAAATGATAACCAACTATTTCTCTAGAATTGAACAAGGGAAGTGGCTAACCAACCCTCGCCAATGTTATAAGAAACTAGTAAATTTCTCATTAGGTCGTTGTTTAACGTTGTACAAGTCCAACATGGTAATGTCACTTTCTATGTTGAATGAAAATGGCATATAAATCTTTTTGCTAATTCAGGTGACATAAAGACAGACCCTTTAGGTATGTAAAGAAACCATTCCAAATCTTGATCCCTAGACTATGTGGGAATAAGCGTATAAGGTAGTTTTCATTATAGGTTACTTCCTGGCATGCCATGTAGAAGTCCTTGACATGATCACATGGGTCACCTTTACCTTTATACTTATCAAATTTTGGGCAATCAAAATTTTTAGGGAATGGTGTGCATAGTATAGCTCTATAAAATGGATAAGGACATAACTCTTTGTATCGGTATTTTTTACTATTCCCAACATTTCTTTCATTAAGGCTTGTGAGTATACTTTTCATGGACTGCAACTGTTGTGTGAAAATTTGATCTTTGGTAGGGGAAGTTGGTATGTATACCCAACTATACTTTGATGTTTTAGCCTCTTGGTTTTTAGTATGAAGTTCACTATTTTTGGCCTTAGTTTTTTTTCTATGTGCATCTTTGTCCATGTCCTTATGCACATGGGAAGCCAAGTTATCTAATTGTCTACTACGGACTTGTAATTGTTGTATAGTGACTTCATCATTTTGGGGTCCTTCTTGGTTGTCATGTGGAAGAGATTGTTCTTTGTGCTCATGTTCCACCCTAACTTTGCGAGGCATTACAAGAGGTGGTAATTGATATCCACTTGTGTGTTTAGGTACCTCATTTTCACTGTTATTGTTTTAGGGACCCGAAGTAGAAGCATGTCCCGGGTTTAAGATGTCATCAATGTTAATAAGAGGAGGACATTGTACTTCTTCTTCCTTATGGACATTATTGGTAGGTGTAACAAATTCATTTTCATTGTGGCATTTTGGAACCTAATTCTATAACTCATGTGAGTACTCTATCCCTATTGAGGTAAAGAAAATCATCCATAAGTGAGTGGGATCAAACTCGAAATCATCCCGAGGTGAGTCTACTTCATCACCACTATGATCAACTAGGTCTTCTACTTCTTTTGCTGCAAAGAAAAGGGGTCCTAAATTATGACCAATGAAAGGATTAGACCCTAATTTCTTGGATGACATCCTTGTGATAGGGGGCATAGTGGGGAGTGTTTACAAAGGCTTTTTTCAAATGTGATCAAGGACACAAAAAACCTAAGTAAAAACCTATAGTGTGATGACCGTGGAGGTCACAAAAGAATGTCCAACAATGGTCAAAGAATGTCGAATGAAAAAGAATAAGGAACCAAAGGATCAAAAGATAAAAAAGGAACAAAAGGATTATCCTAGGAAATAAGTCTACTAGATGAAGGATCACAAGGAACAATCAAGCAAGTTCGGCAAACCAATCCAATCTACAAGGAAATACTCCATGTGAAAATGTGTCTCAATGGTAGTTTGATGCAAGATGATCAACACAATGTCAACACTTAAGTCAAGTTTAAAATAAACAAGGTGTAAGTATTAACAAGGGGTTGAAGTGAATTCTGATTTAAAGTATATTATAACTAGTCTAGATACAAACAAGGCCTAAATCCCAAAAAATGGAAGTTACAAATGCAAGCAATGCAACAATACCACTTAGATACGTTAATCAAACTTTGTAGAAAAGCAAGATATTAGTATCAAAATAATATTGATATGACGTGAACAATGTAACAACAACACTTTTCAAGGTTAAGGAAATGTTTGGAAGGAAACAAGGTCAAAGTATACCAAGGAGTTGTTAAGGTGGGAGCAGTGTAACAATACAATCTAGACACTTAAATCAAGTTTACGAGAAACAAGATGTAAGCATCAAAATTGTATCGAGGCAATGTGAGCAGCGTAACATCTCAAGGGAAGATCAATGATGAAGCAAGCCTAACTACGATGAAACATATTGGCATGGATATCAATACAAGGCTACTCAAGATTTGAGGACATACCAATACACTTTCATCGCTTACTATTGCATTCGCAACAAGGAAGGATGTACACGGGTGTAAAAGTGGTGGACATAATCTTGAGTAACACTTCATATGTATGCTTTCTTTTGTCCCAAAAGAGAAACAAGAAAACAAAGGAGTAGACCAAGTGGTGATGAAAAATACTTGACGTAACTTCGACAGAGTTTTGCCTTGTCTTAGGACAAGTGAAAAAATACGGCAAAGTAACACCTCGTAAATTTCGTGATGAATAACACTAGGCTCAAACTGTAATGGACTATCCCCTTGTTTGAATAACAAGGTTTTGACTCTGAAAAAGTTCTTGCTTCGTGAGAGCTCTTTGAAACACGTTGGGTAAAGGCAAGGTTAGCCCTTGTGCAAAATGGTTTCCTAGGATTTTGTCTGCAACACTCGCCAATTCTTATAGGATTGCTCATAGAGAGGTGGACCATTACCCCACAATCAAATTAATGAATGGGGCCCGTACGGGTAACATGAAGTTTATCTCACAAGGGTTTCAACAAGTCAAGTGGGTAAGCGGGGTGCTTCCTGTTTCATCCACCAATTCTCTCAAGGTGTGGACTACTTTGGGGTTCTTGGGGTAATCCTCACAATGAGTTTTATGGCTTATGCCAAGATACTTCCCCCAGTTAAAGCGGATGAGTTGTAGCTCTTATCCGAACCTGCAAATACAGTGTTTTGAATAAAATTGTGTGTTTTTTAATCTTTTGTCTTAATGTGGTTTTGTACACCATTAGTAACCTGTAACAAACTGTATTAGTATTGGTTTAGATCCTTTTTTTTAACAAACAAGTATTAGTCTTGGATGCAAAGGTTAATACTTTTCTATAAGATCAAAACATCATGAAAGAGGATTAAATGTTTTTTTATTCTCAAGATCATCCTAAGATGCAAGAGAAGAGCATACATAACACGTAACCCAACCATATTGAAAATTGAAAAGCTTGTAGATCAAAGGACTAGGCAAATCATTTTAACCAATTGTTGTTCATTCCCTTAACCATGAATTTAATAAAGTGTTTGTAAATGCAAGAAGGCTTAGAGTTAATTTTTTATTCCTAAGATCACTTAAAAGGTATGAGGGAAGAGCATACACAATTCTATCCTAAGATATGAAAGTATGACATTCATTAAAAACCATCAAACAAGTTAGCAAATAAATGATTCAAAACACCCTGCAAACAGAAGTTAGCACTAAAAACCTGCAAAATGTTAGAAATATCAAAGACAAAATCCTGAAAAACTTTGAAAACAAATCCCAAATTTGAACAGAGCATACTAACGCGGGTCTTCCAACAATAGTGCATACTAAATGGTAGTAGCGTGCCCTTAGTGACACTAGTGCAATTAGAACAACATCAACATGGGTCTGAGACAAAACATAGACTGATAGAAAGCAAACTGACACTAACGTAGCTAGAGAGACAATTGCGGGGGTATGATCAACACTAGCACGGGTCAGGTCAATTCTAGCATGGGTCTAAGAAAGAACACAGACTGATAGAAAACAAAGTGACACTAATGCGGCTAGTGAAACAATAACGCGGGAGAGGGTTCACACTGATGCGGGTCTGAGATAGAAGAAACTGACAGACAAAATCATCACACCAACATGACAAAAATTAAAGTAGCATGGCCTTAGTGATACTAGCGTGCCCAGAACAACAATTATGTGTAGGATTTGACAGTAGCACGGGGCAACTTCACATTGACGTGGGGCTCTGGTATGACATCATGAACACGTAATTATGACATAGACAAGCTCAAAAAGGTCAAAAAATTTCCACCTTAACCCAAATTTAGCAACAACCCATCTCCTTTGGACCTACAAGAGAGACTCAACACATGTAAAGTTAACAAAATACATCAAGAAATTGAAGTTAGTTAACATGTGCCAAAATAAAGGTTAGCCAAAATTGAAACAAAACTAACAAAGCTTGAAATCAAATGCTTGAGACAATAAGGTAGGTCCCACCGGGCGTGCCAAATGTGAACATAATAAACTTGCAATGTTAATTGAAAGAAACTAACACCTGGTAGTCTCAAAGTAAAGCTAAATCTACCATGGAACCATTAAGATAAGAGCTTAAGGGAAAATAACTTCTTTAATGCATAAACATGATAAAACCACTAAATTCTAAGCCATTCCTACTCTTTGTGATTTCTACCTAAAGAATGAACCTGATTAGATCACCTAGAAATAAAATTGGTGTTATTTGCCTCAAGAATTGAGGATGAGATCTCACCAAGAAATGGCTACAAGGCTATCTTTGGATCTTCCCATGCTCCTCAATTTGAGAGAATGGATGCAAGATGGAGAAGTTATTTCCAACAATAGAGAATGGCTCAAATCAAATTGTTTATAGTTTTCACTAGTACAAATGAGGTGACATAATAAGAAACTCCACTTGTCAACTTCCAAAATTCACATTGTAAATTACCATTCTTAGGTAAAAAACATACAGTAGGGATAGGAACGTCTATATGGTCCTGACCCTAGTGTACGGTCTTAGCCTAGTTCACTTTGCTTCCAAACACCATGTTTCACATTATTCTTTGGGTCACTTACTTCCTCTTGATTGACCTTTTCAACTTGAATCACCTTAAGAAGAATATATAAACAAGTCAAACTCACCTCATTTACTACATACCACTCTTATGGACTCATATTGCAAAAACTAGCACAAAAGGCACCCAAAGCTCCCTATACTCTGAAAATACCTTTGCACATTCATTAGGGAAACATTGTTTTCAAGTTTGAAGCTTCCCACTAGGTCTAGGGGATTTCTTCCCACCTCTGGAAGCACTCAAAGTCACTCACCCAAGTATATTTTCAAGAGAGAAACTCAAGTCAAGCACTGTCAAAGGAAAGATGTCAAATATGATTGCATTATAGCTAGATATCAAATGTTAGGTGGAGAACAATGTGTGGTTTAAGGCATCTTTAGAGTAATGCTGACATTGATAGTGTACAAAGTGCCCACAACCCAACTATTGTTTACTTTGTAGGATTTCATCCATGTTTAGGGTTTGAAATATTGAGCAGAGTATTCAGAAACCCTCGCAGTGTGAACGATGGTGACCAACAAAGAGTAAAAAAAAGAATTAGACAAGTGACAAACTGAGAAATTCATAGACCACAATTCTAACCAGGTGCAAAACAATATAAAGAGGTCAAGCTCATATAGATGTTCCTTCCCCTACTGTATGGTCCTACCCCAAGAGATTATCATGTCACAGTTTTAGTTTAGAAGGTTTCTTGGGTCTAGATACCCCTATTCCAACATTCAGATCACCCAAATTTTCCCATAATCATTTGTAATTATCTAAGTGCACTCAATCCCATGTATTTGTGAGTTTATATCACATCATGTATATTAGTTGCAAGTATTAATGTGTGACTCTAGTATTGAATATTTAATGTTGGAAGTTAATTAGGCATAATAACCCCCTGTAACATTTACTTCATTCCTTGTTTGATTATAGTTGTAAAACCCTAATCAAATTTAAAAAGGGTGAAAACATTTGGTGAACCTGACTCTTGAATCAAATGTTGTTTCCCCAAACCTTGGGTGTCGTAGGGTTTAGATTTTTGATTCCTATCAAAATTCTTATCCTGGGTCTGATCTCTCTATTTCTAGTGACCCTACTTGATTCTTCTCATGTTCAACCTATATCACTGTTTGAATCTCTCAAGTGTAACCCTGCATGTAGGGCTGTACTCTTTGAACTCCTTTGCATAATCCTGATTCATCCTAGTACACTCTTTGAGCAGGTAATGTCCATTCTTGCGCCACACTTAGTACATTTTGTTAAGGTTGGTAGTTACCCTTCCCTCCCTTCCTAAGAGGTGGTTTATTTGGTTCAAAATGATATTTATCCTACACTATCTCCTACTTTGGAATATCTACCCTTTCTTCTGACTCATCACCAAGATGTTGATACTAGCTTTGTAGGTCATGTAGATGGTTGGAGTAGTGATCATGAACAAGCACAATTTCTCCACTAGTAGATGATGATGCCCTAAATGCTTTAGATTCTAGTGATGATCAAAGTGTTTCTAGCTTACATGCGAATGATATTCCTTCCATTTATACATTGATTGATGATGTTCCTTATGATCTAGAGTCAATTCATAATGATATCCATTATGATGACATACATAGTGCTAATGAATTCAATGAACATACTTGTGTTTTTACTCTCCATCTTGAAAGAAAATGTAATGATTCTATTATTACTTCTTCCATTCCACTTATAAATGAAAATGTGCATAATGATAATATTAGAAAAAGATATATGTGTTGCTTCTTGTTTGGTTACACTTGATACACATGTTGTTGATACCTCTCCTACTTTGAATACTTTTCTTGTTAATAATGGTAATATCCCTTTATAAACTCCTCTTGAGATCCATCCCTTAGAGCCTCAAGTTTTACTTATTCAGTTTCACATGACTCATTACCCACTATGGCTTCTAGACTAACATGTGTTCCCATGACTACTATTAATGGAAAAGTACAACCTTTGAATGAGCCTCTCAAAGTCTATGTCATACCACCTCAAGAGGTGATTTCTCTTATGTATGTGGCTAGCGATTTACAATACAAGGTTCATACATTGACTCTAGAAAGAAAAACCTATTATGCTAGTATTGATGCTAATGCCATCTATGGCAATCCCATCTACACTTCAAAGCTAGCATGCATTTACTTATATATAAACCAAGTGATTTAGAAATATTATTTATATTCTGTAGAGGTTTCGCACGGTCTCTAAAGGAGCAAATAATCTAGCATGCATGTGACTCATTTAATAAGCTTTACTTGTGTGTTCTTGATTTAGAGCAAAATCTATGACACTCAAAAAAGCATCAACAATTGGATAAAAACATTGTCACTCCTCCTATTACATGTGATTATGAAAAACAACCAAATTTTATACCCACTGATCATACAGTCAAAGTCTTACATCGTGGCAACACTTTTTACCATCCTAGTCCTAAACTAAAAGTTAAGATGTCACCCTTTCCAAGAAGGAAACATGTCTGTTTTGACAAAGCTATTGATCGGTCTCATAACATTTTGTTAACATTAATAAAAAAGAGATTAATTCGATTACCAACATAGAAATAAAACTATGCACTTATTACTAGTGCATCATGCCTCTAGTATATTGTTGCATACATGATTTCTAAGTACAAAGATTATACATTTGTGGCACCTTTTCCTAGTCCTTCTATTGCTTTTGATTTATCTTAATTGTGAAATTGTCTTATACTTCTTGGATTTACATCTTTTGGTCGGGTCACAGGGATCCATGTCCCCATTCTTGGTATTTTTTCTATTTATTGGCTTTGGGAAAATACCTCCCATCAAGGAAACTAGTGCCTTGGTGATAGTATCCCTTATGGGTGCTTTTGTCCATTCTCTTTGGTTTTCTAAATTACCTCTTGGAATTTAACTTTGGGTCTTTATAATTATTTGGTTTGTCCGTTGGTGTCACTAAGTGTCACAATTCAAACAAGGGAGTCATATATATACATAACTTACTCATTATTATTAGGGGATAGAAAACTTTGGGCTATTACTTACTATCTACTACTTAGGCTGATCCAAAAATGATCAAGTTTTTATCTACCTAATCTCAAACCCCTATAGGCTTTTAATATTTGCTGACAAGTTACTCCTTTTAAGTAATCAATTTAAAACTAATGCAAGAATGTAATGATAACTACACACTGATTGATTACAGATTTTGGCAATAGCCTACGTCTCTGGGTTCTTTCGAACCATTCCACTAGTAAAAATTTGCAAGTACAATGTTATTTCTTACAATATAATCTATTGGAATTTCTACTTACCTAGTTAGTACTCTAGTCCTTCAAAGAAATTCTGATGATCAGTTGAATTGTTTTCCACCTTCCTGGTAGCACAAGCTCCTTCAGAACTCGATCGGCCTTCCCAATGCTATCAATGTGTCCTTCAACACTCCAGTCGATACTCCAGGTGTCGCAAGTGAAAAATATTGTGGCTCAATGGGCCTATTGGGTAGTTTCTAAATACTCCCAATAAAAAATATTTCATCTATTATTGCCTAAATATAATAGGCCAATAAAAATATTTACATATAGTAATTTTAGGTTTTTAATATAGTTCACAAAACTATATTAAAATTACCCTAATACTATTCTCCACAAATCCCACAATTAAACTTAGAAATAATAAGCTTTCGTGTCTCAGTGTGTTTTTACAATGTAAGGGGTCCCCTATTTATACCCAAATGGGGCCCTAAAATACATGAGCTACATTGTTTATCCTAAGGCTATTATAAGTTGGCTAACCGTAGCATGTAGATGAGATTATATTCCCATATACGATCCTCCTTAAATCATGGTTTACCAAATTCCATTTGAGGTGGATGCATTTAGAAGTGGGTAATATCCCACATTAGGTGGAGTATTTGTTTTATGGGATAAAAGGCTCATCCCATATTTACGATGGGTTTTAAACTTCCCACCTTTCTCTCACGTGGGTTATCCCACCATATAGTGGGAAATGCAATATTCTTTAATGGCCATTTTTTAAGGGCTTTGTATGGCTCCTACGTGGTTTGCCTTTTTGATTAATTTATTTTTTATAAAAAATTATACCCTTTTTAATGGGATAAATCATAGATCTCCACAATCCATAGACCAAATCCATGTGCATCTATGCTGAATGTGCCATGTGTCACCATATTATTCGTCCATTGGTGGTCCTCTGCTCATTGACCACCAATTGACCGAACTTTGATCGATCATAACTCGATCGCATACGGAATAGAATTTGGTCCATTCAAACTGTGTTGGAAAGGTGTTAGTGATATCTATGCAATGGTGCTGACTTTAGATGATTTCAAAAGCATTCATTTTCCATTGACTAATGTTGACCATCTATCGACCAATCTTTGACCAGACACCATTTGCATATGCAGACTTCATTTTCAACGTTCAAATAGTCAACGGAAAGCTCTTGAAATGATCTTTTGCACTAACAAAATTTAGGGATGTTTAGGTAAATTTTAATATAAAAAATTATCCCCTGATCACACCTCCCCAATAGGAAAATATTTTTGTCCCAAAAAGCTTATATTGGAACATTTTTCCATCCTGTCCTGAATCTGGAAAATCTGCTGCCACCTCGGAAGTGCTGCTGTAGTAGACCCTTTGGTCTCTTCCTTTGATACCTTCTCACTTCGACAACTTTTTTCGATCCTTAGACCTAGTGGGTTATGGGCCCATGACTCTTCTGTTATGCCACTTTAGATATCTTGAAGAAGGGACCTCCATGCCTCCATTGCGGTGCTGCTTCTCAAATATCTAACAACAAGGATCTTCTTTGACTCTATAACATAATTCTGACCTCCAAGTTGATTCTAAGAAGAATCCAAACTGGTTTGAAGGAACTCCATGTTACTTAGAGATATGATTGATCCGATGTTGGATGATGGACAATGACTTGGGTATCTTTGCTACAAAGGTCATAAAGAAGACCTCCACACCTCCAGT
This sequence comes from Taxus chinensis, assembly GCA_019776745.2. Classification (NCBI taxonomy): domain Eukaryota; kingdom Viridiplantae; phylum Streptophyta; class Pinopsida; order Cupressales; family Taxaceae; genus Taxus; species Taxus chinensis. Next base: position 59,479,153 of record CM034147.1, on the reverse strand, counting down.
TGTGACCTGATGTTAGGCTTCCCTTTCTAGACTTAAAGGATCTCCAATGCACTGAGTATTATAGCTTCTTGGCTCCTAGAACTTGAGCCTCTAATGCATGATGCTAAGTCTGATGATCAACTACCATGTCTACTTAGAGCTATGATTGATCTAATGCCTCTACACAGAACAATGACTGAGTTGATTTTTCACGAGCTTCAAAAAATGCCTCCAATGCATGATGCTACATATTGCTGCCTCTACAGACCTATAAAGCCTCTTGTTGCATGATGACTAGTCTAATGTTCAACTACCATTCTACTACACGATCACAATGCCTCTACACAGAATGATGATCTGAGTTGATTTCTCACAAGCCAACGATGTTCAACTACTAATGCCTCGCTACACAAAATGAAATTGCCGAGCTGATCATTTGAGAAATTTTTTTGTTGACAAACTAATATCAGGTACCACTTCTGCACGATCACAATGCCTCTACACAAAATGAAATTTCCGACCTAACGTTAATGTTGACAATACGTTCATCTACCATTTTGTTGCACAGTCACAATGCCTCTACACAGAATGAAGTTCCGAGCTGACACCAGAGAGCTCCATTGTCTACACATGTGGTTGACTGATCTCTAAGCTTAATATGAGTTAAATTCTATATCCAAGCTGTAACAGGTACTCACAAGCTGATTAGGAGATATGTTTGGAGTATTAATCAAATTTTCTAAGAAAATCCACTAAGTATGGTAAACCTTTCTCTCAACATTTTCTCACAAAATATGATCTCCAAACAAATACTACATACTATTCAATCAATTATGAATATATAATTGAAAAATTGTTGACTTACCCATTTTAAAGGAATTTCATTTTCAGGTATTACCTGTCCTAGGTTGAATTATCAACTGGTGGTGAAGTAGAAACCTCCTTTGCCTTTACAATAGGCCTCCATTCCATCTTTGGCTTGCCATTACTCTAATGGTGAGATGGATGTAGTTTCTAAACAATTTCCACCTGGTGCCCATTCCTCTGGCAATGAGCACAAAAATTCCTCTTAATTTCCTTCTTTTGGGATAAGGAACTCTTTTTGCCATTTCTTGACTCTACATGATGAGATTGGTCTTTTGATTTGCCTTGTTCCTAACGAATGGCATCAACTTCTTCATCAAGTGTCCTTCTCTTCCATCATCTAGCCAAAAAATTATTATGCAATCCAAAAAACGTAAATGGAAATGAATTCCGCATTTTCTGAAAAATCATAAACATAATTCTTAAGCTAAAAATGTTGATTAGAAGTTTTACTGTGCTTATGATTATGGTAAGAAACTGGAGGTGGAATCTCATTACCTCTTCGCTGATTTTTCTTACCACATCCTACCTATGATGACGAAGCACAAGTTTCCTACTCATAATATTTTTGCAGGACTAGTGGGGTATTCTCTTTGCTTTCGGAAGCTTGTATCCTGCCAGTGTTCTTGGAGCATTCTCCAATATCCATTCCTGCACTAGGAAAACCCAAACCTGCAAAACAAGGATGATCCTTGACCTATATTGGGTTAACAATGCCTTGGCCATTTTTACCAAGGCCTCTTGTATCAAATCCCATTTTATCTAGTAATTTGGATCCAATGCCTCTAGTATTTTTAAAAAAAAACCAAAGACTTCATTACCTGAATCCAAAACCGAATGGGAGGAAGAAGAAGATTCCCATGGTGAACAACTTGCAGTGCATTCATCTACCACGGTCTCTGCATCTGAAGTTGAAGGTATTTCCTTTTTCTGGTCACCACATTACAACCTTACCAAGATCTCATCCTTGGTTTACAGTTCTGATTTCAAGTGAGCATTCTCCTCTTCCAAGGAGTAATACATTGATCACAAGAGAGAGTTCTCTTCCTAGATCTGGTGATTATAAGCTTCAATTTCCTCGAGCTTTACCTGTTTAGACATCTTGCCCATAGTGCACTTGTACCCTGTTCACACAAACTAAACCAACTACACCAACTTAAAGCAATCACTCTGTTAATCAGATTTACTGAAGCAAATATGGAGCTAAACCAGCTCTGATACCAACTTGATCCGAAAATGATCAAGTTTTTATCTACCTGATCTCATACCCCTATAGGATTTTAATATTTGCTGACAAGTTGCTCCTTTTAAGTAATCAATTTAAAACTAATGCAAGAATGTAATGACAATTACACACTGATTGATTACGGAGTTCGGCAATAGCCTACGTCTTTGGGTTCTTTCGAACTGTTCCACTAGTAAAAATTTGTAAGTACAATGTTATTTCTTACAATACAATCTAATGGAATTTCCACTTGCCTAGTAGTATGCCAGTCCTTTGAAGAAATTCCAATGATTAGTTGAATTGTTCTCCACCTTCCAAATGCATAACCTCCTTCAGAACTCGATCGACCTTCCTAATGCTATCAATACGTCCTCCAACACTCCGGTCGATACTCCAAGCATCACAAGTGAAAAATATTGTGGCTCAATGGGCTTATTGGGTAGTTTATGAATACTCCCAATCACAAATGTTTCATCTACTATCGCCTAAAAATAATAGGCCAATAAACAATATTTGCATATAGTAATTTTAGGATTTTAATATAGTTCCCACAAAAACTATATTAAAATTACCCTAATACTATTTTCCACAAATCTCACAATTAAGCTTAGAAATAATAAGCTTCCGTGTCTCGGTGTGTTTTTACAATGCAAGGGGTCCCCTATTTATACCCAAATGGGGCCCTAAAATAATGCTACATTATTTATCCTAAGGTTATTATAAGCCTAACCGTAGCATGTAGATGAGATTATATTCCCATATAATCCTCCTTAAATCATGGTTTACCAAATTCCACGTGAGGTGGATGCATTTAGAAGTGGGTAATATCCCACATTAGGTGGATATTTGTTAAATGGGATAAAATCCCATCCCACATATACGTGGGTTTAAATTGCCCACCTTTCTCTCAAGTGGGCTATCCCACATATGGTGGGAAATCAATATTCTTTAGCCTTTTTTAAAGGATTTGACCAACCCTACGTGTTTTTTTTTAATTAATTTATTTTTTATAAAAAAATTCTAAACCTCTTTACATGGGTAAATCATAAACCCACATTCCATGTGCCCAAATCCACATGTAGATCTACTGGTGTGCCATGCATCACCATATTATTCATCCACTTGGTGCGTCCTTTGCTCGTTGACTACCAATTGACCAAACTTTGACCGATCATAACTTTCACATACAGACTTGGATATGGTCCTTTCAAAATGCATCATAAAGGTGTTGGTGAGCTCTATGCAATGGTGCTGACTTCAGATGATTTCAAAATCATTCATTTTTTTGTTGACAAATGTTGACCAATCTTTGACTAGACACCATTTACACATGCGGACTCCGTTTTCGACGTTCAAATAGTCAACGGAAAGCTCTTGAAAATATCTTCTACAATGACACAATTTAGGGATGTTAAGGGTAATTTTGATATAAAAAATGATCCCCTGAACATAGGCAAAAAGTAACATTCAAGGACTGCATTATTCACAACATATGAGGGGCTATTTCTAAATTCCATCTCACACATTCATGCTGGGGTTAAAGTAGTTATAACTCACTAGATTAGTGTGACTGGCACAATTGTAGATCAGATTCAAGGGAAACAATTCAAACACACACACACATACTAGAACTACATTAAGTCTGAAATGTAGTGCAATGCTTGGTGACAATCACATTAGGGTGATCACCGAGGTCAGTCCGACTCAAGCATATGCATTATTTATTCCATATAATGTTTGCTTGAGCCTTGTATAGGTAGTTGAGGTTTGTTTTTTAGGTTTAGGTGCAAAACATGAAAACTACAACAAATTGGATGCGATGGAGAGTGAAAGGAAGAAAACAAGTTTAGATGCTAAAAAGATCAGAAGCAGAGTTGCTGTCAAGACATTAGCACCCAGTTTAGACACTAATGCCCAACTAACCCTGTCCTCATTTGGGTAGTCCTATTCGAAGAGGTTCTAGATCCCATTTTTCCAGAAAGAGCATACATAGTTCAAATCTAGCCTTCTCAGCATGTTTCCTAGCCTAGAATCAGTCTAGATATGTTGATATAAGCTAAGTCACTCTTATTTCCCTATTGCACACAATTATTTGTTTCTTGCATGATACATCTTACTTATTATTATTATATTCATTTGATCTTAGTCCTCTTATTAACATTTAAGATTTCATTAAATTATTTGGTGAACCCATTTATTGATCAAACCCTAGCTTGCCCTAGGATCCATCATCTTGTATATCCCTCATGGATTATCAAAAGGTGTTGTGAAACCGTCATCCCAAGCCTCTTTCCCCCAAGTATGAACTGATTCCTATGATTTCTCTTTAGCCCATTTTTGTAAATTCCCGAGAGGAAGTGGACATTTATCACAAGTCACATATTACTGCTACATGTCATCTGAAAATCTCTCATGTATTTACAAAGCTTTTCAACCCAAGTCCTGATTTTGTACTCCTACCCCCTATTGAGGTTAGTAGCTCTTGTGAATTTGATAGTGATGTTGCTTCTGTTGCTACAAATGATACATGTGTTGAAGATTTGGTTAATTTTTCACATGAGTAAGGTCTTGTTAAAGATGCTTGTGATACCCGTACTTCTTTTGATATTATAGATGTTATCATAAACAACCCTCGCCCTAATCCTTCTTCTCCTTCACTTACGTATGCACAAATCATCAGAGTGTATCATATTGTTGTTGATACTGATATTTAGATCCCCTCTTCTTCTTCTTAACTAAGTGCTTGTTCATTTAATATCATGCCTAAAAATACATATCTTTCTTCCTCCACCTCTTGTGTGCTTACTAATGATGTTATGCTCATTTTCCTTCTCATAATGTTTTAAAATCTGTAAAAGTTAATGATGCACGTGTTTCTACTTTTGATATTTCCAAAGATACATACATAATGTTGATTATAAGTATGATATGCATGTTGTTTGTGTTTCTTCTCCTACCGAGTTTGTTGATAAAAGTGTGCAAAATTCTTTTCCAATTGATTCTTTTTCCCATGTTCTTATTCCTAGTTTTCCATTTGTTGATCTAAAATTTAACTTTCAACCTAATAACGTACCTATGGCTACTTATAATGGAAATATTCAACCCCTTAATGAACCCCTTAATGTTTACGTCATTCCTCCCTAAGAGGTTATTTCTTTTATGTATGTTGTAAGTGATTTGCAAAATAATATACATACCCTTACCCTTGAGAGTAGGGTCTATTACACTGACATTAATAATAATTCTCTTCATGAAAATTCTATTCGTAAAAATATTTACAGTTCAACTTTTCCTAAGGGGTTTAATTTTCTTACTTTTACACCTTTTGATGGAACAAGTAATCCTTATATGCATCTTAAGGATTTTAGATTAGCTATGGCTTCACATTCTAATGATATATTACTTCTCAAATAGTCTAACTGATGTTGCTTCTCATTGGTTTCATCATATTCCTAGTGGATCTATTAGTGCTTATCATGACATACAAGAAGCATTCTTAGACATTTTATTTCTAACAACACTTATAAATTTACATTTGAGAATTTTCCTTCTTTACATCAAGGAAATAATGAACATGTTAATGATTATATCTTCCATTTAAAATCATGCATGTATCTGTTTGTCTTGATAAGATTCTGAGGAAAAATGATAACCCTTCCTTGAAAATTAAATTTGATCAGAGTTTGTCAACCTCCTCGAACCCCAATCAATAATCAATAGGTGGGCGTCCCCAACCCCCCCTCCTGAACTATATCATCATATATTTATAGATAGGTGCTTGACTATATACTATGATCGAGGAGTGAGCACAACCTAAACAAATATCTATATGGCACACTCAACCACCACAGCTAGATCTATCTAGATATAGATGGGGCCATTTCTCTATATTATCCTCTCTCGTGGAATGCCTATCTAGACTCTATATAGCACATGAATACATGCCAATACTGTAAGTGAGTAAGTGAATGAGTAATTTCTGAATTATCTTATCCGACCTCCATCACATGGACATCACAGATCGAGCTCATATTCTATAGAGAGGGGGGGCGATCGAGGCAATCTGCTGACTATCTAGAGTAATGCCAATTGAACTATGTAACCTATTGATCTAGAAATACAATATATCTTTTGTTGTGGCTTTATTATTCCTTTAAAAGAAAAATTATTATATGATACATGTGAATATTTTACTCTTATTTTCTTTAAGGTTATAGATTTGGAATAAGAGATGATTAATGAACATATTATTACCCATGTTCCTAGTTATTATACCAATTCTCCACTTCTCCACTTACTACTTATTCTCTTCCTTATATTGCACCACCCTCATGATCTCCATCTCCTACTAGACATACACATGATCATCCACCACATTTTTATTGACCACCATGTTCCACTCCCCCTCCTAAGTGGGAGCCATTGTACTTCTCACATTCTACTAGGCCTCATGATATTTTTCACACTTTGATTGATGAGAGGTTGATTAGGCTACCCTCTAATGAGCATCCTCCTCCTCATCAGTTATGATGTAATCGTAACTATCCATTATGTAATTTACATAGGATCAATGGTCCTATAAATAATGATTGTTATGCACTCCATGATAGAGTTCAACTGTTTGAGGAAAAAGGTGTCATTAATTTTTACACACACCATGCTTATAGATCACAATCTTCTGTGTTGCAATGCCACACACCAACATTTGTTACTTTAACTACCTCTCATCCTCCTAAGGTCATTTTATCTCCTCCTCCCTCATCTTTGACTATGCATGAGTTACTTCCCCCACTTGTCATACACCCTAGACCTAAATGGGTCCTGAAGGAACAACACTCACCATTATATAATTCACATCTTCCTAATGTTGATATGATTTCTTTAGGCTTATCATTGGACACATATGGTCATGACACTACATCAGTTGAGTCATTTGTGCATAATCATCACCTTATTCCTAGCTAGATGTTATACAATCTTTAGTGCTACATGATTTCATGCCTATCTTATATATGTATGCCACTATCTCTATCACTTTGCAAGGTCTATTCTTCCCTAGTTCTCTTCACCATTGTTATCACTTTTACTACATGCCCTATTCCACGATCATCATTTCTATCATCATTATAATATCTATTATACTTTCATCACGATATTATCTACACTTTCAACACATATAATCTACACTACACCATCAATATCTATAGTTACATCATCACAATTGCAACAATATATCTTATCAAATCAAATCAGATAATCAACACAAGTACACATCATCGTATCAAAAATGATCTCATCACACACACACACACATATCTTGAAAGTTTCATAATACAAAATCAAGGGGCAATGCCCACTACAACATATATCATACATCCTCCTCACTATTACTGGAGGTTACTATCAGAGCTCTAAACTTGAATCCTTGTCATTAGATCTTCGCCTCTGTGTTAGGGACCACTGCTCCTCTAACTAAGTCCATAGTGATGCTGCCTTAGCCACCACATCTTCATATCAGCCCTGGAGCTCCACATATCTCTCAAACATGATTCATATTATGTTATCTCCTCCAATTAACTCTATCACCTATGCTAGCTCCGTACTAGCCTCATCTCGCTCTAACTGTAAAACTATACATGCAGTTGTCATCGCTGCCTCATGACCGAATAGGTGAACATGCTCTCTAGAAATTTGATCCACTCTTTCCAAGAGTCCTCCTACAAAGACATTTGGGGGCAGGTTGTGTGTCAAATGTATGCACTGCTATATTTGCAACCATGCTCTGATACTCATCACTTGTAAGATCCAAACCATATTGTTATCTCGTCACCACATTACATAGTTAATAAAAATCACACTTTTAAATACAAACCACAATATATCATACTTATTTCATGTAATCATTGCCACCACTGCATTGTCCTTAGGAGCAGGTGTTTAATCTCCTACTGGCCCTCCCCCTGCTTATGCACATAACGGATCTTCCATTGTACCTACCACTATAAGAAAAAATATCACATATTGGTGCTCCACCCACCATTATGTATAGGTTGGGGTATACCCCGTGTCATTTACGAATTAGAACTATTTCCGTATCCACCTCATCTACACTTGACGGGCATAGCCGGGGTCCTATGGGACCTGGTCTGGCCCCTACTCTCCTCCCAATATGAATCGATCTATGACATACATATGGATCTTGAGGAACATCCTGGGCTTTCACAAATTTTCGTGACACACACTCGTACTAGAAGAACTGGACTACTCCTGGAAAAAATTACTCTAACCACATACTACATCAAATACATCATAACTCAACATGGTCCTCGACCTAACTACCATTGTATTTTAATCATAGTATCATGCCCCATCATGTTTAAAATAGATTTATATGTCATGCTATCAAACCCACGACCCCGCAGTCCAACCCATCTTGCTACAAAAATCTTCAGTCGTGCCCAATCTAATCTTGGACCACTAAATGGCTTCACTACTGCTATGTGCTCATAATCCCATACATGTAATAGTGTAGTAACACCAATCCCTCCACCATGATCCTCTTACATGAAATTGTACAAATTTCTATATAAGTGAGCCTACATGCAATGAATCCAAACATATTATGTCACATGTTGCTCTATACTTGTACAAATCTCATGCATCCTATACGATACAGACACACCTCCTCCATAAACAACACAAGAAGACAATACACCTATGATAAATTTCTGCAATTGCGGAACACTTGATCTCATTATATCATCCATAGTAATTGTAGATACCATAAAAATACATACTTATTTCCAACCTAGCATTGGATATCCATATCCTATTTACATCCCTTCGGAATTAATTAAACTAATTCCATCCCCCTATAATTAATTAAATTAATTCTAATCATGCTTAAAGAATTATTTAAATTAATTCTATCATACTCCAATACCCTTTAGCTAATTTAATTTAATTTTTATTTAATTAAATGATTAACTCACTCACTCACATCCCATAACTAATTAAATTAATTATTTAAATAGAATTATATCTATTTACCTACTCATCCTCCACTTGAACTCCACTTCACTATCCTAGCCACCCCACTTTACTCCACTTCTAGAATACTACAAACATGAGGGAAACAAATTTACACGTACAACCACCTTATTAAATAAAAAACAAAAATTTACTGCCCCTCAATGGATATTCAATCCATTTGAACTGATACAACTTCCCCCAATACTATTTTAAGCATATGCATTTAAACCTCATCATGGAATCCTCAACCACTCCATAACCTCTCCTATAATTATAAATAACATGTCATAGTGTAGTCATTTTTACTCCTATCATAAAAGGAATAAATCCCATGTGTGTCGGCCTATCACCCAGCAGAAGCTGAGTGCTCACCCAAGGCACATGCGGGTACCGAGTCTCTCTTTTATGTGAGTTTAGTGGGAAGAATTATCTATGATTAGTGTAAGAGTATTTAGGAAAGAAGTTGAGACATACAAGAACCATAGGGCTCAGAACGGCCTCCAGATCCTTGCAGTCACTTCAGACCGAGTGCTTTAACAGATTCCAGAACATATACTATAACAGAAAAGAAAGATACAACCATTCATTCGTAGCATGAAAGGAAAGAGAACTCATATGAATGAAATATACATTAAACCCATTGATATTCATATCTATTTATAACAGGTAACCTCAATATATTCATTGGTTCATTACAAAGTGTCACAGAGAGTAGACCACAGTTATACGCATCATTGGATGTATGTAGCTAAGCTAACAGAAAAGAAAAATAACAACTCCATGCTTAGTACATCCTTTCCTGAACCAGAATATCCACTCACAACAATTTTGTAGAGCTTCTCTTACTCTCTAACCCACTATTCCCTATGTATATCCAGATGATATATCTCTGTGTGTGTGTATATCTCTTTTCCTCGGTATGAACTTGTATTTATCACTTTCCCGGGCTGCCAACTCACCTTGCCACGCCCTCAGATCCATCGCCAAGTGTCAAATGTGGTCCTCCATGTGAGCATGTTCCTTCAGGCCTGAGCTCTCCACTCCATCTCATGATGATCTTCTAGAAGATTCCATTTGGGGCATGCTCTTTCCTGGGCCAACCTGTTGCCAAGTTGACATCTTATCCATGTACAACCGATCATGCTTTTCACGTGTTCTGCCTTGGGTGCTCAAATTGGCTAAGTCCCAAACCTCCTTTCACATGTCGCATGTGCTATTTGCTTCCTTAAGCCTTTCTCTTGTGTGCTTTTACCTTGCGCGCCATTCTATAACTGGGATCCCGCATGCCTAAGCACCTTCATACTTGGTCAATATTCCAGGGGCCCAACATCACCCCACACTACGCCTGTTCTCTGTCCTCGGAAACATTTTACTTGACCAAGATGCAAGTTGTTTTATGGAACCAAGATGTAGACTTATACTTTACAAAATGAATAAGGAATGAAAGAATAGGGGAAAGGATGAAGAATGGGGGGGGGACATCAATTCAATAGGCTGGGAAAGTCCTTTCGCAGATCTGCCTCCAGCTTGTTCCACACTTTGACCTCGCCCTTCACCTTCTGGCATAGGTCGCCCACCAGGGTGCTCACTTCATCAAAGCTTAGGCCAATTCCCTGGGTGCCCAAAGTGTCCACAATCTGTTCCATTTCCTTACCCAGGTCTACAAGTTTATCCATTCTTCTAGTAATTTGGGGGTATAGTTCCTTCAGCTAGGCCTTAATTGAGCTCCTTAAAGCCTCAATTGCCTCTGATTTCTTTTCTACCGTCAGCTAGAACCTTGTTCCTCTCTACTCTGTTCCCTTTGTTCTTTTTATGGAACTCCTTCAGCTTTGCTTCAAGTGTGGCGACCAAGGAGCTCGCTACCTTATCTCTATCCGTGCATGTATCATATGCGGCTTCTGTAGACTGGGCAGCGACCTTAATCTCCACGAGTACTTGGCTGTACTTGGTAACAAGTGCTACTACCTTCAACCGGTCTTCCTCTTTCAAGTGCATGGCCACTTCTTCTACAGATTCCAGCACCAAGGGTCTGCCTCTCCATAGTGAGGATGCACATTAGGTCTTCTAAGCATTCCAAAGTTGATGCGTACCTCTGAGGGATTGGCATTAGGTCTAGGTGCTTTAATATGATGGCACTCTTGATCAACTCCACCTTCTTGTAGACCTCCTGCACCTTTACTTTTTCTTCCTTTAACTCATGCCTTAACTACGCGCTGATTAATTCCTCCTATTTTAAACTCTTGGCCTTCTCCACTAGTTCTTCCTCCTTCTTCCCCAACTTCACCTCCAATGCTCTGATTCTATCATTTCACGTGAATAACCTAGCCTTGGTCTCAACCGCGACTTTTTTTAGAGCATTGCATACTTGCTCGTCTGAAAGTTCCTGAGCATTTACTAAGGGGTTGTCTCCCTTAGACTCTGGCAACGTGATGAGCGCTTTCTGGTAGACTTCAAAGTCTAGCTCGTCAATGTGTGACTCAAATGCCCAAGAGAGCATCTTCTTGGTCCTAGGGTATGTGCCATCTTTTTCAAAAAACCCCATGCTAGGAGCCTTTCCGTGGGTACGGTGCTTTGGAACCGTGCACATAAAACCTTCTTCGTGTCATCCACATAGCCCATTACCTACATCTGTTCTATATCCAAAGTTCTTCTACCCAAGCGCATGCCTTTGGGAAGCTAACTATCAGAGCGGGGCCTCCTAGGCTATCATGTTCCTTTTCAACGCTCTCCTCCTTCCCTTCCTTAAGCACTATGTCCGCGTTGCGCTCTAACTCTTGGTCTACAAGGGCTTCAAGCATATTTTTCACTTCTCACTCTGCTACCTCAGTAATCTACTCTTTTGTAAAACTTATGGCTCCCTGCTTCTCCTTGGCATCCTTCTCATCTGCCTTCATGTCTTCAGTGCCTTCCTCATCTTGTGCACCCTTGTGCCACATAAAATACAAACTCTTGCTTCTCCTCTCCACTCTCTTCCTCCGAGTCATAGACACTAAACACATGTGGTTCCTTGTCTTTCTCAGGCTCTTCTTCCTCGTTGTCATCTCCTTCACTCTCATCTTCTCCTTCTCCCAAGTATTTCTCCAAGCTGTCAGTCACCTCTAAGTCAGCTTCTTCATCCACCCTCTGCTTCTTCCTGAGAGGTGGCTTCTGATCAGGAGATTCAGCCTTCTCTTCTTCCTTTGGTGATTCTTCCATGGTGGTGGGTTGCTCGGGCCTCTACTTCTGGCATCTTCTCCTTCACTAGAGACTTCTTTCTCCGTATGTAGGTGCTTGGCTTGGTGCTTGTAGATGGCATGCTCACTGTCTGAGTAGTCGGCACACTTGGTGCTCCTTCCTCTCCTCTGCCTCTCTTCTTAGATGATGGCTTCTTCTTCCCCAAGGGGTCTTCAGGTATGGAGATTTCATCCTCCAAATATGTGCCCTTTTTGAACTTCAGCCTTATGCGCATGTACACGCGTGCCGCGGATCCTCCAGTGATGGGAAGCATCATCGGCCTAGTCATTTGGATCTCGTGTGACACATACTTCTCCACGTACATGCACTTACCACCGGGGTAATTCAGCTTCTTCCTCATCTCCCTGTGTTCCTAGTCTAACCTTCCTAGTTCCAGCCTTAGCTTCTTTGATTCTTTAAATTTGTTTACTCCCGCTTGGAAGTATTGGGTAGTGAATGCGAAAGGAAGCTTGCACCAAGGGCTCCATGATTCATCAATAAGCTTGAATCTACCCAAGCAGTAGTGCTGGTACACCACAAACTCAGCTTCTCCCTCAGTGGCTACTGGGAGTTATTTAGGGATCCTCCACTCTACCCCGAATGCATTCCTCAAGCATGTATACCACTTTTCCAGCCATGCTTTGTGGGGAGCCGTCATTGTATCACAAGCATACTTCTCAAACCTCTTCGCAGGTGAAGGGTCTTCGGTTGGGTACTCCCACATGAACTTGTCTGATGCATCCAACACTCCAATTTCTACAAACACTATGGTGAGGAAGACATTGCCAAAGAGGATCCTATCCCCTTCCTTCACGCACTTAACAATCTCCTCTGCAATGTACGTGGATAAGTTGTATATCATCCCCTCTGTAATCTTCCTGCAGACATGTAGCCAAGGTTTGTTGACCTGCATCCATCTTTCTTGGCCATTCAACTTAGTCACCAGATGCGTGGCCATCTTCATAACGGGGTCCTTGATGTCTGAAATATCATAGTACCGTGACCCTTTCTTGCAGGCATACTTAGTGACAGTCTCTTGAATAGCCTCCTTGTCACCAAGGTCATCTTCTAGGCTATCTCCCTCACATATGAGGCCTGTAAATTGTGAAATCAACTGGGGAGTCATGCGCATCTTGCACCCAGTAAAGTGGAAATAGTCTTCGTGCACCCGAGACATCAACCACTGGTACAAGTGATCTGGCTTCCCAAAATAAGGCAACTCATAGAGTTGCAACAGCCATGCCTTCACCAATTTAACCTTAACGTCATCGTCATATATGGGAAAACCTTCAGGTGTTCACTTGTTGGTGGGGCGTACCAATTCCAACGCCATTTCTTTCTCTATGGTATTTGTTGTAGTGATTATAGTCACTAACAGGTATGCTTCTTAAGTGGGATTCCCATTCCTTTCCCATCATCACCCCATCTGGGTATTGCATCTCTGCATACCATTCTTCATTTGTGTCTACTTTAGGTTCTGGTTGTTTAGCCTTGGCTTTGCCCTTTCCTTTCTTGGGTGCCATGGTCAAGGTATTTTTATCACTCCTACCCTCTCTTTGTTACTCTGTCTTTCTTCTCCCAACCTTCGATCTCAGATCCATGATATAACTCTTCTAAACCCATGCCCTAGTTTGTCAAACCCTAACTTGGATAAACTCTTCACAAGACAATGCCTTTTCAACTCCTTCCATGCCCGTGTAATTCCTTCTGGTCCACAATCTCAAACTGGCTCTTCATGTTTTAATCACATAGATCTTCCACTCGATCGAATATGAAAACCCTAGTTTATAACACTCACTTATATCTCCAACTCTTCATTTTCACAAAGTAAAAATGAGAGTGCCCTGACCCTTTATTTATAGTTTTTCCTTTTTCTGATCATTAAATGCTACTTTACCTACCCCCGTACTTTGTTCATTTAATGTGGCTTTTTCAAACAAAGTCCATCTTCAGCACCTTCACTCACGTGCCCTTCCTGCGTGAAAACTCCTCCAACCTTCTGGCGTGTAACCCAACCAACCTGACAAGAGACTCTTGCGTGTGCTTAACCTACGCTGAAGGCACTTCTTCTGTCTAGATTCTTACTTTCACCTACCTCGTGTTGCTTTAACTGTGCTTCCTTTTCCTTTGTACGTGGGATCTACTAGTAGCTTTATCCTGGCACCAACCATTCTATCTTTTCTCTTCATCTACCTCTTTCAACCGGGCTACACAACAAGGCTCTTCAACACAACTTCCTTGGTACTTTTAATCACGCGCTTCTTCACTTTTCTCCACCCCACACTTAAACGATGCGTGGTCCTCTGCACTCACAAATTCTCCAAAAATAGCAATAAGGTTACCGGTGCCCAAGGTGCAAAACCAAAACAACAACGTGAAAGGGAAACACAAGAAAGGGAAAATGCATAAAGGAAACTTCTAAACTAACTGGCAAAACTACCTTATTTACAAACACCAAGAAGACTTATTTATAGTAGGGCTTCAGCCTACTACCATTGAAGTGTCCAGGAAACTTCATCCCATCCAACGCTTGTAACTGGCATGCGCCTGAATCAAGGATGTACGAAATTGTGTAGGGACCCAACCAATGGACTTTCAACTTTCCAGGATGGTGCAGAAACTTGGAATCATATAGTAACACCATCTGCCCAACCTCAAACTTCTTGTTTCTAATGTGGCGATCATGCCAAGCCTTTTGCTTTGCCTTTTCCGCTGTCTGGCTCCATCAGGCAAGTGATCATCTCTCATCTAGTTTCATTAGCTCATCAATCCTTTCTTCCAGTGCTTGTTCATCGGCTAATCCTCCTGTGCATGCTATTCACAGAGAAGGTAACATAAATTCAACCAGTAAAATGGCTTCCTTACCAAACACCAATTGAAAAGGTGTGGCTTTATTTAGTCTTTTATACGTTGTTCTGTAAGCCCATAACACTGCCGATACTTTGTCATCCCAATCTTGTCTTCCAACATCACAGATTTTGGTCAAGGTATGACTCAGTATTTTGTTGAATGCTTCCACGGTTCCATTTTCTTGTGGGTGATAGGGCGTAGTCTTGTGATGAGCCACCATGAACTCTGATAATAGGATCCTCACGGTCTCATTCAGAAAATGTGTACCCCTATCACTGGTCAAACTCAACGGACATCCATACCTCATGATAATGTTCTCCCATAAGAACCTTGCCACTGTTGCTGCCGTGTAATCTTTAGTTAGGGCTGCCTCTGCCCACCTTGTGAGATAATCCATGCAAGTGATGACATAACGTGACCCAGTCCTATGCGCTGCTAGTGTAATAGGTCCTACAAAATCTATCACCCATTTTTCAAAAGGCTCCGCACTAGGGATAGGGTGCAAAGGCATTTCATCTCTCCTTCTTGGTTTTCCAATGTGCTGACAGTGGTCACATGCTTTACAATAATCTCTACAATCCATGTACAAGGTTTCCCACCATAATCCTACCATTAATATCTTGTGTGCGGTGGCATCACCTGCGTAATGCCCACCCACACTTCCTCTGTGTGCTTCCTCCATGATGGCTAGGTGCTCATGCTCTAATACACACCTACGCAAAACTTCATCTTGTCCCAACTTGTATAAGTCTCCACTAATCAACATGTAGGGCATGACGCGTATGGCCAACTACTTCTTCTCCAATGCCTTCATTCCATCTGGCACCATAGCTTATTTTAAGAATACTACAATCTCCTCCAAATCCAAGGGTGCACACCACAATCTAAATAGTTGGGCATCTTGGCATTGCTTCCTCAATACTTTGCATCCTTTCCTGAATCAATCCTTGACAGATGATCAGGCCCATAGTTGCTTTTTCTAGGCTTCACTACAATGGTGAATTCAAACTCTTGAAACAACAACACCCATCGACATATGCAGCCCTTGAAGAACGGGCTTGTTTACTAAATACTTTAATGCCATGTGGTCGGTGTAGAATACAAAGGGTGTTGCTAGCAGATACTGTCTAAACTTGAAGAGCGCGTAGATCATCGACAATGCCTCACACTTGGTTGTGGTATAATTCTACTCTGCTGGTGTTAGCTTCCTGCTTGCAAAACTAAGAGGATGATCAACAATCCCTTCACCTGGTTGTGCAAGTACTGCTCCAATGGCGGTCCCTGAGGCATCTACATGGACATGGAAGGGCTTGTCCCAAGAGGGAAAATGTAAAATAGGCATGGTAATAAGCCTATCTTTTAATGTATCAAACACCCTTTGCTGCGCCTCTCCCCAATGGAAGGCACTTTTGTGTCTAAGTAACTCCTCTAAAGGCGCGATGATCTTGGCATATCCCTTAATGAATTTTCTATAATACCCCGTATGCCCAAGGAATCCACACACTGTGGTTTGGCTAGTAGGCTCCCTTAACCCCACAATAACTACAACCTTAGCGGGATCTACCAGCAAGCCCTCCTTACATATGATATGCCCCAATAAGGTCCCAAAGGGTGTAGCAAACACACACTTCTTAATGTTGAGGGATATCCTCAACTACCTACACCTTTCAAACATTAATCTCAAGTTGTCACAATGGTCCTTAACTAGACCATATACTGTCCAATCATCCAAATAGACCTGAAGAAATTTATGGATGAAGTCCTGGAATGCTTGCACCACTATGCGTGAAAAAATAGTAGGTGCATTCTTCAACCCAAAGGGCATGATCGTATATGCAAAAATTCCCCATTCGGTGGTGAAAGTTGTCTTCTTCTGGTCCTTCTTTGCAATCCAGACTTGGTGGTACCCTGAAAATCCATCCGTAAAGGAGTAGATTTCATGCCCAGTGACTCCTTCCAAAATTTCTTTAGTGAAGGGGGTTGGAAATGGATCAATGACACAAACTACATTCAATTCCCTATAGTCCACACAAATCCTAATCCACCCATCCTTCTTGATGTTGATTACCATCAGACTTATCCACTCTGATTCTTCCACTGCCTCAATGATCCCAGAAGCTATCATTTTGTCTATCTCCTCCTTAACTTTCACGCGCAAATTGGGATTCATCTAGTAGGGCCTTTTTCTAAGTGGGCGTGCACCATCCTTCAGTTTTATCTTCATCTCCCCCAAGGAATGGTGAACGCCTTTGAGCTCATGGTACCTACGTGGGAATAAATCCTCAAATTCATGTAGCAGATCAATGATCTTTTGATACTTCCTTCTCTGTCCAGTAATCCCCAATAATAGCTTCCTTAGGTTCTTCTTCTGAACCAATGTTAACTTTCTTTGTCTTTAAAGGCTCATGGTAGGCATGTGCGCAAGCATCTGCACTATCCACTACCTCGCGTGTCCCTACAGAATGGCTAACATCTAAGCTTTCTGATTCCTCTCCATCAATCACATATACCAACTTTCCCTTCTCCTTTTCCAAACACGCGCACTCAAGCTGTAACTCTTCTGTTTCCTCAACTTCTTCAAAGTGCGCCCCTATACCTGGTTCACCTAATAATTCTAACAACCTATCTTCTGTTCTGGCACTATCCCCCATGGTAAGGCACTTGATACCCTGCAAGGCCTTATCAATCGATGGCTTGGTACTCTGATACTCAAAGGTTTGAATAAGGTCAGCCGTGAGCTCCTACCAATTCCTCGTCTGGCGGTGTGTCTCGAATGAATGTACCATGAGCGTGCACAACCCTGTAGTGTAGAATACAACTTGTACACCCAGAGGGATGGTGTAAAGATTTTTTGCCTTCTCTCCAGACCTGTTCACACTCCTAGACATGGAAAGAGGTGGGCTCCTTCCCATGGTAGTCTTTGATGATGGTGGGTACATTACTCCTAGAAAATATGACAGAGAGAGCAATTCTTACCTTGCGCCACTCTAAAAGGATCTCCTGATGTGTGGCCCACCAACGAGCTGTTGTGCCAAGCAAGACATAACTTAACATCTCCCTCTATTCCTTCTCATTCTTCCACTGAGCTTCTACCTCCTGCAGAAAGATCTCAGGGAAGGCTCCTCCTGAATACTTGGGCAGTTCTTTTCCTCCAAGGTGCCTAACAGTGCATGCCTTTGTTACCTTGGTCACCGACCCTCTCAACTGCCATCCCATTAATTCATAAGTTCCATGTGCCCAATTGTCACAAGCCAGACTGGTGGTATCACTTACTGACTGAGCATCTTCAAACTAGATAACTCCGTTAGTAGGGTGTACCATCTCAGGTCTCTGATTGAGCACACATAAATCTTGTCTAGAACTTCTTCTCCCAATGGTTCAATATAGGGCATCGACTTCCCATCAACTAGGGGTATAATGACCCATTCCTCTTTGTTCTTGAAGCTGATGTACCCTTTGTTGAACCAAAGGTCCACATTATTCTTGTAACACCAAGGGCACCCAAGTAGTGCTGGGAAATTGTCCACCTCAGTGAGCGCCAAGACTTCAAAGTCCCCAGTAAACTTGGCTCCCTGGATAGTAATAGTTGCATCCTTCAAGACACTGATGGGCATTGCCTTAGTTTTGTTTTCCATATACAACACATTCAAAGATGGCTGTAATGCAGGTCTCCCCATCTGATGCCATGCATCCAAAGTCAGAACATTAACCTCCGCACAGTGTCAATGAGTATATTGCTGAGGAGCCATCCATCTACAACTGCATTCAATGTAATCTCCTTGTCATAGTTGAGGTTGTGAGGGGGAAGGTTCACGTGCAAGACCTATCTCTCATGCTCTTCTCTGGTGCGTGGTACCTTCTCTCTCAACCAGGATCCTAGCAAAGGAATGATGTTCTCCTACCTTAGCATTTTACACACCTCCTTGACCTCATCCAGGTCATCCTTTTGCACCTCGACTCTCCTTCCTTGTTCCTCCTTTCTAGATTTCTCCTTTAGATATTGGATCTCCCCTTGTAAGCTTTGTATAACATCCATGGTGTCCTGATATATCTCCTTCTGATGCGCGGGGTTTGGATATTTTCCATGAATGACCTCTTCCCTTGTAACCAGGGTCTTTTGTCTTGGTACCTCTCTTGCACACGTGGTTCTACCCTTGTTGTTACCAAGACAGGCTCCAAACCTTCATCCCATGTTACCCAAGGCATCCACTGTATGTCTGCCTTCTTGATGCTAACCATTGCAGTGCCCTTTTCCTTCTGGTGCTGCTGATTCATATGCTCAAATAATTCCAGGCACTCCTCATACTTATGCTTCTTTCCACACCATGAGCACTGTAACAAGTCCGGGCACTCACGCTTGTAATGTTCTGTAGATCCATAGTTGAAACATGTTCCATGGGAACTCACTCCTTCCTCCACGGTTACCCTGACCACAGAATCCTCCTCGAAATCCTCTTCCACACGTGCCTCCATCTGCGCACTCCTCATAACGGTGATCATCATTTTTAGAACCACTGGCAATGCTAGTTTGGCATACCCCATGATCAATGGCCTCATGGATCTAGTCAATGAGCCTACATTCTTTAGTATCATGGGTTGTGGAGGTGTAAATATTGCAATAACAAGATACATTCTTCCTGATTGCACATGTTTGCAGCAAGGGACATCTACTTGCATCATGGTCCCCATGACAAATCTCACAATCTACTATCATAGCACATACCATCCTCTGGGGGAAATTATCCTTAACATGCCCCTCTATTTCACAATCCGTGCACCATAAACCACTGCGAGTCTCATGGACTGAGTTCACAGACAATTTTTCCAACTGTTTGGCCATAGCAGCAATCTGAGCCTCCAAGAATGGGCTAACACCAGTATCAATACTACCAACAGTCCTCGGTGCACAAGGTAGCTTCCAATGCTTTGCACAGATCTGTAAAAGTTTTATGAGACAAGGCCCTTCAAAAAGGGGTGATCAATCCTCCAACAAACCACTGTGCATACTGTGAAGGGTGAATATCATATGATAATTTAGACAAGAGAGTTTTAAAATGCATGCATCATACTCCCACACTCTCTACCATTCCTTGTTGAATCTCCTTCAAAGTGCTGATGCTTTTCTACTCGAACTCAGGAATGTGGAACTCTGCCAGGAATGCATTCTTTAAAGCAGTGTAGTCCACCACCATTTGATGAGGGTCATACTTTCTATACTAGCTATGTGCGCGCCTTGCAGTGTGGTCATAGATTGACGAGCCTTTCATTCTGGTGTTGTGATACCCTTCACGTGCCATAGCAGTTCACACTTGTGAACATGTTCCACAACATCTTCAATGCCCATGTAATCTGGAAAATGTAGAGACATTTCAAAGAATACTTGAGGTGGTGGCTGGGGTCCTTGTCCTGAACCAGAGCCTTGGTTCCCTCTGGTGTTTCCTCCACCACCTGATCCACCAGGTCCACCAGGTCCTGTACCTCTAGAGCCACTAGATCCACTAGAACCACTGGGTCCAATAGGGCCTATAGGAGCTGTGTCGAGCACCCCCACGGTCCCACTAAACTGTGCGCCGATAGTCTGTGATAGCACCCCACTACCACTACTTTGTCCTGTGCCACTCCCTGATGTGAGCCCGAAAGCTTGTACACTTTCCCCTTGTCCAAAAACTCCTCTGAATACTAGAATATGTGCAGCCATAGAAGAAGGAAATGAAAAATTGTACCTCCTAGGCATGGATCTGTCTCTTCCACTTATATCAACTGGGTCAATAACACTTCTTCCTGGATCAGGAAAACCAAGTGCCAGGGCTTGGTCATTGGGTGGGTTTAGATATGTGCCAACGACTCTCCTCTCTCCGTGTGATGAACTCTCACCAGAAGCTGAAGGGGTCTCCCTCACGTGCTTGCCAAGATGGGGTAGCACAGACTGCTCAGGTTCCACATCCTCCGCGTGAACCTCAACTCCTTCCCACAACGTCTGTCTCCATAGATCCATCACACTAGCAGCCTCACGTCATCTAGCAATCTCCCTTTCATGTGCTTCACTATACTTGAGCCATCTTTCTTCCCTCTCCTTCTCTGTCATGATATCTTCCATCTTCCTCCACCCAAGTTCCCTTACCCGGCACTCAGAATGGTTTAGCCAGCCATTGGGAGTGCCTCTAAACTCATGGTAACCATCAATATCTTCATAGCTAGAGGAATAACACGTAGAAACATTCCTCTAGGTTCTCACAGAAATTCAAACTCAGCAACCTCTAGACAAGAATACGTAGAAATGGCATATTCTAGAGTGTAGCTAGTTAGTACTCCTCTCCACCAATGATCTACAGCATGGGTCCACGTCAGATCTGCATCCTGCAACCTTTGGTAGTCTTCTTCGGCCCATACATGTGATCTATAACGCCAACTTGATCTAGACATATAGGCTGAAATCCATTCATATAACTCTACTGGGAAGTAGTAGAAGAAGGTCTCATACAGATCATGGTAGAGGTTCTCTTCTACCCATCTACATGTATTAAACTCAGGTCCAGTGCTGAATCTCTGAGAAAATTCATCCTCCATGCTCTTGAACCATGATTCAACATTTTCCAATGTTAACCGATCCATCATTACTCTTTACACAGATCATGATGCATGCTATATCCCACTACAACTTTGAAAAGAGGTCCCAGTAATGGAACCAAGATGTAGTCATTTTTACTCCTATCACAAAAGGAAGAACCCCATGCGTGCCGACCTATCACCCAGCAGAAGCTGAGTGCTCACCCGAGGCATGCGTGGGTACCGAGTCTCTCTTTTATGTGAGTTTAGTGGGAAGCATTATCTATGATTAGTGTAAGAGTATTTAGGAAAGAAGTTGAGACATACAAGAACCATAGGGCTCAGAACGGCCTCCAGATCCTTGCAGTCACTTCAGACCGAGTGCTTTAACAGATTCCAGAACATATACTATAACAGAAAGAAAGATACAACCATTCATTCGTAGCATGAAAGGAAAGAGAACTCATATGAATGAAATATACATTAAACCCATTGATATTCATATCTATTTATAACAGGTAACCTCAATATATTCATTGGTTCATTACAGAGTGTCACAGAGAGCAGACCACAGTCATGTGCATCACTGGACGTATGTAGCTAAGCTAACAGAAAAGAAAAATAACAACTCCATGCTTAGTACATCCTTTCCTGAACCAGAATATCCACTCACAGTAATTCTACAGAGCTTCGCTTACTCTCTAACCCACTATTCCCTATGTATATCCAGATGATATATCTGTGTGTGTGTGTATCTATATCTCTTTTCCACAGCAGGCACTTGTATTTATCACTTTCCTGGGCTACCAACTCACCTTGTTGTGCCCTCAGATCCATCACCAAGTGTCGAATGTGGTCCTCCATGTGAGCATGTTCCTTCAGGCCTGAGCTCTCCACTCCATCTCATGATGATCTTCTAGAAGATTCCATCCAGGGCATGCTCTTTCCTGGGCCAACTTGTTGCTAGGCTGACATCTTATCCACGTGCAACCGATCACACTTTTCACATGTTCTACCTTGGGTGCTCAAATTGGCTAAGTCCTGAACCTCCTTTCATGCGTCACGCATGCTATTTGCTTCCTTAAGCCTTTCTCTTGCGCACTTTTGCCTTGCGCACCATTCTATAACTGGGATCTCGCGCACCTAAGTACCTTCATACTTGGTCAATATTCCAGGGGCCCAACACATATACTTCATAAACAATCCCTGAAAGCTTTGTGTAAATACATCCAACCTCTGCCAAAATTGATATTCAACTTTGCATTCCATGTGTACAAATTTTTATTTTTGAAGAAAATAATTTTACCAATGTTTTATTTGTTTCATCTCAGACTTACTGTCTAAGTTTGAGGTCATTTGGTGGAGAAAATTGAGAAATATAACAAAAAAAGTCAAATTTTTGTATTGCTAACCCTTTTTTAACCACCTATAGGAAGTTTGCACTAGCATATTACTATGTGCGCTAGCGTCACCCGAGGAGTGCACTAGCATTGTAATGTGTGCACTAGCATAGATTTACATACACTAGCGTAGTTATCTACACAATAGCGTAGTACTCTTTTTTCCTGGTATGTGCTAGTGTTTTTATGTATGCGTTAGCATAAGTTTGTCTGCACTAGCATTAAGCATTTTTTCCCTCTATTTAAACATGTTTTCTTTGTTATGCAGACATGTTCACCTACATACACTAATGTCCCCTATCACGCTAGCGCACCCTATTGGACATGTTAACATCTTACTGTATGCGCTAGCATGTTGTTTCTGTGTTTTTCCAATAAGTTAATTTTGTTCTAACCACTGTCTTAGATATATTTGAAGTCCATTTCTTACAGGTTTCTGATAACTAATCAAATTTTTTGTTTATTTTGTCAAAATTTATCATTTTAATCTAACTTGCAAACCACTGTGTATGTTTTTTTCTCACACTTTTTTAAGTGATCTTGAAAATCAGAAACAATGTATTTGCTTTTTTATGTCTTGCATTGTGGTATTTACCTCAAGAAAACTACTAATTCATGATTTTCAAGACCATATCTACGAAGGTAGTTTTGAAACTACTAATTTTAGGTTGCCTTGTTGATGGAGTTAAGTGGATTTTTATCACCATTTTTATTAAACTTCTATAAAACACTTTTAATTAATTTTTAAGAGACGAGTTTATTCCCCCTCCGACTATAATTGTAGGAAGTGCATGACTAGTGGACATAAACTAATAGTTAGGAGTACTATAGGAACCGCAAAGTATTTGACACCTTGAGTGAACTGGCCAACAAAATGGGCTCCCCACCTACTTGATTAGTATACCTTTGTGAGGATTAGAGCCAAAACTATCCATAGTGGCAGCCCTGGTTTGATCCTTTGAGCGGAGTAAAATTTGACTTATCATATAAAAATGGGTAAAGGAAATCCCAAAACTAACAATATTATAATTATGTTGTCACAAGATTTTGCAAGGTCAAAATCCACACTTGAAAGCATGACAATCATTCCCTACTTGAAAATTTTTACTCAAAGATCATTCTGAGCCCTCCTTCATATCACCCTAATCCTCGAGTCAGTCCTTTCCCATCCATCTGAGAGGTCCAATGTGTTTGTTAGTGTACCCATAGGTAATTTAATGGTATCTAGTCATTCCATGTACTTCCAAGGCAAGATCCATCAAGGCAAGTCTTTTGACAAGCTTGGGAAAGGTCATTTTCTGGTCTTCCTGAGGCTTATGCGCACCCCTCGAAACTGAATGAAAGACCAAAAATCATAAATTAGGTGTATCAGAGGGCCAATAGTATTATGTAATCATTTTTGGAAGATTTTGGGAGGTTCCAAGCAAAAGTGGGTCTTTGAGGCTTAAGCAGTGGATAATGCCAAAACATCTCCTGAGCTTTCAGGAAGTGATTCTGGGAGTTACATAAGGAGTTAGGAGCCAACCAAAATATCATCGAAAACATAATTTAGATCCCTAGAGTATGGTGTTCTCAAAATTTTCACAACACCTAGGTGCATT
Source organism: Taxus chinensis (assembly GCA_019776745.2). Classification (NCBI taxonomy): domain Eukaryota; kingdom Viridiplantae; phylum Streptophyta; class Pinopsida; order Cupressales; family Taxaceae; genus Taxus; species Taxus chinensis. The sequence goes on along the minus strand of CM034147.1, from coordinate 59,454,443 downwards.
CTATCCATAACATGTTTTCCGCATGCACAACCTTGGGGTCTGAACAAAAAACCTATTTTCAGGGAGTAAATGGCATAATAAAGAGTTGAGACACCCACTATTGGATTCAGAAGGAAATTTTAATGAAAATTCATATAAATAAGGATCAAAAAATCCTTTGGGAACTCTAGTTATGGCCTCGACAAGTTACTCCCCAAGGTACGACTCAAGGAGTTAATCAAATTTCTACCTTGAAATTTGAGCCAATGGGAGAGTGACACACTTTTGTGCACCAAATGTCTCAAGGATTTGGGACATATGGTGCAATAAAATGTGCCCCCCTCTCAGTTAATCCCCTGAACTCCAATATGACCCAAGTTAAGCCCCTTTTACAAGTTTAAGCCCATGTGCACATCTTTCTAGCCCCCTCACCTCTCCGCCTCAACAAATCACACTCCGCCACTTGTCAAGTTAGGGTGAGGGTGCATTTTTGTCTCCCATACATACCAAATATTTGGTACGGTTGTGACACAAAACTCCTCAACCCTCCCATTAAAGCTCTTGGTCACCCACATGATCCCGACAAGTGCTAAAAGTGACTTTTCCTAGCCCTCCTCTCCTTCCCAACGACAAATAAAGCTGTGACACTTGGCCCAATAAGAAGGGGGCATATTTTTTTACACCAACCTTCCCAAAAATTTGGGATGGTTGGGATAATAAAGTGCACTCCTTCCCATTTCATAAAAAATTGCAAGTTTTTTGTTTTATGTGTTACTTCCAACTGCTTCTCCTTCTTCCTTCACACACACACATGAAAGCTTCTACTGTCGAAAACTCTTCCTCTCCTCCATTAATTATGTTTCCACACCTTTCATAACAGCTCCATCATCCATTTTCCATCTTTTTCATTGCTATAATAGTAAAATCAAGGATTTTCAAGCCAAAACCATGTCCAAGCACTGCTAGAAATCCCCATGTTGAAAAATAATGATTTACTCATAACTAATGAACCTATAATCAAATATTAGTGAAACTTGGACAAAATATTCCTCTCCCAAGAACCTTGAAGCTACCAAAAATAAAACCTTGAAATAAATCCTTGATTTTTAATGGCAGCCATTTGGAATTTTGTGCCCTAGGGTGTTCTTCCTTCATTTGTTATCAATCCAGGAGACGATTTGACTTGAAAATTTGTACAGAGCATTCAAATCAAAAACCCAGAAAGAATCCAGAGTTTCTCATCAATCCTACATGGTTATTTTCAACTTTTAAAAATATCAAGTTTCACTGGTTTGCACTTACCATTTTTAGTAACTTTCCCAAAGCGACAAAATCCTTCAGAAGAGCAAAACATTAAAAATCACATAACTGGAAAACTAAGGTACATGAGCCGAAAAAAGTGAAAAACAAAAAATCAAAATTAGCTTTCAAAAAAAAATAAAGTTCATCAAACTGACCATAAAACCTTTGTGAACATTCTTTGAACATGACAAGGACCTCACAGTGTTGACACCAAGGTAAAAAAACAACCTCACCCAAAATAGTAGCGCCTGGATCCTAGGGTCTAAAAATAGTAAGTTTGAGTTTTGTGCGTAGGAAGTTGCAAATGGTTCTATCTTCACTCATATTTCCACTTTTTGGAATATTTATGGGATCATAAGATGATTTCAGGGCTCGAGTAGGGAATTGAGAATTTCATATTGATCTTGGGAACATCGTCCTGAGTTCAACGGTGCTCAGAAGCAAAGCAGTGCATCACAAAGCTTAGAAAATGAATCCAAATTCATCTCTCAGGGAGATGGGTGATTTGAAATGATTTTTTCAAGGAGATCTCAATGATTTTAAGTGGTTCATCAATCAAGTATTAAGGAAGATCATTGTGAGCAGTTCCTGTGTCCATCTTGAGCTCACATTAGGAATTCCTGAGATAGTGTTTCTCAACACTCATTTTGTGACCTAAGATGTTTGAAATCAAGTAAAATGAGTTAAATTGTGGCCATTAATGACAAGGAAAAAGTGTTTAAAAAATCACTTTATCAAATATTTTTGATGAGTATAACATTGTGGCTATGTAGCAGAAGTCATAAGAAATCGGCTTCCATCTTCAAACTTCTTCAAAATGGTCCTTAGTGAGAAACACCTACATTCATCAAAGTGATCATTCAAAAATGTTTCTAAACACTCATTTCAAGGTGTTCATGCATCATCTAAAGTGGGTCTCTTATGGTGTAAAGAGTTAAGAGATCCAAAGTTCACCACGTTGGGACATTTCATCAGATCAGTCAGGCTACAAGGTGAAGGTGGAAATGCATCATCTTCATTGACATTCCTTCTTCCTTCTCCTCATTCATTTTCTCTCCTTTTCCTTTCTCCCCTCTTTCTTTCTAATTATTCCTTGTGAGCAAGCATAATGTTTTTCCTACTCACTTAAATGTGACTATAGTTAAAAATTTAATAAGTCACCCTTAGCTAATAAAAGGGGACTTAATTTTCTTTCCTAGGAATGTGAAAATTAACAATTATGGAGGACAAATGAAAGGTCACATGGGGGGTAAATGAAGATTTGTTTCTTGTTCTATATAATTTAATGACACCTTCATTCTTAAGGGTTACCAGTTTTTTACACTCAAGAGAGAGATTTTTTTTGAGCTAAGCAAGACAGATAGAAATTCTTCCACTTTCCTTCACTATTTTCCCTCTATTTCCAACATTATACAACTTGACGAAGAATGCTAATAAAGAAATGGATTGTTTCTTTTCACGATTCATGAATGTGTGTAACTTTACGTGCATGCCTTCCTCTTATCATTGACACTCTAATATTGTTGTTTCTTTCTTATAATTTGTGAGTGTGAAACTTCTAATTAGCTTTGGCAAGAATTTGATTTCCTACTTACAAAGTTAATTTATCCTATCTAATTTCTCACTCCCCTTCCCCCACCTTTCAACCAATTCCTCCCTTACACTTCATTGTAAGCTGGAGTGTACCTGTTAAATCCCTGACCTCTTGGCCAACAATAGATTTTAGTTTTTGTTCGTTCATAATAAAGTGGAGTTACACCATCCAAGGAGAGGGTCCTAGATTCCCAGAGACATTGACAAGATAACCGTCGATTTTCCCACCCGATAAATTTTCTTGCCAACAACTTCGTTCACTCAGGTAGCCTTTAGTATTTAGGGAGAGAACCATTTCTATAGAAAGCCCCACTTGAACAAGCCAACTTAAGCTCAGGGGTATGATTAAGCTAAAATGTGAATTATATGCCTAATTTGATTGTTATTGTAGGAGTAAATAAATGAACAATTAAGTACATAAACTAACCCAAGAAATCTAAGCAATGAAGTAAACACCCTAAGTGTAAAGAGAGGGTAAGAAGCCTTAGCTAATTTATAGAAATCCTGGAGGAGTACAAAGCTAAAAATATGGAAAATACAAAGCAGTGACCATCGTACCGAAGCTCAAAAAAATGTATATCTAAGAGAATAAGCTAGACTAGGGCTCTTGGAGAGGTACAAGGACGCCTACGGGCACCCTAGGTCTGTTTTTGGGCACTTGGGTCTACGGAAATGATCAGAAAACCTCCTCCGAGTGGTCACTAGTTGTTCATTATTGTTCATGTTTGGTCGCTACGAGGTCGCACAGTGATCGTCAAAGTTACCAGAAACTTGCAATGAAGTATTGACCTGTAAAACCTTCAAATAAACATCAAATCCTAAAATAAGATGCAGAATGAGGGGTCATAATGTCCTCAACTATCACAATGGTGAACTTACGATTGAATGTTGTACTACATTTCATACCCAATGTAGTTCTATGTGTGTGTGTGGAATTGTGCCCTAGGTGGGTCTTGTGTGTGTCACACTTGATAGTAAGAAAATGCGTTAGATGTAAAGAAATGTAATATATGTGTGCATGAAATAGAATGAACTTCCCTCCTATGAAGTGTACATAGAATAACCATCCCTTGTGTCCCTTGGATGGTGCTAGATGGACGCAATGGAACTCTTAAATGCTTGATGGATGCAACCGTAGATGGTGATAACTAATGCTTAGTACTTGGTCCCTTTATTATGATCACATAACTTTATATTTATATGATTCACTTACTTGAATTTCATAATTAACCCCAAAAATGCCGATTTCCAAAAAAAAAATGATCAAATGACTAGAAATGACCCAAAAGATGTGAACAAAGTATACTGAGGTCAAGGGCACCCAAAGGGGATGAGGGTGCAGGGTGCTGACATCTTGGCTGGGTGCTGGTTTCCAGAATGATAAATTCCAAAGTATAAAAAAGGCAGACTAAGTAAAGGTGGAAGGCCAACATAAGAAACAAAAAGCAAATAAAGGCGGCCAAAGACATGGGTTAATTAATACTTTTATTGCGTAGGAATCATATGAATAATAGTATGTAATCAAGACTAAATAGTTACCCAAAGTGCGTGATTTTGGGTCTACATTTTCCTCCACTTTATGTTGGTGAGCATAAAACTCGGGAACATAAAGTAGATAGAGATGCGTGCCTGATAACCATGTAGATTGATGTAGAGGAGTGTGCCAAGGGACATGAAAAATCACAGAGTGATAAAAAAAAAGTGAAATGTAGATGCTAAGGAGGAGAAAGTGCAAACAATGGTGATAAAAATGAACCTAGGGTGGAAGCACATGTGTAGATGTTGTGATGTGCCTATTGTTGTTGTTAATGTTATTGTTTATGTTGTGAATGATGTTGACTACCACTTCCCATATGGATAAACCTACAAAAGAGAAGAACAAACAAGTAGTCAAATACGCATGTATATGATCAAAATGCATAAAAAGTATGTAAAATATGAAAATGTGAAAAAGGAACATGCGCACCTAATCCATGATGAGCAAAGTGTGTAGAAAGGATCCTAAAGATGTTGTAGATGAACTAGTTTTTTGGGAGATCTCACGCCAGTTGTGCCAGCCGCGAGTTTTTGGGGTGATCTCACGCCAATAATATGGAAGAAGTGTAGGGAGAAAATTATGGTGTTATCCTCCAACCTTTAACCACTTCCTACAATGTAGGACACCACTATAGTTGGTGTGTAAAATTCAATGAAAGTGATAAAGACTATATGCCCTATAAAACCTACTGTGTGTGGAGTTCTGTAGACTATTCTAAAATGCCAAAATGTTGTGTAACTGCCCCCTGGTTATAGGCGTCGAGGAAGTGTCATGATGTGCTAAGGACCTAATTTTGATTCTGAGCCCTAAAACTAAAAGTTGTGTTGTACCGATACCGTGTCATGTTGTGTAATGATTGTAGATTGCTGTATGGGGTGTCTGATTCACCCAAATGATGCCCCCCTCATTTGGGGTACATGTGGCATTACTGAAGGAGTATGTGGCCCAAAAGAGGACCAACCGTTGTACTGAAATTATGCCCTGCTAGGGGAAGGGAATGTGTTTGGTAGTAACCAAAGCACACACAAATAAAGTGGCTAGGAGACAAGTGTTAGTACAAGCAAAGAAAAATAAACATTTAGTAGACAAAATGTATGTTACGTAGATAATATGTAAGATAAGACACAAGAAGACAATGTAGACCACAAAAAGTAGGTTGCAAACATAGGACACCACTCACAATGTTGTAAGAAAATCAAGGCTGACGAAGCTTAAAAAAGACAATGTGCACACAAGACAAAGGGCAAAGCCTGCAGAAAAGAGCATATAAAGAGAAAACAATGACAAGCAATGTAATAGACAACCATGGAAGCATATAGTCCTGTGAAACAAATGTTGCATGTGAAGTACCCATTAACCTGTTAGAGAGATAAAAATTATGTCAAAAAGTGTATAATTTGATATAATAGTGTGCTATGAAACAAAATGAAACAATAACATCTATAATGTACGAAAGTGGATGCCCCCAGGAGCCTCTGTGGGACTGGTAATAGGTATTGTGCCAAGCATCTGTGCTGGGTGTATGCATCTGTAGAATTTGTGATCATAACTAGAAGGAAAAGTGAATACACATGTGTGTATGATAAATATAATGACATACAAAATATTTATGTAGCATGTGTAATAAAGTGAAAATGTAAGAAAAAGTAAGCAAGAGTAAATACAACCAAGATATGGAGTATGCGGTGGATGAGGAGAAATAGAATGCCATGTGAATGATAGGAGCTGCTTGCCCCCTTGAGTGGATGTGTATGTATATAATGGGGTTCATTTTTGTATGCCCCCTCAACAACCAAGAATGAACTGTAAGTGAAAACATGTCATTGGGAAATGGTTTGAATGCGTGTGATACAAAGATGTGATTGATAAAGTGCAAACTGTAGAGTGTGTGAGTGGATGAATGAGTGACTAAACATGTGAGTGGGTTGAGGTCCATTTGAGATGTATACCCTCAACAGTCGAGTATGGACCGTGGGACTAGAGTGCGTCATAGGGTAATGACCGCAGTGTGTAGAAATAGAGGTGAGGAAGATGTAGTGTGAATGTATAGAGTGATTATGATGCAAAGTTTATAGTAGATGCTATGAGAGAAGATGTCACTTGTGAAATGGGTAATGTGTGGTGTGACTAAGCAATGCTAGAGAGATGTGTTGTAAATGCGCGAAGTGTAAAATGTGTAATGTGGCCAAGTGATGAGAAGGATGTGTTACAAATGTGTCAAATGTGTAAAAAAACGTAGTGTGTAGTGTGTTAGGTTAATGTGCATAGGATGCCCTCAACAGTCAAGTGTGAACCATAACACGAGACTTCGTCATCGAGAAGTAACGATGCAAGTGAATCGAAATGTGTATGATGAATGTGGTAGTTGATTAATGATGTTTGGCGATAGATGATGGAAGAGTGTATTGTATGCAAAAATAAATGGTGGCAAATGTATGGATGTAGGAATGAGTATGTAGTAGATAAACATAGCGGGGAAATGGAAATGGTTCTTATTAGAAGATATCCCTCAACAAGCATGTAAGAACCGTAAAAGCACGAGTGTGCCATCAGGAAATAACAATATGTGCATGTATCAATATTTGTATGTGATAGTCTAGGTGTGAAGTGATGAGAAGATAAGGTGCTTGTGATGTTAGGGGGGAAGAGATAAGTGTGATGCCCCTGTAGACACCTAAATTCCACTTTTGCAATCATATTGACAAACACACACAAATCACTCTCATTCTTTCCAATTCCATTATAATTAGTGGTTTGTGCTAATTAACTAATTTTTCTTACCAATTTGGCCAATTAACAATGCTTTGTTGATCACCAAACCTATTTCGCATTCAGGATACCACTTTACGACGAATCATAAGTCAAAATCCTCTTCAAAACAAACAATTAGCAATTATAAGCTAATTAAGCCTATTTTGCTCTTGATTTCGTCAATATGCCAAAATATTGGCTTAAATCCCTTTTCTAATCACTCAAAATCACCCCACTTCCTCCACAATGTCTCAAAAAGCTTCAAAAGCTTATCCTAGCCTCCTAGTTGACCCTAAGCGGTTGATTAAGGCTTCATACCTCTTAATCACTTGGTAATTCACTAATTGTGATTAACAAGGCCTAATCATGATTAACAATTCTAATCTAATTTGGGGATTTTTAGTCCTATATTCACCAAAATACAAGTTCTCCCAAAAAGAAAACTATAAAAAAGGGTGCACCTCATTGCTTTATATTTTACACCATGATTTGATTTACATCTCATATAATACATATGATTTCTAATCCAAGTCCAATCCTTGCTTAAAACCTTCAACAAGGTTAGTAGATGAATATCTAAAGTGACTTAACAAGTCCTATGGAGAGGTCATTTCACAATTGTTTGAGTAACAACCATAACCATTTGATTTCCCCTTAGGTCTATTTAGGCCCATGTTAGGTAATTAATCATATTAGTAGGCATGTTTAGTTAGTTTTGCCTTGCTTTCATACTAGTTAAGTTTATATCTTAATGTTACATTCCTAGACTTAGAGCCCAAGCTAATTAGGTGGAAATGGTGTTAGCCTTCCTTGTTTAGCTTTGTTATTTGCTTTGTAAAAGTTTGGGGTGCTTTCATTTGGCACACTTGGTGGGACTCAAACCCCATTTGCATTTATTTTCAAGCTTTTTAACATAGTTTTAAAAGTTTTAGATTTCAAGTTTTCTTAGATTAACTTCCAATTCTCAGATTAGATTTAAGTTTTTCTAGATTAAATTCAAATCTTTCTAGCTTACTTTCAAAATTTTTAGATTAAATTCAAAAATTTTAAGCTTTTTAGAGTAGTTTTCAAAGTTTTGTAGTTTGATTTTGTAGCTAAGTAGTTGTTTCAACTAGATTAGTGGCAGAAGTTGTGTTTTCATGTTCCTTACAGGATATAAGGAGGCGAAGCCCTGCCAAAATTGCCCCAAAATACCAAATATTTGGTCTTTTTGAAGAAATTCTTGTCAAAACTTACGTTTTGACCACTTTTAGCGAAGAGGCATGCACACGTCAATAGGGGTGCGCAGGCGTTGAAACATGCGCACATGCACTCACAGGGGCATGCATCCACTTTTCTGGAAGTGCACATGTTGCTCCTCTCTCTCTCTCTCTCTCTCTCTCTCTCTCTCTCTCTCTCTCTCTCTCTCTCACACACACACACACACACCCACACACACACACACACACACACACACACACACACACACACACGTTATATTTCTTCATTGGGGGTTGCACTTTTCATTTTGTCTTATTTATATTTTCCTATTCATTTAAATGTGACTATAATTGACATTGTAATAAGTCACCCTTAATTAATAAAAGGGGACTTAATTTTATTCCTAGGAATAAGAAGAGTCACATGTTGTGAAGGGCAAATGAAAATTCATGTGGTGGGAGGTGAAGATTCTTTCTAAAGCCTAAGAATTGTAATGACTTCCCCATTTATAGGGGTTGTCAATTTTGTATGTTCAAGAGTAGATAATTCTTGTAATAAGTAAAAGAGATAGTTAATTTTCTTTCTTTTAGTTTAAGATATTTTTCACTTGATAAATAATCAAGGCTAAAATTTGTGTATGCTCTTCCCTGACACCTAGTGTGATCTTGGGAATAAAAAAAAAAATTGAGTCTTTCATTAAGAAGCACTTGGATTAATTGGGAATAAACCTTGTTTTTGCAAAGTCTGATGGTAGTTAGCTGATTTACAAGTATTTTTCATTGTGTTCTTTCTATAATATTGTGAATCTTTTTGAACTACTAACCATTTGTGTGAAGGACCTAAAATGCTTGTCAAAGAAAGAAGGGCTCTCTTAAAACCAAATTCTAACATTCACGTGTGATTGTAGGTTGCGAAAAGGAGTGCAAAAAAAAATCACATTAAGTCTATAAGATGAAAAACACACCACAATCATCATATTGTATTTATAGGTTTTGGTTAAGAGCTACAGTTCATCCGCTTAACTAGGACATAACCCTTTTGGCATAAGCCTTAAGCTACAACAATGGGGGTGGTCCTAAGAACCTAAAGTAGTTCATGCAAGAGGGAACCTTGTGAACGAAATAGGAAAGTGCTCCAACTACCGACTTGATTAGTACGCCTTGGTGAGATTAAGGTCAAAGTTATTTCCATTACGACCCCAGTGATAATACAACTAAACACACTAGTTGCTCATTGTATTATAAGGGGGTAAAGTAAATCTGAGATCCTCCAAGATTATTCAGTGTGACTTTCTTGGTAAATTGAGCTCAGAGAAGTAAACTTGTGACACATACAGAGATCACCACCTAGGAAGCTTTTTGGCTTGGAGCCATTTGTTTTTGACATCGTGTTTTATAGAACTCTAACAAAGTTTCTACTTTGTTAGATTCAAACTCCGATTTTTCAAACAATGGAAAGAATCTTTTGAAGTTGAAACCACATGTTATTTCATCACAAAATCTATTTAGTGTTACTTTGACCTAGTTTTTCACTTTTCCTAATACAAAGCGAAACTCTGCCAAAGTTGCACCAAGTATTTTTCACCACCACTTGGTTTACACCTTTGTTTTCTTATTACCCATTTTAGGACAAAAGGAAACAACATATGTGGATGCCACTTGATTATATTACATGTCCACCACTTTTTTATTCTACTTACACGACTAGGTTGCAATGTTAGAGCGCAAGTGTTGAATGTGTGCATGTTATGTACTCACAATCTAGTAGGCCTTCATTGTCTTAAAAACCCATATTTGAGACTTATTATCATCGTAGTTAGGTGATTTCATCTTGGTATTCTTTTGATTTGTTATGTTTCCCACATTATAGCCATACAATTGAGATATTTATGTCTTGTTTCCATTGTGAAACTAGGCCTAAATCTTTATATTATAGTGCTACGTTGCTCACACACATAGCAATTTCTTGTTATACTTAGACATAGTTTATACACCCTAGCTTTGTCTTGCATTTTGTGAGTGTTGATGTTACTTTGTTAGCATCGCTATAATGTCATTTTGATACTAAAATCTTGCTTTCTCACAAAGTTTGATTACGTGTCCAAATAGTGTTGTTACGTTGCTCGCACTTGTATCATCCATTTTACAAGGCTTGGACTTTGTTAGTGTTTAGAAATTGGATATTAGTATATCTTGATAGAAGATTGCATCAACATTCTCTTATCATTTAGGCCTTGTTTGTTTCAAACTTAACCTAACTTTTGATATTATGTTGTCACTATTTGGTTTCCAACCTATCTAGCAAAATCTTAGGGAGTAAACTATTTGTTGTGACTGAATTTGAGCATTTTACATCATTGTATTGTTTTAGAAAAACTTATGTTGTATATTACCTTGCTAAGATAGCTTATTCTTTATTCTTTGGTTCTTAGGGTCACATTGACCTAGTGGATTTGTGTCTATTTTATAGTCACCATTTTTGTGACTTCTTAGCGTTGTTACGCTACCAAAATTTGACTAAGGTCCCTTTTTTTATAAACCTTAGTGAAATTATTTCACGTTGTAACTCCTATCTCGAGTATGTCTATTATGAGAATGAGATCTCAAAGATTAGAATCCAATATATTTGGAGGTGACAACCCTCTTTTAGAGGATAATCTCATGGTCAACCATAGTGGTGGAGAGGAGGATTCTCCTCGTATAAATCTAGAGCATCGTCCCACCAACTTTGACGATTACATTTTCCAAAATAAACATGAGGTTCTTATGCATGTTATGGAATTAGGAGCTAAGTTACCTTCCATAGTGGACCCTTCTCTCATTTCTAGAATGATTCGTGGAGAAGAGGAAGTAGACCAGCCTCATCATACTGTCAATGAAATTTTAAATCCAAGTCATGCCTCTACTTCTACATGACAGAATAATGAGGAGGTATTGTTTGAAAATGATGAAGATTATCGAATACCTATTGTTAGAGTACGTTGTGAAGACAACGAGGAACATGTTCTTCATGTATAACCTCCCCCTAATAAATATCATCATGAAGTACCTATTCTAAAGGTGATGTTAGAACAATGGGTTTCCAAGCCCTTACTCTCCAATTGGAAAGTTTGGCTTCACATATACAAAAGGAATAACCCAAAGTTTTGAAACAAGCTATACTGAAGGCAAAACCTAAAGTTTTGTTTCATGAGTTCCCAATAAACACTCCTCGAAGAAAGGCACAATGATATCCTTATGAGGAAATTCTCGCAGCAAATAGGGGTGGGAATACACCTAGATTTAATCCTACGTATATACCTATGTCACCCACACAAGATCCACTTTTCAATCAAGAGTGGTCAACTATGAAGAACACCCTTCTAACATTACAAGAAGGTAAAACTCGTAACAGTAAGAAATATCAGCTCTATGAGTTGTGCCCTTATCTGTTTGATAAGGGCATGCTCCAGGTACCTTTCCCATGACACTTTGATTGTCTGAAATTTGACAAGTATAAGGGAAAAGGTCACTATACAGATGAAAATCAACATGTTACCTTCAACCACACTCAAATCCCTGAGGTCGTGCCAAGGCAGCCGATGTAGAAAATATGGATGGTTAAGTGGTAGCGAATATGGTAATGGACGAGAAGTGTGTGAAAATGGTAAGCGAAAGTGGTCAAGGAAATATGATGTTTTTGACTTGCAATAGTGGAATCTACTCGTCAAGTGCAACGAAAGCCTGTCTAACTTGGGTGGCTCGAATGGAGAAATCAAAAAGGATGGTAACACAGAGGCTCAAGTCAATATCAAACTTCAGAGATATCATGTCTATTGGTTGTAGAACTCGTGGGAAACTAAATGGGGCTGTCAACACCAATACGGCACTATGATAATTCTTCACCGGGAACTCCTCGTGCTATGATTATTAACTAATGCATAGCTCTTAGTTTGGTGGATGTAATCTGGAAACACAACAACAAACATAACACAAGAATACCATAGACTATGATAAGAAGGAATAATGATAAATCTGAAATATCAGTGTAAATTATAATATCAACATGAAATTGTTACAATCTCACCCATGACGTTCTTCAAGTATTATTAACTTCACTTGCCTTCAAACAATAACTATGGGAGAAACTTCACAATTACACCTCTTAATGGCTTCTTTAACACACCTTCAAAATGATGGCTTCCTTTACACACTTACTCATACAATATTTCTCACTACTTCTCTCTATGCTAAATGAGGGGGGGTGGCCTCTTTATTTGTAGGAATTCAAGATTATCCACCTTATCTCTAAGATAGGATAGGAAATCTCTTCCAGCCAATCATATTCCATGCCTTAACTCTTGCCTTTACATGTAGGCTTATCTTCTAAGATAAGATAAACCTTATCATCTCACATGGGTTCCACCTTTTTAGACTTTTCCACAAATAAAATATACAAAATATTTATGACATCACTCTTTGTCCTTATTACAAATATAATATTTCTAATTCCTAATCATGTAGACCCTACTTCTCTACTTATCTCAACTTTGACATTTTAACATTACCAGACCACTTACGATAAATATTTACTTTTTACAACATTCCTATTGTACTTTGACTGTTACCATATTCTACATTATTGGCGGCACCGTATTGATGGCACTGTTATCTTCTATTGGACGCCACTACTAATGATACTTAACAACATCCTATTCCTAATACATACATTAATAAAATAGAAATTACAGAGGAAAATTTTAATGTTGACAGGGCCTCGTAATTATGTCCAGACAAGGTCATGGAATCACAAGTGTGAGAGGCATGATCCCATTCAACTTCTATAGACAGTTAGCAGGTTCTGTCCAAAATAAGAGGGCCTGATGGGCTTGCTCATTTAGGACGTCTAACTGCCTAATGATGTCTAGTGGGAGTGCTAATGATATAAATACCAAAGCTCTTAATCCAAGATCTATGTCTGATTGGCTCATAGTTTCGTTTGGTTGAGGAATCGTAAGATCACAACCGTAAAATCTCTCTAGTCATGGCCCTGCTATGGTCATGCAGTACGATGTGAAATCTACACCTAAGGGCGGTTGGGTAATCTATACACAGGAGCAGTCCAATAATCGTAAGCTTGATTGGTCACGATGTTTAACACATTGACTTGTTTTATCTTCTCAACGTAACGAGTCAGAGTTTCAAGGACAAGAAGATGGATTCCCATATCTGTGTCTGTGAGCAATTCTAGTCTGTTTGGTTGTGGAACCAGTGGATCACAACCGTAGGTTTTCTATTTTTGTGGACCATCGATGGTCATGAAAGTGTTCAAGGTAATCGGTAATTTGGTTGTTTTGACCAATAGTCAAATGTCTTATCATCTTCGACGTTTAATATGTCTAATTTTCTATTGATTCTATGTATGTCCCTAGTTGATTTGAAAATTTTGTACTTAAGGCCTTGATCTATGTCAGCTAACGGTACCATTAAATTTGGTTGAGGTACTATTGGTTCGAAAACAAAATCTCTAGGTTCTCTAGGTCCTGTGATTGTCATGCATGGAACTATTGAACTGAATAGCAAAGCTAACTACGTAAACAAAGTAAATTTATAATGTTTTTTTGTTATTTTTTGATATACGAAAAAACAAAAGAAATAAAACAACTAATCCAATAAAGCAAATATTTTTTATTGTTTTCTGGTATTTTTAACAAAGCTTTCTAATCTAATAAATGAATCTAAAACAAGTAATTAGCTGGATGTAGCTAAATGATTGTGTAAATGGTGTTAATCTAAACCCTAAACAATTAACAAATTGAAATATTTCAAAAATCTTCAATCTTATCTTAGAAACAGAGAATAAATCACAGCCTCAAAGAAGCTATTATTCCCTGTAACCTCCCTGGTAATGTTAAAGAACAAAATTTGAATTTGATCTGATCTACTGATAACTTGATAATTGAAGTAATGAAATGATTTATCTACTATAGTTGATATGAATTTTGAGATGATAAATTCATAATTGATAATTTTCATGAATGAATCAAACAATACCTTCGACCTGGATTTTGCAAGAACTATGGCAAATCTAGTTGTGAGAGTATTGTCCCCTCATTTTATCTTATCAATATTTGTGTCCATGTGAGTCCAATGGATGGGAATGTAGTGGAAACATAAGAAGAAGGATGCAGGAGCAACAATAGCTTGAATTGGTAGACTGGGAAGCAATGCAAGTGGAAGAGTGCAATCACAATTGAACAGGGATTGGATTTGGCAATTTCCAGTAAGAAGGCATCATCTTTACAATGGCAAGAATACAAATCTTCTCTAGGTTTTTCTTACACACAAGCATGGTATTTATAATAATTTAGTTGGCCAATGGTTCAATCCATTTGGCAGCCAAATGATGACATAACAAAAGTGAAGAGGGAGTTCAAACTATTAACCATCAATCACAAATAGAAGTGCAAGAATAGATTGCCACAAAGCAGTTGGGCCTTGGAATATAAAACAGACAAGCAACGTGTCTAAAAATGGAAGTTAAGTGAGATAATTACACTTTAAAATGCGAGTGAACTCTCTGGAAAATTCACACAAGATCGCCGCCCTGTGTAGGGCGGCGGTTCAGGACCGTCACCCTGCCAAGGGTGGCGGTCAAAAAACCGCCACCCAAGTAGGGCAACGATTTTGACACTAAAGGTCAAAACTACTCTAAAATGCAGCAAGAAGCTAGGAAAAAGCATGTGAGGGCTAAGTAGGGATGTCTAGGCTACAAATATATAATATGAATGGGCTTTGAAGATCGAACATCTTCCGAAAGGATATGAATCATCATTGGGGAATTTTATAACCATTTTCGATAATGTAGCACATACAATTTTGGGTGCGTACAGTGACCCTCGTTACCATATTAAATATTTTTATATGGCATGTCAAGAGGTTACATTTAGCAACAATTATCTTATACACCTCTTCCCACAAAGTTTAAGAGGGAAGGTGTTAGAGTGGTTTTTACACATTCCCAAGGGATCCATAGTGACATGGCCGGAATTTTCCAAAAACTTTGTATGACACTTCTCATTCAATATTGAGAGTGACATCACTATGTTGGATCTCTGCAATGCTAAGTAACGAAATAACGAAAACTTCACTACATTTTTACAATGATGGAGAGGATTAGCTAGCTGTTTTCCTTGCTCCATACCCAAAAAGTAGTTAATCAGTATATTTTTTCCCAGCCTCTATCCATACATTACATTCCAATTGCAAATGCATTGTGGCAACACATTTAAAGAGGTCATTGAAAAAGGGAGTCAAATTGAAAAATCAGTGTTAGCCAAGGGGACTCTAAAACCTTTTTCCCACTATCATAATGATTCTAAATATAACAAACCAAAGTTCATTTAGAATAAGAACAAAAACGTTTTTAATGATGGGATAGTAGATTCTAAGTGGGAGCAAGCCGTTCAGAACCACACACCTTTGAAACTTGCAAAGGGAAATCCACCTACTAACTATAAATGTCGTACTTTTACCCTCTATCTGAATCCATATCATCCATACTAAAGCAGTTAGAGATCATAAACATGGTTAAGTACCCTGAACCAAAACCCTATGGCGACAATGCACTTAAACCGTCATGGTTTAGAGATAATGAATTATGTGGGTTTCACCTTGTAAAGGGTCATAAAACTGACAATTGTTTAAGATTAAAACACTATATTCAAGACCTAGGCAACAACGGTGATATTTAAGTAGACTTTGTTGCCACTATAAAGTCTCCAAATGTAAACTTAGGGATCTTCAAAGAGCCTTTTCCCAATCACGAAGAAAATAAAAATTTACATCGAGGACAATCATCTCAAAATAAGAATGCTAACTATGTGCAAGCAAAGACCATTTTGATGCCTTGATAGGCTGTGTTGACCCACTCATTGAGAAAATGAATACAATTAGAATTAAAACAAGAGAGTACGTCATGGCAACATGATAAGCTCGCATTGTTATAAATTTTGAACCTACTCCCCCTCCTCCTTGAGAGAGTCACTATGATGTGTTAGATCAACTAGAGAAGACTACAACTAAGATTTCAATCTTAGACCTTCTAAATATCTCTAGCATCCATAAGGATATACTTTGCAAAACCTTACAGGGATCAGGAGTATCTATTGATGTTGACCCAACGCATTCACAGGCCATGGTAGATAAAATCTCTCCCACCAGACACATAACCTTCAGTCTGACAAAAGCCTTAGCAGAAAATACCTCACATAACATGCCCTTACATATTAAGGTAATCATCAAACGTAAGAAGGTCAAGTGATTTCTTGTGGACGGTGGATCGGGTCTCAACATATGTACTCTCAAACTAGGCCATCAACTAGGCTACACAGAAGTTGATCTAAAGACAAAGGTCATCATCATCAAGGCATATGACAATGAAGAACAACAATCAACTAGAATGATCACTTTCTCATTGGAAGTAGGTCCCATAACACATGATACGAAGTTCCATATCTTGGACCTGGAACTCCCTTACAATATCTTGCTCAGTCGCCCATAGATTCACTCCATGCAGGTCGTGCCATCAAGGTATCATCAGTGTTTAAAGTTACAACATGAAGGACATGCACTTACCTTACAAGGGGATCCCCAACCATTTTCTCATTGTAGAGCATTATTAGGCTATTTTCCTACAATCTACAAGTGTCCCTCTATGGATATTGTTGTCCCAATTCATTCGGAGGCCCTTACTTCATGATTGGATCCATATACCTTGTCTACCAATGACAATGGTGCTTCCACCTCAGAAACTCCCTTTGATATATGGGACATGAAGGTCAGACCAAGCACTTGTGGAGAGTATGATCTAAAACATGCCCTTATGGTTCAAAACATTCCCCTGTTTTCCAAAGCATATGGTAAACCATGCTACAAATTCCAAAGATCAAGGGAGAATTACCCTTTTGACAATTTCACTTCCGGTGAATTTCTAGAAGATGAAATAATCCTCAATGATATCATATTTCATCCTCAAGATGATGAAATGGCTTTGTGTTACAAGTCATCTAGGTATGTTATTCCAAAAAAAATGATGATTACTATAAGATATCAAGGACATAGTTGTGTCCACCAATGAGCAAGGTCCATTAGAATCTCTTTCAATACCTCATCGTATACTAGGTAAATTAGGTATTGGTGTCCATTTGTATGAGTCTCACCCTTCAGATAACAAGTATGCTTCTTCTGAGAGTGAGGATAGTTTTTCTAAAAATGAAAGTGAAAAAAATTCCCGACGTAGTCTTTACGAAGACCTCGCCTCTACGAACGTATTATCTAACATGACTATCCTTACCATAACCCTCGTTACACCCGTTGTATCCCCTATAAATCAGACATTAACCCTCATTTACCCATCACTTGTGAATTGGGATCAACAATAAAACATACCTATTGATGTGTTTCAAAATGATGAGGCTATTGGCGACTTCTTGGGCATCAAAGATAACATTCCAAGAAATGATCACAAGAATGGTGTTTTCCATTCAGCTCAATGTGTGTGCGTACTTCGGAGAGGAGGTAGAGTTGTGTGGACACTTAAGTAAAAAAGTGAGCAAGGTCAATATTTCTACAGAAAACCCTTGCGGAAAAAAAAGGGGAAGTCTTATAGTGAAAAACATCTTTGAGGAGCTTCTGGAAAAACAAGCAAAATAACCTATGGATAAAATAGTGTACCCACCTAAAGATGAGGATCTCCCTTGAACCACCTACAGTAGAGGAAGATCTTAATCTACCTCTCGATCCTATGCACATGGAGGACGAGTCAAAGCTACTAGTGGAAGATACAATAGATGTTAACATCAGAATAGAGGATCTGCCGAGGATAGTTAAGTTGGGAGCTTCACTCTTAGGAAAAGAACAAAAGACATTTACAGGACTCTTGAGAGATTATGCAAACATATTCACTTGGTATTATGCCGACATGCCAGTACTTGATCCTGCATTAGTGGTATGCAACCTTATTGTGCACGTAGACACCAAACCCATCAAACAAAAGCTCTAGAAGATGCATCCTCACACCACCTTACTGGTAAAGGCAGAGTCTAGAAAGGTTATTAGAAGTAGGCTTCATCAGGCCTATCGATTACTCATAGTGGATTTCTAATAAGGTACCAGTTATCAAAAAATCCAGTCGGTATTAGAGTGTGTACTGATTTCAGAGATATTAACAAAGCTTGTACCAAGGACGATTTTCCTCTTCTTATCATCGACATGATCGTCGATTCTACTGCTGGTTATGAGATGTTATTTCATGGATGGATTCTTAGGTTATAATCAGATAAAAATTGCGGAGGAAGATCAACACAAGAAATACTTTCACAACTCCATTGGTGAACTTTCTATTACTAAGTCATGCCCTTCAGCCTTAAGAATGTAGGTGCTACATATCAAACGGTGAAATGACTGTAATCTTTCACGATATGATAAGTGAAATCATGGAAGATTATGTAGATGATATAATAGCTAAATATAGAACTTGGGAGGAGTACCCAGAAATTTCTGCGGCATATCTTTCAGTCCCTAAGGGACTACAAAGTCGGCCTTAACCCAAAGAAGGGTGTCTTCAATGTGCTATCAGGGAAATTACTGGGATTCATTGTGTTAAGGAGAGGGATAGAGGTGGACCCTGTAAAAAGGTAACGGCCATCACAGAGATTCATCCTCCTAAGAACTATTAGACAACTGCATAGATTACAATGGAAGATCTAGGCCATCTTAAGGTTTATTTTATAGCTAGCACACAAGTTTCATACGTTCATACATATTCTTAAGAAATATGTTAATTTTAACTGGGGGTCAGAAAAACAACAAGATTTTTCTTTTCTAAAAGAGTACTTGGCTAAACCCCTTATTCTTATGCCACCCACAGTAGGAGAACCCTTATTGCTTTACATCACTGCTACACATTTTGCGATTGGGGCACTATTGGCCCAGTATGATAAAGAGCAGAGAGAAAAATCCATATACTACTCGAGCAAAACATTGATAGCATATGTGCTCAACTATCTATAGATTGAAAAGGATTGCCTAGCCATAGTGTTTACTTTCTAGAAGCTACGCCCTTATTTTATCAACTATAAGGTCAAGCTTATTTCAAAGGTCGATCCACTAAAATACTTATTGTCAAAACCTGCACTCGCAGGTGACCTGTAAACTCTCTACTTTGGAATCATTGACATAATCATAATTAAACATTGTTATTCTACTTTTGTTTTAGAAAATGACAGATATAGCTAGTGAATGAATTTACTTGTGCTTATAATCAACAATTGCAAGAAAGGAAAGAATGTGAGCTTATGAACACCAAAAATTTTTATCCTGGAAACCTCCAAAGGAGGAAAACCAGTTGGGAAGGGAAAAATTATCTTTCTTCCCACTTTTTATGGCCAATTCAAATAAGAAGTACAAAATTTACAATAAGTATGAAAGAGAAGTAGAAAATATCTCACACTTCCTCCTTATTACTTTCTTGCTCTACCTCAAAACTTTTTTCTTCTAAAAACACAATTACAACACTAAGAATTCCTTGCTCACTTGCTTTCATGCTTCAATGATCAAAAATATCCTTCCTACATGTATTTATAGCCTTTCTCATGTCCTCTCGTGCACTAGAGGATGAGAAAGCTCATGGAGGAGAATAAACAAGAACAACCTTTCCAATTCTGGGACTGTTCGTTTCAATTTTTTTTTATGTGTAAAAGAGATAGGACCACCGCCCAATGCAAACCGATGGTCATAACACCACCACCCTAACTGGGTGGCAGTTACAGGACCATCACCATGGTTGGATGACAGTTTTATAACCGCCACTCTACACAGAGTGGTGGTTCTATTAACATAAAGATAACCTCCATTTCTTCATTTTCCTTCTTTGTTGTTGGTTGATATAAAGAAGTAGAGTCATTTTAAATCCATATGGATCACACCTCCCATGTTTAGGAGGATTTTGGTCCCAAAAAATCTTAGTGGGGGAGTAGATGAGGAAATAATTTCCTCACTTGCTCCTTCAAGTACCACTGGGCCTGCCTTAGTGTCTTCCCTTTCAGTCCAATCTACCAAGACTCCTATAAACCTCTTCTAGTTTCTTTGACCTTTTGTTACAGCGCTACATCCTCCTCCAATTCACCTCATGAGTCCTAGACATAATCCTCAATGGAAGGTAACAACTGTAGTTCTTCATATTCAACTAGCATGGATGGCTCATATAGGTGTAAGTTCTCACAGTTTATTACTGAGTACATCCTCATAAATGGTGGCAACTCAAGTCGAAAGGCATTTTCTCCAACCTGCTCAAATATGGTGAAGGGTCCATATCGTAGTGGCTTGAGCTTCCATGCTTGACCTTGTAGTCTCTCCTTACTCAAGTAAAGCCAAAATCTATCTCCAACATGAAGCTTATGCTATCTTCTGTGTTGATCGTGCCTAGCCTTGTACTTGACTTGAGATTTCTCTAACTGTTCTTTGACTTTGAGATGCATTTGTTGGATCCTCTCAATGAATTTGTTTGCTCTATTCACCTCTGTGTCTCATGTCTCCTCCTCATCCTACTTTCCAACTGCTATGTCTAGCAGATTTGTAGGTAGATATCCCAAGCATGTTTCAAATGGTGACTTCATAGTGGATGTGTGTACTGCTCAATTATAGGAATGTTGAATGTAGGCTAAGGACTCATCCCAAGTCATTGGGTATTTGCTATTATACCCTCTAATTAGTTGTACCAAAGTCCTATTCACCACCTCTTTCTGTCCATCTATCTATGGATGGAAAGCCATGCTCCTCTATAACCTGGTATCTATCTTGTCCCACAACGTAGTCCAAAAATTCCCCAAGAACTTGGAATCCCTATTAGAAACAATAGACTTTAGAAAGCCAAAATTCACCCATACATTAGAAAAGAAAATATATACTGCCTCATGTGATTTTATTGTCTTTTTACATGCCATAAAAATACACATCTTATTGAATCTATCAACAAAAACATAGAGATAATCATGGCCATGTTTAGACATAGGTAATCCTCCTAAAAATTCCATAGAAATGTCCTCCCACAGATGAGTAGGTACTAGAAAAGGTATATACAAACCCTCATTCCTATTCTTAGGCTTGCTAGCACAATAGAGTTTACATCCACATATAAATTTTGATACTTCTTCTTGCATATTGGGCCAATACACGTACCTTTACAAGTGGGCTAGGGTCTTACCAACATCAAAATTTCCCGCTACTTTTGAGGTATGTGCTTCCCTCATCAATAGAAGTATTTCCTATTTAGGCACACATAGCTTCCCCCATCAGTAGAGTAGCCCATCCTTGAGATAAAAATCTTCAATCCCCATCCTCTCAGCCCTTTGGGACTACAACTATTGAAATTTCACCCCAAATTCTCTTTCCTGGGCATATGCCTCTCCATAAGCTTCCTTTGTGAAGGGCTTGATCTGAGAGATAATGGCCAAGCAGGAGAACTTCTCATGTGTAGGTGGCCTAGACAACATGTCTGCCATAAAGTTTGTACTACTCTTCTTGTATTTGATCACTAGGTGAAATTACTAAAGGAACCCCATCCATTTGTAGTGTGCCTGCTGCAATTTAGATTGTGCTTGCAAATACTAGAGATGTTTGTGGTCAGTTTGCACAATAATTTCTTTACCCAAAAAATAATTCTTCCATTTTTTAATTGCCTGAACTAGTGCATAAATTTCCTTGTCATATACTGAATATCCTTTAACTGCTGAAGTAAAAGTTATAGAAAGATAGCATACAAGTTTAACTCCCTGAAGCAACACTGCGCCCATAGCATAATCACTGGCAGCTATTTCTACTTCAAAGGGCTACTGCAAATTAGGAAGAGAAAGTACTAGAGCATGGCTAATCTTGTATTTTAATAACTCAAATGATTTGTCTTGTTCCTTACCCCAGTCAAAATCCTTACTCTTTGTGGCCACTATGTGTAGAGGTGCTACAGTTGTGGAGAAGCCCGAAATGAACTTCTGCATGTACTATACTGCTCTCATAAAACTCATAGTATTTGTGGCTTCTGTTGGTGTTGGCCAATTGGTGATGGATTCCACCTTCTTTGGATCCACTCATAGCTCTCCTCTTCCAACCACGTGCCCAAGATAGATAAGTGATTGTTTGGAAAATTCACATTTCTTCGTATTACAAAGCAGTTGTTTTTCCTTGAGAACTTGCAAGACTTGCTGCAAATGAGTTAGATGTTCCTCCCATGTGGCACTAAAAACCAAGATATCATCTAGATAAAAAATGACACATGAATATATGAAATCCCACAATACATCATTCATCAATCTCATAAACGTAGCAGGTGCATTGCATAAACCAAATGGAAGTACTAACCACTCATACAAACCATGTTTTGTCTTGAAGGCAGTCTTCCATATATCCTCCTCCTTCATTTTGACTTGGTGATAACCTTACTTGAGGTCCAACTTCATGAAAAAATTGGCATGTTAAAGTTAGTCTGAGAGATCATCTATGCAGGGAAGTGGATATATGTTCTTTATGGTGATCTTGTTCAAAGTGCAGTAGTCGATGCACATTATCCAAGAACCATCCTTCTTCGGCACCATCACAATAGGTGAACCATATGGTGAGGTGATCGGTCATATCACCCCCTGGTCTAACCATTATTGGAGTTGTTTCTTTAATTCAATACTCTCTAATAAGGATTGCCTATACAACCCGATGTTCAATAGAGGGGACTCTGACAACAATTGAATCTCATGATCTGCTTATCATTTTGGTGGTAACCCATTGGGAGCCTGAAAAACTTCCTGAAAATCTTGAATAATACTATTTAAATCCTATTTTCCTTGGTTAGAAATCTCTGAAACTCATACTCCACCTTGTGTGTCATTTAACAAAAGTAAACAAAATTGGTTATGATTTGCCTGAATATTTCATTTTGCTTGGTTAACACTCACCATAGTAACCCGTGTCTTATGTTGGTGTACCCAGATGTTATAGTTGATCCCATCCTTGACCCATCTATATCGGTTTTCCCTTCTCATAAATATAACATCCCTAATATACAAATAAGGAATCCTGAAAAAAACATCAAAAGCATCAAGTGGAATAACATCACCTTCTAATACATTAATAAACTGGGAATTTATCCCAAACTTGACCTTACATCTTTTTTTTTTCCCTGAATTTCAACACTCTTCTTCACCCAACCCAAAGGATAAGGGTGTGGATACTTGTAAGTCTCAACACCTAGCTTCTTTACAACTGCTTCAGAAATCAAGTTAGATTGAGAACCGGTATCAACCAAAGCATTTACCTTATTTCTCTTGATCTAGATTTTGATATGGAATAGTCTACTCATCTCCTCTTCTTGGCTGTCCATGTTTGTGGCCATGCATCCAAGCCTCTCGTCTATATTAGAGTCATCTTCCATTTCCACCTCCCATTTTGTCTTTACAACTATCATGGAATTCTTTGATTCCTTGGTTCAGTTCTTTGAATGTAACTTTGGATGAAACTTCCAACATGTAGTGTCAGTATGACCATTGATATCACAATTCTTGCAAAATTTATTGGGATCTTTACAAGTATTTAGAGTGGCAGCTTGTTTACCTTTCCCTTTCCACTTACCTTTGTTACTTGTTTACCCATGTTATTTCTTTTGCTGATTTGTCAACTACTTTTCCCTTGGCTCTTCTTCTCCTCATTTCTTTTCATCATCTATATAATATGTCTACACACACGTGTTGTTGAGATCTTTGGGCTTCATGGAGATGAATTTTCTTTAAAGGTGAGTGTGAAGTCCTCCCAAGTACTTAGTCAAAATATCCTCATCCTCCAAGTCCATGTTAAGCAACATGGCCTACCTCTAAAATTTTGCAGTATAGTCCTGTACACTTTGACCACTGCCTTGTCTAAAATACTGCCATTTAATCATTTGGTCAGTCTTGTGGCCAATAGGATAGAAGTTAGCTCTAAGTAATTCTTTAAATTCTTGCCAAGATTTTACAATAGGACATTTCTTCTTTTCAAAAGTGGCTAGATGGGTTTCCCACCAAAGCAGAGCATGTCCCTCCATTTTGGTGATCCTGTGTGCCTCAATGACATTATGGATGATAAAGTAGACTTCTAATTGTTTTAACCATTTATCAAGCAACTCTGCATCTACTTGTCCTTTAAATCTTTTAATTTCAACTTTTGTCTCAACTTTAATGGGAGCATGATCAGATTTTACCTTTTCTCTTGCATTTGAAGTCTCTTCTTCATGCTCTTCCACATATTATTCCTCATGGTGGCTCCTCCCTATGCCAAAAATTTCAGTTAAGCCTTGAACCACTAAGTCCATGGAGTTTTTCTTAATAGAAGTTGCCTTCTGCAAATCTGTAAGTTCTTCTTATCTTCTAAACATCCTATCCATTATGGTCTCCAACATCTCGATTCTATGGACCAAGTTCTCTTCCTCCATTTGTCCCCAGATTCTCCGTTGCCACTTCCTTGTAGAAATATATGGATCACAAGGTAAAGCCTCTTCACCTTTGGATCTCGTCACTTTCATACAAATCCAAGAACAAATACCACAGTCCTAGATACTTTTTAGCTCTCATACCAAAATGATCTGTAAACTCTCTACTTTGGAATTATTGACTGAATCACAATGAAACACTGCTATTCTAATTTCATTTTAGAAAATGATAGATATAACTAGTGAATGAATTTACTTATGCTTAGAATCAACAATTGCAGGAAAGGAAATAATATAAGCTTATGAACACCAACAGTTTTTATATTGGAAACCTCCAGAGAAGGAAAACTAGTTGGGAAGGAAAAAATGCTCTTTCTTCCCACTTTTTATTGGAAAATTCAAATAAGAAGTACAAAATTTACAATAAGTATGAAAGAGAAATAGATAATATCACACACTTCCTCCCAATTACTTGCTTGCTTTGCCTCAAAAATCCCTTCTTCTACAAACAAAATTCCAACACTAAGAATTCCTTGCTCACTTGCTTTCATGTTTTGATGATCAAAACTCTCCTTCCTACATGTATTTATAGCCTTTCTCATGTCCTCACATGCACTGGAGGATGGGAAATGTCATGGAGGAGAAGAGACACTGAAAACCTTTCCAGTTATGGGACTATTAGTTTCAATTTTTTGTTTTCTGTCTGAAAGTGCCAGGACCACCGTCCTGGTTGGGTGGCAGTTCTATAACCGTAACTTTGCAAAGAGTAGCGATTCTTTTAACATAATGATAAAACCTTCATTTCTTCATTTCCTTCTTTATTGATAGCTTATCTGATGAAGTAGATTTATTTTGGATCCCTATGGATCACACCTTCCCTGCTTAGAAGGATTTTGGTCCCACAAAATCTTAGTGGGGGAGTAGATGAGGAAATAATTCCCTCACTTGCTCCTTCGAGTACCACCAAGCCTGCCTTGGTGTCTTCCCTTTCAATCGAATCTACCAAGACTTCTGTGGACCTCTTCTAGTCTCTCTGACCTCTTATGGTAGCACTACATCCTTCTCCAATTCACCTCATGAGTCCAAGATGTAATCCTCAATGAAAGGTAGCAACTGTAGTTCTTCATCTTCAACTAGCATGGATGGCTCATATAGGTGCAAGTTATCATACTTTACTACTGAGTACATTCTCATAAATGACAACAACTCAAGTCGAAAGGCATTTTATCCAACCTACTCCAATATGGTGAAGGGTCCATATCGTAGTGGCTTGAGCTTCCGTGCTTGACCTTATAGTATCTCCTTGCTCAAGTAAAGCCAAACTCTATCTCTAACATGAAGCTTGTGCTCTCTCCTGTGTTGATCATGCCAAGCCTTGTACTTGGCTTGAGATTTCTCTACATGTTATTTGAATTTTATATGGATTTGTTGGATCCTCTCAATGAATTTTTTTTCTCTAGTCACCTCTGTGTCTTGTGTATCCTCCTCATCCTGTTGTCCAACTGCTATGTCTAGTGGATTTTTCAAGGATGAAAATTTGGTTCCATATAAAAGAATGGTCGATTCCTTGAAAGAATTATTCGAGTAGATAAGATTTGAGCAGATACCAAGATCCCATAATAGAGAAGCAAATGTCATGGCTACGATAGGATCTATGTTAAGCATTTTGCTAGGGAACAATGACATGACATTCTTCATCAAAAATCTAAGAACAAAAACATATGACATACTAGACTCTTGTTTAGTGTGAAAGGTTGTTGGTCCCTTTTCACCATGGTAAGCTAAAATATTTAATTACCTTCATGATGGAACATTTCCCATGTTGAAAAATGCACCCTCATCCAACGTATATCCCATTATAGCCTACTTAGGGGCACCCTATTCCACCGAGGCTATGCCAGGAATCTATTGCGATGTTTAAATTTAGATGAATCTATCCAAACAATCAAAGAGGTACACAAAGGAATTTGTAAGGCTCATACTAATGGAATCATTCTTGTGAAGAAAATTCTAAGAGTAGGCTATTATTGGCCTACTATGGAGCACGACTTCTGTAACAATGTGAAGAAATGAACAGATTTTCAAAAGTACGACAACTTGATACATGTGCTAACATAATCCTTGCAACCTGTCACAACGCCTTGGCCGTTCTCAAAGTGGGGTCTTAATTTAATAGGGAAACTTAACCCTCTCTCTTTAGATGGTATAAATTCATCATTATTGCAACTGAGTACTTTATGAAGTGGATAAAGGCTGTTCCTCTCACCTATGTTAAAGGTTCCTTGATCTCTAAATTTTTCATGAACCATATTATATGTTGATATGGTATTCCCTTTGATTTTATCACTGATAATAGAAAACCATTTAAGAATAAAATAGTGAAAGTACTCTGCAAACGCTTTCAAATCTCCCTCAAGTTCTTGACCCCCTATTATCCTCAAGGTAATGGGCAAGCCAAGGCTTCCAATAAAACTCTAATTCACATCATGGAGAATATGGTGAAAAATATAGGCCATGACTAGAATTTACAAATTCACCCTACCCTCTGGGCATTCAGAACTTCTATATGCACCCCCACAGGTGTAACTCCATACTCCTTAGTAGTCGACACTGAAGCCGTACTACCTTTAGAGATTGAGATCCCTTCTTTGTGTATCGAGCTAAGGGACTACCTAAATGAAGAGGAAGACTACATAGTAGCTTGACTGGAAGAGTTGGAGCTATTAGATGAGAAAATAATTCATGCTCTCAATCACCTTAAAGTGTATCAAGATTGACAGGGTTCATTTTAAGTGACCTCTTAGAAATCAGAGGTGGAAAATACCTGGAGAAT
This sequence comes from Taxus chinensis, assembly GCA_019776745.2. Classification (NCBI taxonomy): domain Eukaryota; kingdom Viridiplantae; phylum Streptophyta; class Pinopsida; order Cupressales; family Taxaceae; genus Taxus; species Taxus chinensis. Next base: position 59,426,763 of record CM034147.1, on the reverse strand, counting down.
ATCCTTGGAACCGATTTCACGGGAAGGCAAATTTTTTGGGGGTCTAACAGCAAAATTTTCACCTGATTTTTAAGTGATGGGATAGAAGGCTATAAACGCATGATAGAGATTTTTTGACATACATCCAGCATCCTCATTTATGCATGTCAACAAGGTGGTTGACGTGCATCAACAAAACCTCATTGACACGTGCCAACAAGGTTGTTGACATGTGTCAATGAGGTTTGTTGATGCGCATCAACCACCTTGTTGATGTATGTCAGCAAATCTTTGTCGCGCATCTGCAGCCTCTGCCATCTGGTTGTGCAACAAAAAAAATCTCTGTGTCTCGCAAAAAAAACTCTCTGTCGCGCATCTACTTCCTCCGCACTCCTGTCATGCGTCAACAAACTCTCCCTGTCGTGTATCAACAAACTCTCCCTGTCACACGTCAACAAACTATTTGTCGCATATCTACAGCCTCCACCCTCATATCACGCGTTTACTATACTTGATAATACATATGCCCCCAGGTGGTATGAGTGAGCTAGTAGTGTTCTACTTGGAAAATAATATAGGATTATATAGGGGATAGTTTCAAGGGTAGGCAAAGCTGACCCCTAAAAAAAATTAAAATGTAATTTTTAGGCAAACAGGTCACTGACCCGCGCTAGAAAATTCACCTTTTCAAATTTTTCAAAAATGGAATATTCGCCATATTATGAATATTTGCCACTAAAATTATCCCTGAGGATTGAGTATAGCAAAGCTAGAATAAAAGAGTCATACCTCGTCAATTTGAGGTAGGAGATTTGGTGCTAAAAGAGAATAAAAAGAACACCAATAAGGACCATGAAAAGAAAGGGAAATTTGAACCTAATTGGTTAGGACCATATGTTGTGATTGTCAAGTTCAGTTTAGGTGTTTATAAGCTAGCTCGTGCAGATGGTCAGGAGCTTCGAGAACCCATGAATGAAATGCATCTTAAGAACTTATATGATTAAGTATGGGGTCTCTAAAATATCGAGAAAATAAATACAATATAAAAATAGAAAAAGAAAAATATAATTAAACATGTGTGTTCAATAGTGAAATCCATGCAATGGTGGAACTTTGGATAGGTAAAAACCGGTTTCTGGAGCCAAGGGAGGGTCCATTGTTCACAAGCAGTTCAGGTTTAGGAGTATAAATTTATTTCCCTAAGTTGGTATTTACCTTCGTCTAAGTCCCTTATGAGCCTATCCTTCTTTGCCCTTATTCGGCTAATCTAACCTTTTGAATGCAGAGAAATCAACTTTGAATGAACCCATCTCAAGTTGGGGGAAAATTTGTAGCATCACTTCTGGCATATACCAGGTGGCATTTCCCCCTTGTACATCCCATCTAATGCTGGGGGCATCCATGTTTCTTCATTTCCTTGCACATTCACTTCAGATAAATGTTTAGAAAATGTCAAAAAAATTTGTGAAAGTTTTTGAAAATCCTAAAACATACAGATATGTTAGTTAAGAAAATAAAAAACATTCAAATACGTTTCATAGAAAACCCCAAAACAATAGAAAATTGTCTTAAGATAAGACCAAAATAGTGAAAAACGTTTCAAAACTATCCCACAAAAATAAGTTAAGTAGTTTGCTTACCTTTTTAGTTGTTGGTTTGTATGGTTTTTAGTTACATTGTTTTTTCGTATTGTGTACTTTAAGATGGATTCACTTGCTTACTTAGATTGAATGTTATTTTAATCTATGGTGCATTGCATTGTGTTCATTTTATCTTGCATACTTGTAAATAAATGTGTTACTTTGATTAGGATTGTTAACTTGTGCTTGTTATTTTTACTTGTACGTTTTGTTATCATTTCATTATCATATCACATATAACCATCACATCTATACACATCATATATCAAAAAATGCTAAGTTTACATCACACATGTATCCTAAAGCTAATCATCACATATCGTATCATCAATAAGGCAATTGGGGTTGCACATGATCAAAAATCTATCTTCCCCACACCAATATCAAAAATATAAACATGTTTTACTCAAAGTATCTCATCAACATGCAATATGACATAAGCTAAGGCTATATCATAAGTGAAAAAACATGTGGTACAAACATAAAACATACAAATTAAGCATGATATCTCATAAGAAAACATGTATCCATCTATCATTATACATCATCAGAAATATAAATGTCCATATGCATATGATATAACGAGCCATCATAAACATCTATGTAGAAAAGTGCCTTCATCATGAAGCATGATAATCATTTTTCAAAAAAATAAAATAAAATAATAAAATCCAAAAAATCCAAAAAATTACAAAACTTCAAAATTTTAATTTTTTTTATAAACAACATGTACACAGTTGAAGCCTGTGTCAATTGCATTATCCTCGAACATTAAAATATGTATTGTAAAAGCATATTTCTATAGTTCTTGCTTGTTTTGGTCTCAAATGACTTGTGGATCATCATGATCTACCTCCATTAACCAAAGATGGGTCTGCTTATTATGTCAGTACTCCTGTGAAATAGTGATTTTTCAGGTATTGTGTCATAATGCATGAAATATTTTCCATGGGACTACTTGTGTCCTCCGTTATTCCCCTCGCATGTATCCTTTCTTGGGGCACCATTTAAAACCCTTCTTGTTACAACAAGAACATTTGGGAACTGTAGCTTGATAACAAAAACATTGGTACAACTATCTTAAACATTGTTTGTTTGAGTGTCTATGATTGTACTGGGTTCTCTGTTAGGTTAAGTTGGTTTATTTTCTCGTATTGCATTGCATTGTGTATGTTGTATTTGAGTTAGATATCATTCTACTTTCTCGTATTGCATTGCATTATGTATGTTGCATGGAGTTACATAGTAATGGACAAATGTTGGTAATTTAGATTTTCATGTTATCTTACATTTTTGTTCATTTCAATAAAATAAGATGATGTAGACCTAGGGGAAAAATGATATAACTAGGTTGTTTATGGAAAGGATGGATGCAAAGGTTCGACTTGTCCTATATTTCTCCATTAATCATTTCATTTATCATTATCATTTATTACCATTACTAATTTTCTTCTAAAAACTCACCCGAGGCAATAAATAACCACATTTATCCCTATCCTTATTCCTTCTCAATACCTAAGGGTTTTACACCTGTTCTAACCTATTTTCTTTTGTCAATCATATTTTTGATCGTTGATTGACTTCTTCTATCACCCCATCGACACTCAAGGGGGCATCCTTCATTATACTAATTTTTCTTCAAAAATTTACTTGTTTATGCTCATCTACTATATTTGAAGAGAAGACACTTACTTCACCTCAAACAGGGGAAAATGTAAACACCTAAATTCCGCTTTTGCAATATTATTACCAAACACACACAAATCACTCTCATTCTTTCCAATTCTATTATAATGAGTGGTTTTCGCTAATTAACTAATGTTTCTTACCATTTTTGACAATTAACAATGCTTCTTTGATCACCAAACCTCTTTCACATTCAGGATGCCACTTTATGACGAATCGTAAGTCAAAATCCTCTTCAAAATAGATAATTAGCGATTTTAAGCTAATTAAGCCTATTTCCCCCTTGATTTGGTCAATATGCACTAATATTGGCTTAAACCCCTCTTCCAACCACTCAAAATCACCCCACTTTCCTCCACAATGTCTCAGCAAGCTTCAAAACCTTATCCTAGCCTCCTAGTTAACCCTAAGCGGTTGATTAGGCTTCATACATCTTAATCACTTGGTAATTCACTAATTTTGATTAGAAAGGTCTAATAGTGATTACCAATTCTAATATAATTTGGGGATTTTTAGTCCCATATGCACCAAAATACAAGTTTCTCCCAAAAGGAAAACTAAAAAAAGGGTGCACCTCATTCCTTTATATTTTACACCATGCTTTGATTTGCATCTCATATAATACATATGCTTTCTAATCCAAGTCCAATCCTTGCTTAAAAACTTCAACAAGGTTAGCAAATGAATATCTAAAGTGACTTAACAAGTCATATGGAGAGGTAATTTCACCATTGTTTGAGTAGCAACCATAACCATTTGATTTCCCCTTAGGTCTATTTAGGCCCATGTTAGGTAATTAATAATATTAGTAGACATGTTTAGTTAGTTTTGCATTATTTTCATACTAGTTAAGCATTCTTTTAAGCTTCTATATTAATGTTACATTCTTAGACTTAGATCCCTAGATAATTAGGTGATAATGGTGTTAGCCTTCCTTGTTTAGCTTTGTTATTTGATTTGTAAAACTTTGGGGTGCTTTCACCCCCTAAGTAGGTAGTGATGGGTGTGATCAAGTAATGTCATCTAAGAGGTCATCATTGTCATGAACAAAACTGAATGACAAATCATCTGAAACTTGATAAGCGATAGTGTCAGGTTGATCGAGCAAGGAGCCATTGATGCGTAAATGATACATGCCCATAACGTATTCCTCATCAGTAAAAGTAGGTAATGAACACCAATGTGCATACCAATGAGTAATATTTGGTGAATAGCCAAGGAATGAGTCATTGCAAATGAAAACATGAGAAAATGGTATGGGAAATGATATATTGGTGTGATAAGGGTCGAATGTACCCCCAATGTTATCAAGCTAAGACTATCCAAGTGTGAGTGGGGAAGTGTGGGGAGCGCGTGTAAGAAAAAATGTGAGATAAAATACTCGAAGACCATAAGCAACAATGATGTAAACAAACTCATGGTAGAGATGACAATCATAAGGTGGAGGAAAAATGTCATCAACTATAAATCCTAGCCGATCCAAGCCATTATGTGTGCATATAGTGTCATCACAAGTATGATCAAATGGAATATGCTCCCAATAAGAATCATTCATGAAAAGTGTACATGTAAAGGGAGGACGTGGTATTGGTAGATGCACATACGATAGTGAAGTAGGTGGAACAATACCCGATGTGTGGATAGGTCCTTGATAAAGTACCATAGGATTTGTAGTAGTGGGAGGGGGTGATGACGTGGATGGAACAACATATAACATGCAAATAGTAGCCTCTAAATTAGGTGGAGGATCCATAGGTTTTGGTTCATCGGTAGTAACAAATTATGGAGTAGGGATTATAGTGGTGGAATTGTTTGTGCAATAATTGAATGGTTCATGATCAATAGGAATGGTTTATTCAATACCCTCATGTAATAATTTGACATATCAATGTACTGTAGAAGGTACAACTTGCATCGCATGAAGCCATGGTCTACCTAGCAAGAAATTATACAAAACTGGAAAGTCATGAAAAAGAAAACTGTGTGAAGGCTGTTTAGTCCAATAGTAATGGGTAAAGTAATATGGCCGATACATGGATGAATGGAACCATCGTATGCACGAAGAGAAAATAAATGAAGGACTGATATTAGCAGTTGAGAGACCTAAATCCTTAAGGAAGGGCAGAGTGCACAAATTAAGTTCAGATCCATTATCAATTAAAACCCACTTGACACCAATATTATGCATGCACATCATGATGTGTAAAGGAGGATAATTGTTAAAAGCAACAATATCAACATCAGGATTAGCTCAAAAATAAATGTGATGAGAAAATGCATCTGCAAATGTGTTATAGACTAAGTGTGAATGAATGTTAGAAGGAACACTAGTAGTAGTCAAGAGAGTGATGATTTTAGCCCTTAGCTCAAGATGGAGGAGTAAGAAATTGTAAATAGAAATATTCATGATGAGAGGATCTTATAATGGTTTAAGAAGTGACAAAAGAAAGATCCTAAGTGTGTTTAAAGAGGTTAGGTTCACCAAGATGATTAAGCTAAAATGTGAATTATTTATTTTGTAAGAGGCTCCTCTTTTCGCCAAGTGAGAAGACATGTACACATAGACAACTAGAAAAGACAAATATTAGATGAGGATTTAATGAGTTGCTTTATAAAGGTCAATCCCATGAATCCGAAGGGCTTCTTTGAAGGGTGTCAACTCATGTTATACAATCAAGTGATTAGATAATAATGATAAGATAATGATAATGTAATTTAGATTTCAAGAGGGATAGAGAGATCCTGATTTGCGTTGTAGGTGGCCCATGATAGGTTTTTGGTGAGCTTGAAGTCCATGAAATAATTAAACCAATCTTGTTCTATTGCGTCTTATATTTTACGTATCACTTTGAGTTGATCTTTAATGTCTTCAATTTCTAGTGTGAATGTAATGGCACATAGACTGAGCTCGTGTGAGATATCAAATTATTCCCACATGAAAGGCTGTTGGACGATCGAGATATTCTATATGCTTGTGATGGGAAGCAAGGTTCCTAGAATATCATCTACAAAGAACACATCTTGTAAGATAACAAATTAGGATAAAATAAATTGATGAAAATATGATAATTGTTAAAAATTATTAACTTGATAGAGATCGACGGTGATCAGGAATCAACGAAGATCGACGACAAAAAGGCTTATTTTGACAAAAGTTGATAAAAATTATTGTAACTGATGCATGATGAAGTTTGGCAATGCTGAGATAAACTAGAAGAACTGTCAAAACATGCGAGGTTCATAAAACAAATATTTAAATGTTCTTGAAGGTCCATTGAATGGAAAAGGTGATTAGAAAACTGATCGACAATGATCATTGTCAAAACTACATATATTCTAAAAGGTTAATTGAATGATTAAATGATGGACTGAACATAAAGTGGTTGTGGAGGATGATGTAGACGACAATCTGTAGACTACAAGTGATGCAAAGTATGACTAAAAAAGGATAAATGAAAACCTTCTAACCTTGTTGAATACTTTTGAGGATGATGGAGCTCCAAAATGCTGATAGATTGTTTGACAAGATTTCCTCAATGAATGGCAATAGAGTGTTGATATTTCCTAGCATAGTGATGTTGTAAGGAGGTGTGGAAATTCATTCCCAAATCCAATTTTTGACTAACAGGGAAATGGAGGAAGAAGGTGGCTAAATATAATTGATGACGTTTGCATTGATCGCTAGAAACCACGGATCACCATTGATTTGTCCAAAGATGTCAAGAATCAAGTAATGAAAGGATGAAAAATGGTTAAAACCACTTGCCATCCGAGGATTAAGGTTGTTTGATGAATGAAGGGAGGTTATGAATTTGGGTAGGAAGAGGTTAGGGGTTAAGATGGGTAGGATAAATTAGGCTAGGTTGGTTTTATATTCTTAGGGGAGGGTAAAATAAGATTCTATGCGGGTAAACTAAGATTTACAATAGTAAATTATAGTGTACTTAGGATAGGAATAATAATAGTGTGATTAATGTACATGGGGTCACCTAGAGGTGAAAAAATGGTGTTTACATTTTCCCCTTTTTCTTGAGATTTCTGTAGGCATGGACAATGAGACAAACTATCTTGAGGATGCCCCAGTTTTGTGATAAGGATATTGTTCCCCCCTCAAGCTAATGGCTGATTTTTTTGGTCATCAGATTGAAAAGAGTTAGATTTATTAGATAGATTTACTCCAAAGATGCTTCAGAGCTTGACTGTAGTATGAAATTACCATGTTGGATGGGTTTGTAAAGATAGTAGTAGTCTTGGAAACATTTGGTAGGGGACATTATATGACCTCATATGGGTGATGCTAATGTGGACATCCTAAAGAAGTGTGCTTCGGGAAGACCACTACATTGAGAGGATCCGATGGCAGCACTCTCGCGAGGATATGTGAAGCCATGGGACCAAAAGGTCAAAGGAAGACATCCATAATGTTCTAGTAAAAAAAGAGTTTTGACAAGGTCCTGGGCATCAAAGCAAAGGCATATAATCTCTTGATGTGCAAAAGGGGTTTGGATTGGTGATGATTACGGATTGTTGAGGGTTAGGGTAAGATATCAACGGTGATTTACAATCATCTACGATCATAGACATGGAGTTTATAAAATCAAAGTCAGGCATGCAAATCACTCATTTGCAACATGTTAACTTGTGATTCAAGAGCTTCGATTGGTTAATTTTGAGTGCTTTTGAGAGATGGAGGTGAGTGGAAGTGGCAGGAAGAGGTAATAAACAAGGAGAGGGGTAAGTAGGTTTAAGTTTTGTTATTTATTTTAATTTTTGTGCTTTTTGAAAGGGTTTAGCAGGAATACCTGATTGACCCTGATTGTATGATCAACGGTGATTGGATGGATCATCATCAATTAGTATAAAGAAAGTGTTCCTGATTATCAATCGATGGCGATTGGTTTAGTTTTTTATAAAAAATTCTAAATGATGTGATTTTGTTTGTTTTTTTTAGGTGAGAGACACCATATACCTCTGCGATAGGGTCCCAAATATGTTGGAGACTATCATAGGGGATGTGACTGAAGTTGAGTTGGCGCATGTGACAATCATTGGTTTGGGAGGATTCCATCATTACCATTAGATTCCTAGAGATGTCAGATTGATGGTTGCATTGTTAAATAAATGAGAGCCAAGTATAGGGACATTCTGGTTCCATATTGGTGAGATGACTATTACGTTGGAGGATGTATATCAAATTCTATGAATACTTATTCAGGGGGAGTGAATAGATCCATCAACCGAGAGGCCCATCTAGATACCATGAGACAGTTGTACGAAGATGATGTCCTTGATATCAAATACACAATAGGAAGTTTCATATTGAGAGCTATTATGATGTAGAGGTACAAGGGAACTAAATGATGTTAGTGGTCATACTAGTGATTTCATGTTATGTACTACCAGACTCAAGAGGAGGAAGATTTCCATGGACATTTGCGGGTGTTGTAGATGGTATTATGGAACACTAGATAATGTATTCATGGGGATGTTCTTTGCTATCTCAGGTGTATAATGAGCTATGGATGTATGTGAATGGGTGAAGGTTTGGATTAGATGTGGGGTTTTTATTAAATTGTTGGGTGTATGAGCATCTAGTTTTAGTGAGGCCACCTGGCCTATCGTGGAGAGTAAGGGACCCATTAAAGTATGTGGTGGGCTTTATGAGATGGTGATATGACTGGATGCATAATGATGGGATGGAGAGGGATCAAACATATTATATTGAGTGTCTAAGTAGTTTATGAGTGGATGATGTTGTCTAGAGGCTGTATGTTATGTTTCTTGCATGGCTTGTCATGAATGTGGAGTTGACGGGGTTAAGGTGGGTGTGGTGGATTAGGGGGAGGAGAGTAAAGATGATTGAGGATGTGTAGTTTCCGAGGGTGTGGAGGCAATTTGGGCTTCCACAAGAGATACCAGTTGAGCTGATTGTATATCAGCAAGATGATTCTGAGAGGGACCTACCGGAACTAGTGGTAGATGAGGCAGAATATGAAGAGGAGGAGAGAGATACAGAGGGCATAGATATTGATGATGTTGGCATTGTAGAGGGCTTCGGTGAGTGGTAGACACAACAATGAGCATCCCGTGGAGATAGAGTGGGGTGGAGACAGAGGGGTGGGGAGGCAGAGAAAGAGGGTGAGGGTGGTGAGGAGTTAGCAAGATTACAGGTGTAGACACCTATAATTTGGCTCGAGCAATTTAAATACTTAAATTACGCTAATTATTCCCTTTCTTGCAAATTTATGACATATCATCAATAATGCTCATTTTCTCTTCTATCACCGTTAATTAGTTACATTATGTTAATTAATTAACTCTTCTATCCAACAAATATGCCAATTAACGACCTTTCATTAATTAATCTCCCTTTCTATCTAGACTAATTAATTAGCTTCCTCTTCCATTAAATCAATAAATCATAATTTATTTGATTAAAGTCCTCTCATAGTCTAAATGATGCTAATTATTCCTCTAAAAATCTTCTATAAGCTTTTTCACCTATTAATTAATCACTTGGGTTAACTAATAAATCCCCTCAAACCCCATGAGTCACTAAAGGACAAAATGAACTCTCCTAAGGTTGAATCAACCCCCTTTCAACCATCCTTATCCATGACTAACTCAACCTCTCTATTATCCCACATGTAAAGGGATATAAAGATTCTTTTATCCATTGGGCTATATAAAGAGCCATCCTCCTCCATTTCTTCTTACACCTTGCATGCTTATAGCTAATCTATAGGCATTTTATCTTAGAGAATATTTCATTCGAGCTAATAGCCTCATTCTTGTATTTCATTCATCCAAGATTCGGGGTCATATGGAGGGAATCAAAATGGTCTTGTAGCCATACTTTGATGAGCTTCCATTCCCAAACCCTTGAAGATCAAACAATAAAATTTTATTTTCATGGATCTATCTAGGTTCATTTATTATTTTTGGTGATCTAACAAGTAGAGATTCAAATACTTAGCATATTAGTTTGATTTCTATTTCAAGTTATAATGTATAATGTTGGTATTTAGTCTTGTTTAGCTCTTAACATGATGATATTTGTGTAGTTAGTTCATGTTTTCAAAGTATTAAGGTGTTATTTTTAATTCCCTTTGCATATCTAACTAATACATTGATACATTTCGCATGCTCAGTGGGATAGGTCCTTAGTCCCTTAGCATTGTAGTTCATTTTTTGTTGTTATTTCAATATTTGGCTAACCCTTGATATGCACATGTGTGAAATAATGTTAAATTTCTTATGATTTTACTAACTTTGCATGTGTTGAGTCTTGTTTAGGGGTTTAATTATGATGGGTTATTTTTAAATTTGAGCTAACATATCAAAAATTTGACCTTTTTGAAGTTGTTTATGTTAAAATGACGTATTTTTGATGTCAACCAGGAAAGGGAGCGCACATATCATTTTGTGTGCGCAGGCATAAATCTACTATGTTTTTTTACATAGGGGCATGCACATGATTAAATGGGCACACATACACTCTGAAGGGAGTGCACACATCATTCTATGTGCATAGGCATACCTCTCATTGTGTTTTTTAATACAGGGCACACATATGCTTAAAAGGGCACACACACGCTTAAATGGACATGCATACACTCTGAAGGGAGCACACACATTATTATGTGCACACAAGTATACCTCACACTATATTTTTTTTACATAGGGGTGCACATAAAAGGGCACGCATACGCTTAAATGGGTGCGCATACACTCTAAAGGACACACACAAGCTGAATTGTGTTCATTAGCAATTTTCCGAAGGCCATAACTTTTGCTCCCGGACTCAAAATGACTCTGTTGTTTTTGCGTTGGAAAGGTATTGAAGCAAAACATGCAATGGAGACATGAATTTAGGGTTTTGAGTTACAAAAATTTAAGGTTTTAATTTTTAGAAAACTAGTCATTTCTAATATGTCTAAATGCTTTCCAAAATTTGGTCTTTGATGTTCTAACACCTTGCAGGGTTTATTTGAGACTAATTTCTATTTTGCATGGTATATTCGAACATAATTTGTGCTAATTTTTCTTTATTAAAGTTAATGAATGTTGCATTTTTGTTTAGGAGGCTAGGATCGTGTATGCTCTTCGCTCACACCTTTTAGGTGATCTTAGGAATTAGAAACGATTCTACACCTTGTCTATTCTTTAGAAAACATCTCATTTAATTTTTTTTTTGTGCTAAGAAAATGAATGTCAAGTTGGTCAAAACATAAAAAATTATATGTTCTTTCATTAATATATACATAGTTGGGCCTTTTGTTGTGTATGCTCTTCTCTTACGTCCTTGGACGATCTTGAGAATTAGAAATGACATCTTGTCCCCTTTCTTAATTGTGGAGAACTACTAACATCTTTGTGCAGAACCCAAAGAGACACTTGCGAAAGAAAGGAACCTATACAAATTTATAACATGTTTCCCACAGGTTGTCAAATGGATTTCAACTAAACCACATTAAAATAAACAAGATAAAAAACACACCACAAACATCACACTATATTTGCAGGTTCAGATAAGGGTACACCCCATTCGCTTAAAACTAGGACATAACCCCTTTGGCATAAGCCTTAAGCTACAACAATGGGGATGGTTATAGGAACCCTAAAATAGTCCACACAAGATGGAACCTTGCAGATGAAATGGGAAGTGCTATGCACATCCAATTAATTAGTGTGACCTTTGTGAGTTAGAGTCAAAGTTATCTGTATCATGACCCCAGTGAGAGTACATGATTGACACATTTATTGCCCATTGTACTTAAAGGGGGTAAAGTAAAGCCGAGATACTCTAAGAATTAGTCAATGTGACTTTTCTTGGCAAATTGAGCCCGCTCTTAGATATCTCAAAACCCCTAGTTGAGTGAACCACCTAGGAAGCTATATTTGACCAGGATCCAACTTGGACCATATCAAAACCAATTTGAGTTGAGAGTCATTATTCATCATGAAATGTGTGAAGCATTACTTTTTATTAGTTTTTCACTCTCCCGAAGGTGAGGCGAAACTCTGCCAAAGTGAGGCCAACATTTTTCACCCCCAATTGATCTAATTCCGTCACTTTCTTTTGACACTTTTTTGATTACAAGAAGAGTGACTACCCTTGTGTTGCTAATTGATTATATTCTCCACTTTTGTGTTTGTTTACGCTCATCCATGTTTGTGGTTGAGTTGTTAAAAATCTAAAGTGTGTGGAGATGTTTTCATATCATTGGTAGCATTTTTGATCTTGATACCCAAGTCAATATTATCATTGTAGTTAGGCTGGAATCATCATATTGACTCTCCTTTGAACTATTATCTTGTTTATATCACGTCGCTACAATTTTTTTATCTACGTCTTGTTTCTTGTAAAATTTACCTAAATATCTATGTTGTGATGTTACACTATGTATACTTTAACAATTCCTAGGTATACTCTAGCTTTAGTCTGATTTCAATTACTACCTTGATTTTGAAAAGTGTTGAGTGTTACCACTTGTGTGTGTTATATCAATATCATCTTGATATTAATACCTTACTTTTTCGTAAATTTTGGTTAACATATCTTGGCGGTATTATTGTGTCGTTCACAATCGTAACTGCCACTTTTTGGGATATAGGTCTTGATTGGATTCAAGCTCACTTTTAGTATAATTTTTTTGGGGATCACATGAAATTCTTGTTATTACTTATGCCTTGTTCATTTATTTGAACTTGACATCATAAGTGATGACATTTTGTTAATCATCTTGAAACACCAACTATCATTTGGAAACAAAATTAGGAAGTAATTTGATGATTGATTGGTTTAAAACAAACATCTTTGTGTGATTGTGTCTCATTCGTCATATTGACTTATCCATTTAGGACATTCAATTTGATCCATTGATTCTTTATCATTCATTATTCTTTGGTCATTAATTTGGCTTTGTGTTTTGAACCCGCATGATTGTTGCTTGTGTTTATCTGCCTTATAAACTCATTTCTAGGACAATTCTCTGGGTCTTTGATCCTCTTGAACTTATTATTTTTTCCTAAGTTCATGATAATTTTTGAACACATCTTTCAAACCTTGGCAAAAAAATTTCCTATCAAGAAACGTTTGCATCAATCAAACATAGGAAATCTTTCCTTTGTATCCTTTATGTTGCTAAAATTTTGATCAATCCTTTGACATTTACACCTCTAAACTTGTTGTCAAAACCTTGTTGGATTATCAATATTGAGTTATCATGATGTATGTTTTCCTTAGCTTCCCTTTGGAAAATCACACAAGCATACCCTATCTTTTTGTAAAATGTATAGTTGGTTTCTGTTATGCTACCCGAATTGACATGGAACTTCCTTCTATTTGAAGGAGTTCAATCACATTATCTAGGTATAGGAATTTGAACTTAGTGAACGCCAACCATGATTGATTATCACAGGGTTCCTTATACATACAAAAATAAGGAATCAAAATTTCAGCGTTCACATCAAAATATGCTCATCATGAACAAACCTCATTTGGTTCTTCACGATAGAGAACCCATTTGGGTAACCCGTTCCCCACCTTCATCTCATAGTCAGTGGTATGGTTTGGACACTTTTGATCCAAATTATTATTCAGGTTCTACCCAATCTTCTTCTAATTCTAATCCAAAAATTTCCTCTTCTTATGAGGATTCTAATCAAAATATTTCCTCTGACTCTTCTGATGATTTAAAGCCAAACTACTTTCGGATTCATCTAATTTGACTCCTAAGTCACGGTCCTCTCCTTCTTTATAGGACCTCTATTATCAATCACCTAAACAACATTCTCCTCCTATAAAGATTTTTGTCACCATAAATTATCTTCATCATTCATCCAATGGGACTCCTAAGTCGTGGTCCTCCCTATCTTCATAGGACCCTCTTCATCATAAATTTAATATGACTCCTACGTCGCGGTCCTCCCTTTCTTTGTAGAACCCCTTTTATCAGTCACCTCAATGAAATCTTCTTCCTTTAAAGATACAAATGAATCCAAATCCCTCCAATCAAACATCTAATACAATTATTGAATCGCGGTCCTCTCTTTCTTCGCAGGACCCTTGTTATTATTCATCCAATATGATTCTTGAATCATGGTCCTCCTATTCTTCATAGGACCTTCTTCATCAATCACCCCCACGAAGTCTTTATTATTTGAATATTAATGTGAATAAAATTCCTTCAATTCAAACTTCTAAATTGACCCATGTGTCGCAATCTGCACAATTTGGACTTAATCCTACTATTTTACATACGATATACCATTGTATAGGTAGGGCCACACCACCTTATTCTAATCCTGAGACATCTAGCTCCACATCTTCTTTGTCCCCCATGTCATCTTCTTCTATCAATCATCATGAAACATATTTTAAGTCTAAAAACACCAATTGAACCTATTTCTTTCAATCAACCCTTGGTGGTCGATCAATGACTCATACCGATTGATCTCTTTCAGAATGAAGAAACAATCAGGGCATTTATAGGGGCACATGAAGATATTCCTTTAGCAGTTTATGAGAAAGGATTCTCTTTATAATTTGATGCATCCACATATTGTGAGGAAAAGGTTGATTATTTTTATCAAGAAATGGAGGAAGAGCCTCAGATCATGCAACTTGATCCACATTATGTTAATTAATTAACTCTTCTATCCAAAAAATATGCCAATTAACAACCTTTCGTTAATTAATCTCCCTTTCTATCTAGACTAATTAATTAGCTTCCTCTTCCATTAAATTAATATATCATAATTTATTTGATTAAAGTCCTCTCATAGTCTAAATTATGCTAATTATTCCTCTAAAAATATTCTATAAGCTTTCTCACCTATTAATTAATCACTTGGGTTAACTAATACATCCCCTCAAACCCCACGAGTCACCAAAGGACAAAATAAACTCTCCTAAGGTTGACTCAACCGCCTTTCAACCATCCTTATCCATGACTAACCCAACCTCTCTATTATCCCACATGTAAAGGGATATAACTATTCTTTTATCCATTGGGCTATATAAAGAGTCCTCCTCCTACATTTCTTCTTACACCTTGCATGCTTATAGCTAATCTATAGGAATTTTATCATAGATCATATTTCATTTGAGCTAATAGCCTCATTCTTGCATTTCATTCATCCAAGATTCTGTCATATGGAGGGAATCAAAATGGTCTTGTAGCCATACTTTGATGAGCTTCCATTCCAAACCCTTGAAGATCAAACAATAAACTTTGATTTCCATGGATCTATCTAGGTTCATTTTTTTTTGGTGATCTAAAGAGTAGAGTTTTAAATGATTAACATATTAGTTTGATTTCGATTTCAAGTTCTAATGCATAATGTTGGTATTTAGTCTTGTTTAGCTCTTAACACAATGATATTTGTGTAGTTAGTTCATGTTTTGAAATTATTATGGTGTTAGTTTCAATTCCCTTTGCATAGCTAACTAATACATTGATACAACATACATCATTTGATGCACTGCAACTAGAGAGGGCTAGATTGATAATGGACTAGGACACCACTCGTTAGGAGAGGGACACTTTGCAATAGGAATGGGATCAAGCACACTTAGAGTGACACTTTTTAGCAGCATAGGGACCAATATTGCCGATAACAAGAGGTGCTTCGGGTAAAGTATGGGGAGGTAGGGGAAACTTCCAAGGCCTCAGGGAGTGTGGCACAGGGATCAGAGCCAAGTGTGGTGTAGGAAATAGTAGCTATAGGCGGATATCCGACCACAAGTGGAGGATAGACGAGGCCTTCAGGTTTTGTTACTATAAAGTAGTATCGTGATCTGGGAGATGAGATGTGTTATCAAAAGTGACTCGTGATAGAGAATATCCCAGATGCACCTCGCTATACGGATCATAAGGTGATCAAACATAAATCAACTCATCAGGCTACCTCCGTGAGAATTTTTCAGTGGTACACATCCTCAAAGAGATCTGGGACATGATGAAGGAGCGAAAAAAGGCTAGGACAAAGATAAGATATTTGATTTTGATTTTACTGCATAGATGGAAAATTTTGTATATGAGCCCTTTTGAGCCATTTTGTATAAAATTATATATATATATATATATGGTTTTGGATTACCATTCATGTGTTGTGATGGATTTAATTTGATGTTATATATGTGTGTCTTTAAGATATGTGGATAGATGGTTAGATAGATTAATTGTATTGATTTAGATGTGTAGATGTTGATATGTTGTTTGATGTTGATTGTGATGTGATTAAAATGTAGTGATTTTTTATGTTTTAATGCACTTAATCATGGTTAAGAATAAATGTGAAATTTTTTCTTTTTGAACTGGATTTGATATAATATGATGGTAAATTTAGTATGTATGGCAATACACTTGAGGCCTTATAACAAATGTTAACATATAACTAACAATAATTAGTCACATGGATATAAATGGAAATGAGATTTTGTACCTTATTTCAACATGGTAAGGGTTAATATCTAGCTTGTATAGGGGGAGTAGGTTCTCCTTTGATGAATTTGTAGGCTTATGCCCCAACTATATTTTCATTGCACAAACTGATCAATGCGGGAAATTTGTTGTTTGATGGGAAAGCCGATCGATGCAAGAAGATTTCCTAGGATGCTTTTGATTATTTTGAATTTGATTGGAAGGCTGATTGATGTGGGAAGATTTTTGTAGTTATATTGAGTAGCCATCCTTCAAAGGAGTGGTCTACAAAATTTTTTGATTTTGATTTTTAGATAGCCATCCTTCGTGGGATCGTTCTATATTTTTATTGATAGCTATCCTTCGAGGTATCAATCTATATTTTTGATAGAATGATTAACAAGGATATTTTTAGTGGTGAATATTCCTAATTTGGTGAATATTCCATTTTTGGAAAATTTGAAAGGGTAATTTTTTTAGAGTAGGTCAGTGTATTGTCACCTAAAATTTCCAGTATAAATTTTTTTAGGGGTCAACTTCACCTACCATTGAAAACTACTCCTGTATAAACTAGGTAATTCACCTAGTAGTATACTAGTAACTTACTAAGGCACCATCTGAATTACTTGTAAATTACAAGCAAACAAAGTGTAGATAGGAGTCTCAGACTGATTGTTGTAGACTTGCAATAGGAAAGTGCCACTAATGCGCGAGAAGGAAGATTTTCATTTCCAAACGAGTGAAAATATAGTTTTGTTGATGCGCAAAAAGAGAAGGTGTTGACGCGTGACCAGAGGGTTGTTGACGTGCAAGCAGAGGGTTGTTGATGTGTGACTAGAGGGTTTTTGATGCTTGACTAGAGGGTTGTTGACACGTGACCAGAGGGTTGTTGATGCACGACTAGAGTGTTGTTGACGTGTGACTGGGGGGTTGTAGACGGTCGAAAAAATGAAGATTTTTTTGGTGTCCAACGACAACAAGGTTTGTTGTTGCACGACAACAAGCCTTGTTGTCACCTGATAACAAGCCTTGTTGTCATGAAACAACAAGGTTTGTTGTCATGTGACAACAGGGTTTACTATCAGATGTTGTTGCCTGACACCAAAAAAATGCTGAGTTGCCCCCCTTAAGAAAATGATAGGTGAAAATTTGAATCTAAAATCCTTAAAAATTCACCTTTCAATGAAAGTGGTTTGAGGTATATTCGCCGAGCATTTTCCACCTCTAATTTACTAGAGGCTTCTTAAAATGAACCTTGATGATTAATATTTTTCCTTTGAGGGATCAATCTATATTTTTGATAGTGTGCATCCATATGTATACTTTTGACTTTATTTGAGCTAAGCATAGGCCTAGTAGACTATTTGGGGAGGGGAAAAGATGATTGTGCAAACTACACATGTGTATCCCTAGCATGTTTTGAGTTGGTAGATAAAGGGAAGAGGGGGGTAATGATTATGGGGTTCTGAATTATAAAGAGGAATTTTTCTATGTGGAAAATGTGATGAACATATCCATGATGCTCATCTTAAGGTTGTAGATATAGGATACTGACAGAGGACCACATAATTCCAAATCATTACAATGGTAAGTGACATGTTAGTGGTGGAATGAGATATTTGATGCAACTAATGCCATGAAAGTATATGTGTTAATAATAGAAATGTCACAAGTGTAAGGAATTTAAAGGTTCTATTTTAGGTTTACCATAGAGGGAGGTAAAGTGATAGGCTCCTGACCCATATTTGTGAGTGATGACATATGGAACAATCCAGTTAGGTGAAAAATTTCCACATTTAGTCCTTTCGAAAGTAGTGACATTTTTATTTTCTTTGAGGACAAGGTCACTAATAATTTAGTCACGTTCTTTGACATGTTTATTGTATGCTCTTTTGATAGACATAATGATGTTCAAGGGTGGTTAGGAGATGTTCGTCTAACAATACAAGTTGTGCTAAGTGTTCTTGACAATAATCCTCGTCAGAGATAAAATATTCGAGAGACACGTAAGGGGATGGAATTATAACTTCAAGGGTTAGAACCACCTTGGAGCCATAGGAAATGGGGGTAGAACCTGTAGCATTACAGATGCTAGTCTGATAGGCCTAGAGAGTAAACAAAATTTAGAAATGCCAATTTCTACCTTTTTGGTCAATGGTTTTCATGAGGATTTTATTAGAACATTTTGCTTGAACATTTTCTTGTGGATGGTAAGGAGACAAAAAACTAAGATTGATGTTATAGGTGTCGTAAAGCTTTTGAATATTTTTATTTTTGAAAAATCTACCATTATTTTTGATAATTTTGTGAGGAATGCCAAAGTGACAGATAATGTGATGGTGGGTGAATTCAATAATCTTATCAACTTTGGTAGAGATGAGGGGAATAAATTTAACCCATTTTGTGAAGTATTTGATAGTAGTGATGATAAAATGATGTTGTTGTGAGGAACGAGGGTTGATGAGGCTGATGAGGTTGAGTCCCCATTATGAAAAAGGCCACAAATCCTGATTAGGTTGTAGGGTCCAACTTGGAATGTGAGTAAGGTTAGAGTGTTGTTGACATTTGATGCATTTATTAATGTATACACAACAATATTGATTAAGGGTAGGGCAATAATAGCCCATCCGTAACACACGTTTAACAACAACTAAACTACCAAAGTGTCCACCACATATGCAGTCGTGGACTTCTTGGATAGCTTTAGTGGATTCATGATATTTAAGGCATCAAAGTAGGAGGCCATCAAACCTACATTTATAGAGGACACCACCAGTGATGACATATTGATGAGCGTGTTGTAGAAAATATCTCTTAAAATTTTTAAATAGGTCATATGGGATTTTAGATTGAGAAAGGTAGTCATAGAATTGAGTGTACCAAAGGTTTGGTTGATTGTTTTTGATAAGATTAATAGAAGGGGGTTCGTTGGTATGGGATAGTTGATCAAGTCTATACACAACAACAAAAATTTTGGAACCTTCAGCCGATAAGGGGATAAACGATGCAAGAGAAGCCACAATGTCTACTTGTGAAATTTCATTATAGCATTGATAAATTCCCTTTATTTGATTGATGATAATGCGGGAGTCCCTATATATTTCCATGATTTAAACACCAAACATGACTACTACTTGGAGACCCATAATGATGGATTCATATTCTATAATGTTGTTAGTGAATTCAAAATTTAGTTTGAAGGATAGAGGGATATGAGTCCCCTAAGGAGGTATGATGATGATATCGACACCTCCCCCTACCAACACTTAGAACCATCAAAGAAGAGTGTAATTTTTAGGGGAGTGTATTCTTGATCGATGGTGTTGATGGATTCATCAGGAAATTGTTCATGAGGTAGTTAATTATTAGGAAGAGGAGCTTCTGTAAATTTTTTGGTGATGGCTCGTTCATCGATAGAATTTTGTAACATGAATTCTAGGTTAAATTCCATCATAAGCATGATCCATGGAGTGATGTGATCACTATGGTATGATTTGGAATGTATATATATGAGAGGATTGAAACTAGTGATGACATAAGTCTTATGATTAAGGAGATAGTGACTAATTTTGGAAGTTGTGAAGTACAAAGTGCAACACAAATTCTCTGCTTCAGTGTAACAAGTTTCATAGTCGTGAAGAGTGTGGATTACATAATAGACGACATGTTCTCTACCTTGTTCATCTTGATGTACGGGCATAAAACCTAGGGCATGGTCAGTGGTATATATATATATAGATAAAACATCTCCCCCTTACGTGGAGATGTGAGCACAAGTGGTGATAGGAGGTATTTTTTGAGGTCTTCAATGGCCTTTTGATAGTTGTGATCCCATTTGAAATGGACATCCTTTCAGAGGAGATGATGAAAATGATGACAACAATCTAAAAGTTGAGAAATGAAGCGACTAATTGATTACAGGGTACCTTGGAGACTACGAAGTTTTTTGATATTTGAAGGAGGGGGCATGTCAATGATGGATTTGAATTTGGTAGGGTCTACTTCAATACCCCTGATAGAAACGATAAACCCTAAAAGCTTCCTGACGAGAAAACCAAAGACATATTTGGTTGGGTTAAGGTGTAGAAAGTATTAAATAAGATGGGTAAAGATTATGTCAAGGAAAATGAGATGGTCTCTTCGGTGTTTAGATTTACCTGAGAGATCTTCAACCTATTCTTCTATGGTTTTATGAATGAGGCGATAAAATATATAAGTCATAGTTCATTGATAAGTGGCCCTTGCATTCTTGAGTCCAAAGGGCATGACATGGTAGCAAAAAGTCCCCAAAGGGGTAATGAAATATGTCTTGTGTTGGACATCATTCGCGATAAGGATTTGATTGTATCTAGAAAAATCATCCATAAGAGATAACATTTCATGGCCTACCGTGAGGTCGACAAGATGATTGATGTTAGGAAGGAGGAAGTCATCTTTAGGAAAAATGAGATTGAAATCTCAGAAGTATGAGTAGATACGTAACTTTCCAGAGGATTTGGTTATGAGTACAATTTTAGAAACCCATTGCGGATATGTAAATTTGGTCAATGTTTTGCTAAAAATCAGACTTGCAAAACATAATAAAACACTAAATATAATAATACTTCAATTTGTTTTGATTCAGGATGTTTTTATTCATGTAGTGAGAGATATATATACAATGATGATCTCCTACAAAGGAGGATTCAACTCCAATCACGAATCCCCTTTATCTCTCCATGATCCATATATCTCTCACTAACCTCCTAATAACTACGTGAGTTGTTATTACAAATTTCAAACACACACACACACACACAAAATATATTATTAATATGAGTTATATTAACTCATTATTTATAATTTACACAATATTAATATACTAACCCACACTAATGTGAGCACTAACATATATTATTCCTAACATTCCCCCCTTAGTGTGAACATGGGGAAAACATTATCTTGTACTACTACCCAACTCCAATGACGGTGTTACACTTGGCTAACCACCAACCTACAAATACCCATGATGGTTTTACACTCAGTTTACCAATAACCTACATACAAACAAGATGGTTTTACACTCAGTATACCAACAACCTACAAAAAATGATGGTTTTACATGTGGTTAACCAATAACCATAAAAAACAATGGTTTTATAAGGTCAACCAACAACCTAGATATAACAGTACTCTTTCAAATCTCATTACCTTCTTACATCCAGGGGAAAATGCAAGAAATTACTCACACATTACAATTTTGAATAGGTATGATCCATCTACTCTTATTTTCACATAGTGGAAATCAAACACATAATTGAAAAAATCCACAACTTCATTGTGCGGCCATGTCGCTTGCAGCTAGCGAGAGGACGCTGATTTACCTCCTTCCTCCATTACCTCCATCCTCCATGACGATGCTAATTAGTTCAGCCGGATGTGATCATGAAGCTTAATTATAGATAGGATGTTGGTTTACATTGAAAATGAGTCGGATTAAAAGTGAGGTATTTTTTTTACAAGTTTGAGAATGACTCTAGTTGACGACACAAAACGACTAGATTATAACAAGACGAGATGATAAAAAAATACTTGAAAACAAAGATGACTCTTATTATAAAGACACAAATGGAATAATTATAACCAAAATCAATGATTTAGAAAAGACTTTAAAGGAAAAACAAAATAATAGATTTTATATTGACAAAGTGTATACTATTTAGATTTAATATCTAAATATAACAATAAACACAATAAAAAAATTATAAAGGATACCCACTATAAATAGAATACCCACATTACATAATAAAACCATGAATTGACTTTTTTTTAATCCTAAATAAGAACAATAAACACTAATAACATATTGAATCATATTTATGTGCATACACAGATGAAATGAAAAAAAGAAGTGATACGACTTTAGTTACAGAGATACACACATCTAAGGGATTGCTCTAGGATATTTTCCCACATATTTAATACAAACCTCTAATGATTTTACACCATGACCCGTGTTTTTATTTGTGGAATGACACCAAAATGCTTCCAACAGTGAGTATATTAGAAAATAATCGAATGGAAAACTGTAGTGTTTGGAGGACATGGGCGCATGGAAAAAAAACAAATATGTAATCTGATAAATTAGATCTAGACAATGATAAATCAGATATGTAATTTGATAAACAAATACCATGTCCTCTTTCAATAAAAATGTCCAGTCAACAGTGATCTAATTTTGGCAACATGGATTGAGGCTGGAATTTATTTTTCAAATTGATGTCATCCCAATATGGAAAGTTCCTGAGTTGATGACATTTTTAATACAGAATGGATTTCCTTTTCTCCAACACATTGAACTACACAAGAAATGACAGATCCACGAACAGATGTATTTTAAAAACATAGAATCCTTTGAATGTAAAACTCCATAGAGAACTGCCAAGAGCCACCTGCTCTACTACCAAATGTAAATTTGGTTAGTGTTTGTTAAAAATCAGACTTGCAAAACATAATAAAAACAACAAATATGACAATACTTCAATTTGTTTTCATTTGGGATATTTTTATTCATGTAGTGAGAGATATTTATACAATGATGATCTCCTACAGTTGAGGAGTCAAATCCAATCATAAATCCCCCTTTTCTCTCCATGATCCACATATCTCTCACTAACCTCTTAATAATTACGTGAGTTGTTATTATAACTCACACACACACAAACTATATTATTAATATGAGTTATATTAACTCATTAATAATTTACACAATATTAATATACTAACCCATACTAATGTGAGTACTAACATATATTATCCGAGATAAGGCATTGTAATTCTTATTTTATAAGTAGGGCTATGCAAGGGTGCATTCTACGTAGTGTTTTCCTGACAAGTTTAGCATTAGGGATTGTGACGATGTTATAGACGCCGATGTTAGGGTCAATACCTGACATGTCACTGTATGACCATGTGAAGGTCTGACTGTGCTTAGAAAGGAAGGTGGTAAAATATTTTAATTCTTTCAAATCTAAAGATTGGCCAAATTTGACTATGTTAGGGTCTTGCAAAGTCCATATATTAACATTGATAGTGGAATTGTTAAGGAGTATGGGTGTGTCAGTCAATAGAGTCTTTTGAAAGTAAGATGAAATAGATAAGGGTAAGGGCCAAGGAGGAATACCTGTTTATGTTGGTCAGTTGATGGTTGTTGTGCACATTCTGACTTCTTGATCCAATGTCGATTGTGAGAGATTCCTTTTGGCTAGGAGGAACTACCTGTAATAGAAAACAAGACCACAAAAGGATAGTTAAATGATATATGACAGTGGACTACCTAGCATATGCTAGTTCCGGGAAGTGTGATACTTCCTAGATGGTTGTCAATCCACTGTTTAAAACAAATTAATGTGAGAAATAAACAAAGTCCTACTGTAGTTGATATGATTTAGGTATCTCATTCAAGCACAATAAGAAAATCTAATATAACAGGCTAGGTTATAGTCAGATCTAAATAATAAGTAGGTGTCAGGTTGTTGGAACTGGTCAGGGTCAGATTCTGGGTTGTTTAGGTCAACTGGTGAGATGATTGTTGGGTCTATTCTTGGTCAAGGTATAAAACATAGAGATCGACGTCGGTCGGGTATGACCGATGCCGGTTTAGGTAGAACCGACGATGGTTGTGGATAACTGGCATCGATATGGTCGAGGTAAAAGAAACTCGAATAGATCAAAAGGCAGGGGCTGATCTAAGGTTGGGAGAGTGGATGAGAAGGTTTGTGGAGATCTCAGGTATGCTCAGAAATGGATATTAGGTTAGAATGGTGATTTGGTGGTGTGGGTAAGGGAAATGGTTGAATTACAAGATAATAAGAGATGGAGGAATGAACATGCAAAGTACAAACTAATGACAAGAATGACAAAAGTTAACATGCTGAAATAGATAATGCTGGTAGAGGTATACTTACTTTGATGCAGTTTTGATGGATGAATGGAGGTGGTTGTTGATTAGAGGAATGGTCTTGCATATTATAACAGTGTCTCCCAGAATGATTCCATGAGTGCAATGCTTCCAAATTTATCCTGGTGATGGCTTTGGATGTCTGGATGTGTGAAAGGATGTCTGTTCTGCTTGCATGCAGCTCTCTTCTCTTTCCTCTTGCTCTCAGAATGTGCCAACCCAAAAACAAGGTTGCTTAGGTGAATAAATGGTAACCGATGATGGTTCCGGTTGACCGATGTCAGTTTAGGGGTGACCGGCGTGTCGGTTAAGGTGGGATTCCCTAGGTTTACTAAAATGGGTAGATCTTTCTAATTTTTGGCCCAGTTAGTTTATTCTCATGGATTAGAATGGAAAACTTCCCTTCTAATGAGTGGGAATGTGGTTAGAGATATTTTAGGGATTGATTTTAGGGTTAGACCAAATCTTAGCTCATTAAGGCAAGTAAGACTTAGTTATTGTTAGTTATGGAAACATGCCAAGAATAGGTCTAGGGTGAGGTGGCTAGATGAGGTGTCTAGGTGAGGTGGTAATTAGGTCAATTAATGTAATTAAATGATGAATATTGTGAGGATGGGTATTAATTAAATTAAATTAATATTAATGTGGTGTGGAGGGGGCCATGGTTAAGTGAATATGTTTGAGTTGGCTATTCGATGAAGGGACCAAGGGGAGTGTGACCCAATTTTGGTGTCTACATTTTGCCCCTTTTTGTTGCGTAGCTTGTATTGGTAAGCGACACTGACAAAAATAAGATGTGGTTGCCCCATGTGTGGGTGAAGGTGACCCCCCTCAAACTAGGAACTGATGAGGTAGAAGACATAGAATTGGTGAGTGGTTTGATAAAGGTGGATGTGATGAAGAGGAAGGTGGACAATGGGGGTAATGGGGTAAAGGTCCAATCAGGTAATCAAGGTAATGGGCCAGGGTCAAAGGTAGTGATAGTCAAACACACGCACACGTATAAACTGCGGCATGGTACCAGGTTGAAGAGCATGCAAACTCTACATCATCTAAGGTCGATAGGTTTATCCAAACAAGGTTGAGGTGATTCTGGTATCCAAGGTATAGGATATGGTGTGGAAGCACTTCACAGGTCAGGTGCAGGAACGTTTAGGTATGTTCCGGTACACCAAAGGTTGGGTCAGGATAAATGACACGACAATAGGCAAGGTAAGGTCATTAGGTCAAACAACATGGGTAACAGTGTCACAAGGTATAATGAGCACATGAGTTCATAGGTCATTAACAATGTTCCAGGTCCAGGTAGCTAGGTCACGACATGGGTAAGGCCGAGGTATGGGTAAAATAACAAGTCCCAAAATGCAATTAAGGATAGGTATAGGTAAGGTAGGCATGGAGGTTGGTTGCAATAAGGGTGGGTAAGGTCAAATGGTGGCCGGTTTGGTTAAGTGTTGGTCAGAAATGGGGAAAGGGTATGGGAAAGAGTATGATGGGTAACCAATGCCGGTCATACGTAACTGGTGATGGTCTAGGTAAGCCAATCATGGTTTATTAGGGTAGATGACCGATGTTGGTTTGGGTATAACCGACCACAGTGTGCTAGGGCACAAGACCGATGTCAGTTTAGCTATAACTGACGTCAGTCAGGTCGACGTGGGTATATAAAAAGAAAAAATCCATATAATATGGATTCATTTGTACATTTTGGCTTTTGTGAAAATGACAGAGCGCTGAACGAGTTGTGCTTTGTTGGGAGGAAAGGATGAGGGATGATATACTGCTGAGGTGGGGAGATCCGGTTGGTTAGAGGAGCCAGGTAGATGGGTCCATGAGCACAGGGGGATCGATTGTGATTGGGTGGAGGTCAGGAGGATTGGATTTGGTGATTAGACATGGCAGAGGCTGGAGAAGGTTTGGGTGGTCCACCAACAGTGGCAACTAGACATGCCACTACACCAATGACACCAAGATGAGGTAGGATTCTATCCAATCCTATATTTTTTATTGAAATAGGCTATTTAAATGGGGTTGGGTGAAAATTTGGGTGTAAGTTTATTATTGGGAATGTATGGGTAAGAAGGAAGGAAATGAGGGGTGGGAAGGTCTAATGTAGGTTAAATAGGATTGGGAATAAAGCTAGGCTAGGTTTGGGTAGGTTAGAGTGGAGGATTAGGGTAGATTTTGGGAATTTTTGAAAAGTAGGGTAGGGGTTTGTGGGTTGTTGACATCACAACAGTGACCGACGCCGGTCAAGTGTTGGCCAACGTTGGTGGTATTTGGTTGGCATCTGTCAAGTAATGGGTGATCAATGTCAGTTACACATGACTGATAACATCATTGTTGACTGGTGTCAGCTGGATGGGAAAATAGGGTAGTAGAGAGCAAGGGTAAGAGGTAAGGATATGTCAAGGAGATGTAAGGGTAGGTTTCATGAGAGAAGAATAGGGGAGTAGGTATAAATGACATGAATATATTGGTCTATCAAGGGATAAGTGGTTGGGTGGGTATGATAAGAAGTGAGGGTTAGATATGAGGTTTATGAGGTAAGGGGTGTGTTTATAGGTATGGTAAGGTTTTGACAATAGTGTGTTTTGTTGGGTGCAGGCTAGGGACCAGTTACGGATGCAGATAGGGTACCTCCCTTACTCATGGAGGTATGGGGGGTGTGATAGCTGAGGACTGGTGCCATGTTGCAGAGGTTGGCCTAATTGGGGTCAGATGCTACTGACACATGGTCTAGGAGCCGAGTTTGATGGTCACTCTCATCAACAGATGGGACTCAGCAACCAATACCTTCCATTTTCCGATGGGTGAGATCACAGTCACCCTGGAGGATGTGTACAGGATCCTACGTCTACTGATAGTGGGGACACAGGTGTATTCTATCTCCTCAGAGGCTTCTGAGGAGTTGATGCTGACCATGTTTGGTGAGGGGTTGGAGAGTTGAGGTTCCATAGCACCAGTATGAGCTATGGTGATATGTATCGGGCCCATCCGGAGGAGATGAGGCTAGTAGTGTTGTTGATGGAGGTAGTCTACTACTTTGCATTGTTAGATGCAAAGGGTGGGAGATTCCCATGATCCTTGATGGGGGTTCTGCATGACATGGTGGAGGACAGGAATAATTTTTCATGGGCACCCACATTCCTGGTATAGTTATATAGAGAGTTATGGGCTTATGGGTGGCTACAGAGGTTTAGCCTATGTTGTACTTTCCTACTTCATTGTTGGGCATATGAGCACATTGTATGTGTGCATCCAGTTGGTATGCCCCAAGATGATGCATTCGAGCCAGGTTTTGTTCGAGTGGGCTTCAGGCGATGGGTGCCTGTGATTGGGGAGCACCGAGCTGCTAGAGCTACACATGATGTAGCCTATTACAGGTGATTACTAGAGGGGTTGTCCAGTGTGACATCATTTGGAGGCCCTATGTGGGTTTTCCATCATATGGGTGGATGGCAGAGGAGCTACAGGATCTCAGCTACTCCGGTGGATAGAGGGGTGACATGCAGGAGAGCACATGAGATGATACCTATGGACAGGGTTAGACAAAAGTTTAGGATGCTTCAGGATATACCACCACCTTTCCCACAGTATAGGAGGGATGATGTGGAGAGGCCTCTGCCTCTACCATAGCCGACAGTGCCGACAGGGTAGGAGGAGTAGGTGATAGACCAACGGATTGATGATGTTGGGGTTACAGATAGATACAGGTAGTGGTGGGCTACACATTTACGAGCAGTACCACCGAGGCCGAGGCAGCCAGATTTAGCCACCATCACAGTGCAGAGGGATGCCCTACAGGGGTAGGTGGTGACCCTGATTACATAGTTGGGTATAGTGTAGGGGCAGTTGACAGGCTCAGAGGCACAGGTTGCTATTTTGTAGGCACATGTGGCCACTCTACAGGCCCAGGTAGCACAGGGACAGGTACCCGCACAGGGTGGAGATGGAGATGGGGTATAGGTGGCCACCCTACATGCATAAATTATAGGTTTGTAGGGCCAGTTGGCCACTGCACAGGTGCAGGTTGTGGCCCTTCAGGCCCAGATACAGGCAGGAGTACAGGGTCCCTCAGGACAGTCACAGGCACAGGGACATGGTCCCTCTTTACAGGTACCAGTGGGACAGGGTCCTGAGAGATAGGTACAGGGGCCGAGGCCAATGGCACCACCACAGACAGTACCGATAGGTAGGTTGAGAGATGCCTTAGGTGAGGTCTGGTATTATCAGGATATTTTGATGGCCGCAGGGATAGATTTTCTATCCTATGGGGAGTATAGAGCACAACAGGCCTCAAGTGAGAGGACCAGGTCATGTACCCATAGTGTAGAGAGCACAGGGGGCCATCGAGCCCTGAGATAGGGTCAGGGTGAGGCCACCAGTTCACAGAGGCCAGCCCCAGGTGAGGTACCAACAGAGATCTGGCAGGACCGATGATGGGTGGTGAGATGCTAGCTGGACGTCATACGGGGGTAAGAGGAGGAGGAGGAGATAGGTGAGACAGATATGGAGGATATCCAATAGGGTGATGTCTGATAGCCATATGTACCTCCTATTTTGTATAGTTGTGTATTTTTGATATATACCGGCCTGCGTGCCGAAGAGAGTGAGGATGTACATGAGAGTTTTTGAGATTTTTGATGATATACCGGCCTGCGTGCCAAAGATGGTGAGGATGTATCTGAGTGATTTGAGATGATTGTGATTATTATTGGGATATATGTTCACATGTATTTTTATACAGACTATCTAATTTATAGATGATGGTGTTTATAGTATGGATGGTATACATGTGTTAATTTTCATTGTTATATATATATATATGTGTGTGTGTGTGTGTGTGTGTGTGTGTGTGTGTGATAGAGTCATGTGTGTGTAGGCATGAAATCAGGTCAAGTGGATTAGGCATGATAGAGTCAAGGTCGTGTAGGCATGGTGGAGTCAGGTCGGTTTAGGCATGATGGAGTCAGGTCATAGGCATGGATTGAGTCAGGTTGACTTAGGCATGATTGAGTAAGGTTGAGTTAGGCATGGTGGAGTTAGGTTGGTTTAGGCATGATTGAGTCAGGTCGTCTTAGGCATGGTTGAGTCAGGTTGGTTAGGTATGGTTGAGTTTCTAATTCATTAATTTGTGCAATTAATGATGATGTGGATCATGTTAAGATGATTTGTAGGGAAATGTATGATTACGGTAAAGAAATTGTAGACAAGATGAAATGAATGTGTAAGTTATGATGGTAAAGATGTTAAGCAATTGTTGTTTGTTTGGTTTAATTTCCAATTATTGATATAAAAAGGAAACTAACTAGGGTAGAATGTGAATAGGAAAGGGGAAGAGGGAATTGGTTAGGGTAGAGAGTGGCCGAGCTAACCTCCAAGGGCCCCATGCCCTCGAAGTGCTGCCTACATAGTCCCGACAAAAAGGGACCTCAGGCCAATGTAGTTCTCCCATAAGCTAGGGAAGATTAGGGTGAAATAGAGGAATGGGTTGATAGGTGTTAGGCATGGGTGAATGTAGGTCATAGGCATGGTTGAGTTTAGGTCATAGGCATGATTGAGTTGTTTTAAATATAAGTGTCGATGAGCTGGTCCTGTTATAGGATAATCAATAGGTGATGAAATAAGGTAGAAAGGTAAGAGGTGGTAAAAGAACCACCTAATTGATAAGAACCCTAATGAGTCTACCATACCCCAGATGGGCTTATGAACGTAAGACCCTACAGGCCTTGCATAATGGGCTATTCTAAGGGTGAAGAAAAGTCACATGATCATGAAATGTCATGGTTGTGGCGAGTCCCTTGAGTAGAGAGGGAGTTAGGATAAGAAGGTAAATGAGGTGAGAATGGGTGGTTTAGCATAACTTAGTGTACGATAGGATGTGTTTTTCGGAACAAGAAACCCAGAATCCAAAATAGGCAAGTCCATGATGAAAATTTCATCTTTTTCTTTATTTGTTTGTTTTTAATAGATTGATCGATGCGGGAAGTCTATATGGGATGGGTATATTATCTCCTTGAGGTCTTCGTGAAGCTGATCGATGCGGGAAGCTTCTGAATATTTATTATATTTTTGTAATGACTTTATATAGTTGTCCTTCAAGGGAGTAGTCTATTTATAGTGGTAGAATAGAAAGAAGAGATGTCCCTTTTGAGGGAGTTATCTTTTGCTGGAAGTTTGACTCAAGGAGTTGTATCCCTTTTTGTTTTTAGATGTTTAAGTCATGGACAAGACTATAGAGGAAGATTAGGTTCTTGTTTAGAAGACAAGACCGTAGCACACAAAGATTAACTATGGAAGAGGTGGTTTTGAGTGATGAACGACCATGGGATTCCATCTTGAAGAAGACAAAAAGTATCCATGAGAATCATGCTATGAGTAGAGTCGTGGTACTCATATTGAAGACAAGGCTAAAAGGTGACGGGTAATCACATGATTCTTGTTTAGTCATGGATCCTCAAAATGGGTAATATGGAAGGTGAACAACGCTCAAGGGATGAGTGATCAACTGACAGAAAGTGATATAGGACTTGATATCAACAATAGAATGGTCAAAGATGCAAGGCATTAAGGGGCTCAGGTTTGGGTTTACCTTCGAGTGAAGACAAATGATAAGCACCTGATCCATAGGCATGGGTAATGATATAGGGTCCAAGCCAATTAGGAGAAAATTTTCCCCATTTACTTTTCTCCTCTTTGGTTACATGTTGATTTTCCTTCAGGACGAGGTCACCGACCTGAAAGGTTCATTCATGAACACATGTTTTTCATAGGCACGTTTGATACATTTTTGGTAGATTTGGAGATGGTCAAGAGCGTTGAGATGATGCTCATCTAATAATTCAAGTTGTGCCAAACGATCCTAGAAAAAGTCATCATCGTTGAGCATGTCTTGTAGTGAGATGCAAAGAGATGGAATCTGGACTTCGAGAGGTAAGACAACCTCAGTACCATAGACCAGAGAAAAGGGGGTGGCAGTAGTTGAAGTGCGAATACTAGTGTGATAAGCCCACAAGGCGAAAGGAATGTGCATATGCCAATCTTTCCCAGTATCATTGACTACCTTCATAAGAATTTTGTTCAAGGTTTTATTGGTTGATTTGGCTTGGCCATTGGTTTGTGGGTAATAAGGTGATGAGAAACTGAGTTGGATGCCAAAAGCATCACATAGTTTACATAGGGTTTTGTTTTTGAATTGTTTTCCATTATCAGTGATAATGCAGTGAGGGACACCAAAATGACAAATGATGTGATGGTTGATGAATTCACATATTTTCTCAGTTGTAATGGAAATGAGGGGAATGGCTTCTACCCATTTAGTGTAGTATTCGGTAGCAGTTATGATCCATTGGTGGCATTGTGAAGAATGGGGGTTGATCTCACCGACAAGATCCAAACCCCATTGAGAGAAAGGCTAAAGGTCTCGCTTGACTTGTAAGGCGTGACTAGGTGTGTGATGAAGATTAGCATGTTGTTGGCATTTCACACAATGTTTGACATAATGACAACAGTCATGGTTTAGGGTTGGCCAATAATAGCCTAGGTGAAGAATGTGCTTTGCGATGGCTAAACCACTAAAGTGACCTCCACAAATTCCATCGTGGACTTCCTTAATGGTGTAGGGAATTTGAGAACTCGTAAAGCATTGTAAGAGAATGTCTGTCGAAAGCTGCTTGTAAAGAAGACCACCCATGATGACATAATGGGAGACACTTTTAAGAAAGGCATGTTGTCCATTACGAGTGAGATCAGTGGGTAGAATGGAAAGGGAAAGATAGTCTGCATATTACTTATACCAAAGGTCACGTGGGTCAGGGGAATGGTTCTGATGGAGTAAACTTCACGAGGTAAATAAGAGGGTGATTGTATCCTTTGTATAGTGACAAATATTTTAGAGTCAGCGGGTGAAGCAGGTATTTGAGAAGCCAAGCAGGCCATGGTATCTGTAAATTTATTGGTAGAACGTGGGGTGGTTTGAAGTGCATAATGGTCAAAGGTGGTCAAAACTATGTCTACGTGATGTTTATACTTTTGAAGTATCTCATTACAACACTGGTATATACCATTGACTTGGTTTATGACCAACTGAGAATCACCAAAGATGTTGATTGACTTAACATCTAAGGCATAAGCAGCCTGGAGACCCAATACAAGTGCTTTGTATTCAACAATATTGTTTGTACAATCAAAATTGAGTTTGAAAGACAAAGGCATAGGTTCACCATCAAGCAGAATGAGGATAACACCAGCCCCACCCCCACACTAACACTTGGAGCCATCAAAGAAGAGTGTCATTTGGTAAGCGGGTTCGTCCAGGGAAAGGGTAGTTATAGACTCATCTGGGAAGTCAAAGTTAGAGGGTTGATTCCTAGAAATAGGTGCATGAGCCAATTGGTCGGTGATAGTCCTAGCCCTTGATGGAATTTTGATGGATGAATTCAAGGTCGAGGTCAGCTAGAAGCATAAGCCAACATGTGGACACATTGATTTTGATAAGGTTTGGCATACATATAGTGTAATGGGTCAGTATTAGTAATGACGAAGGTTTTGTGGTTGAGTAGGTAATGGTGGAGTTTGGTGGTGATGAAAACTAAGGCTAGGAAAAGTTTTTTGGCATGGGTATATCTAGTTTCATAGTCAAGAAGGGTACAAATTATGTAATAAACCACTTTCTCTCGGTGTTGGTCATCACGATGAGTGAGCATGGCACCTAGAGAATGGTCAGTGGTGGAAATATATAGGTAGAAGGGTTGGTCATCCTTAGGAGGAATGAGCACTAGTGGTTGAAGGAGGTATTGTTTCAAGGCTTCGAAGGATTTATGGCATTCATCATCCCATTTGAAGGACACGTATTTCTTGAGAAGATGATGGAATGGTTGACAACGGTCAGAAAGCTACGAGATAAAATGACGAATTGATTGCAACTTTCCTTGTAGGCTGTGAAGTTGACAGAGATTAGTGGGTGGCAGAATTTCAAGAATAGCCTTGACTTTAGCAGGATCGACTTCTATGCCATGCAAAGAAATGATGAAACCTAGGATTTTTCTGGAAAGTACCGCAAAGACGCACTTTTTTGGTTGAAGATGAACACAATACTTGATGAGGTGATCAAAGATGACTTTAAGAACGGGTAGGTGTTCAGTTCGATGCTTGGATTTGGAAAGTAGATCATCTACATAATCCTCCAATATGTGATGCATGATGTCATGGAAGATGTAATTCATGGCTCATTGATATGTAGCACCAACATTTTTTAGGCCAAAGGGCATGACTCGATAGCAAAAGTCCCCCAAGGGGTGATGAAGGTAGTCTTGTGTTGATCCTCGGGAGCTAGTAATATTTGATTGTAGCCCAAGAAACCATCCATGAGTGATAACATTTCATGGCCAGTGGTGAGATCAACTAGTTGGTCAATTCCTGGTAGTGGGAAATTATATTTTGCATAGGTGAGGTTGAGGTCATGGAAATCCGTGTAAATGTGGAGTCCCCATATCACTTTTTTGATAGGAATGATGTTAGAAATCCATTAGGGATAATCAATGGGTAGAATGAAGGAAACCGAGAGAAGGCATTGAAGCTCTTCTTTGACCAGAAGAGCAATGTGAGGATGCATTTTCTGTAACTTTTGTTTGATGGGTTTGGCATCAGGAATGGTTATGATATTGTGAACCACAATTTTTGGGTCAATACCAGGCATATCGACATAGGACTAGGAAAATGCGTTGCTATGGTCCTGAAGGAAAGAGGTGAAGGCTTCATGTTCAGTAGCATCTAAGGATTGGCCAATATTTAGAATGTGCAGGTCATCCTAAGTATTAATGTTGATTTCGATGGTCGATTTGTTTAACATGGTTTGTGTCTCAGAGGGTAACGACCAATGAATATAAGAGTCTTCTACACCAAGGTAGGTGAGGATGGACTCATCGTCCTGACATTGAACGACGTTAATTGAAGGTGTATCATCATCGATCATGTTAGGATATAAGAATGGGAGAGAAGAGGGAGCCTCACCATCGTGTTGATAGGTCAGTAGTCCCAGGGAAATGGTGTTTACGAAAAAAAATTTAGGAGGAATAGATTCAAGATCTATGGACTCCATGGGTGAAGATGGTAATGTGGGTGAATGAGAGGGGGGAGTTTTCTCATCCTGGATAAGGTCTACATGAACCTTCTTGGGGGGTGGAGCATCAAAACCAATGCCACTATGGTCATTATGTTTATGAGAGGTACAATAAA
Source organism: Taxus chinensis (assembly GCA_019776745.2). Classification (NCBI taxonomy): domain Eukaryota; kingdom Viridiplantae; phylum Streptophyta; class Pinopsida; order Cupressales; family Taxaceae; genus Taxus; species Taxus chinensis. Next base: position 59,391,850 of record CM034147.1, on the reverse strand, counting down.
TGATAGTATGGTGGCCTTGTTCATAAAAACTGAAGACAAATCCTTTCCATGTGCACCGGTGGAGAAAAGTGTGAGTGAAGTGGTGGTTAGTGAGGGAGTGTATGTCAGATGAAAATGGTTGGGTTTGGGATGGAGGTTTGGGTTTATAGGTGGCCATATCAAGTCCTCCATATGTTAGGTTGGTGCTAAAGGTGGTGAGGGCCATAAGGGAAAATGTCACCGATGTGGATGTTGTAGCTAGGGTGTTGACGCAGATTCCCATACTCTTGTGGAGTGAGGAAGGTATCAATATTATATAGTTAGTATTACCCAATAGTGAAGCATTGAAAAACACATTCGAAGGGATCAGTAGTTGGTACGTAGGTAGTGGGTATAGATGGCTCACTAAATGAAGGGGAAACAGGGGCACTGACGGTAGAATATATAGCCGTAGTGGAGATAGACAAGGTTAGATTCAAGAGAAGTAGTAGAAATTTTGGGGGATGGGCTCTTGGGTGAAGGTGAATTGGTAACAGTGGTAGATGCATTGATCAGTACATAAGCACATCATTAGGCTGATATAGCATGTTACAAGTCTTGATCGGTAAGGGGTTGGTAGGGATGGTGTAATTATGTCCCTCATGTTCAAATTTGAGGCATTGATGTAAATTCAAAGGGACACAACCCATATCATGGATCCAAGGTTGGCCAAGAAGCAAGTTATACTGGAACTCTCCTTCTAGAACATAAAAAAGTTTCGAGACAGTGCAGGGGCCCACGCGAACATGGAGAATAATGGTACCCAGGGTAGAGGTCATGACATCATTGAAGGAACACAACATAACAAGGTTACCATGCATGTAATTGGTAGGTATCTACATTTGGTTGTATGCATGGGAGGAGATGATATTAATGCTAGCACCACCATCGATCATAACACGTTAGATGCTTATATTATCGATAAAGATGGGGATGAAAAGAGTGGGGTCAGGGTTGTTGGACTGGAAGGGAGAAATCTCTTCATCTGAAAAGCTGAGGGTGGCTACTTGGTAAGTAGGTGGAGGTGTAGAGGAAGGTGAAAACCTAGTGAGAGAGGCCATGTGGTGAGGGGTAATGATGGAGGCTATGGGCATGGGGTAATTTGGTAAGACTTCAATAGATTGAAGGACCTCCATATGGGCTTGACGATGTGACTCTGAGGTTTGGATGAGGTCATATAAAGACATTTTGAGGGGGGATTGGTGTAGTTGTTTTAGCATTGTGTGATGTGTGACCCCATCGGAAATAGGATATGTAGGACCTTCAATGATGACTTTGGGTATGGGTGCAGATGGTAGGTTGGGTACATGGTTGGTTGATGGGCCAGTTGATTTTTCCTTGCCTTTGTCTTTCTGGGTACGAGTGGTAATGTGAACCATGTTAATTTCAAATCTTGAGGGTGGATCAAAGGAATGTGGGGGTGGATATTTTGGCTACTGAGTAGGTAATGGAAGGAGATCCGGGGAAAGTGGTGATAGCAAAATGGGGTCCTCATCAAGAAGATTGTCATCGTAAAAATTTTCTTCGGGAGGACATAATTAGACTAGGGAAGTTTTAAGGCCTTATAGTTCTCTACATCGTGTTCTAACACATGATGGTAGGCACAAATTTTGGTTTCGTCAAACCCTTTTGGTTTGGGTTTAAGTGGGTCATAAGGTCTAAGAGGTGGTAATGTGATGACAAAAATTTCAAGGAGTTAGGTTAAGATTTTGGCATAGGACCTTGCTAGCGGATCAAAATGGGAGGTGAATGTGGGTTTGGGTAGAGGTGTGGATGGTTGTAGAGGAAGAGACTTTACAGGTGGGGGAAAATTTTGGTCCACTAGTTTGGTGTGTGGTGTGGTCTTAGGTGTTGGTCATATCTACTTGGGTAGGGGCATGGTAGAAGAGCTGGCAATAAAAGGCTTGGTTGGTTTAACTACCTTATTGGAAGGTAGTGGATTCTTAGCTTTAGGTTATACCTTTTTGGGCAAAGGTGACATGTGTGTATGAGATGTAGAGGGAAAATTAGATGGTGGAAGAGGATGGGTTACCCATGGGGGTAACTTAGTTGCTGTGGAGGTGGTTGGTAGAGTTCGGGAAGAAGGTGTGAGTAAAAGAGAGGGAAATGTTATGGGTAGTGAAGCAGTTATGGGTGGTAGTGGTGGTAAGAAGGTTATGGGTGATGACGGAGGTTGTGTGGGTCTCTTGGGTACATTAGAGGTTCATGATGAGGAGGTGGGTTACTGCATTCTTGGTTTATCGGTGGACGGGGGTTGTTTTGCCAGGGTCGAGGGGTGAGGTCCCAAGATGGATGACAGAGGTGAAGATGATAATGGTGTGGTAGGAGAGGTCAGTGTATGAGATCTAGGAGGTTGGGTCTTCTTTTTAGGGTCCGGGGTGAGTTTAGTGTCAGTTTTGAGGATGTGGCTAAATCTAATTTGATGGGTGGGTGACTAAGGCTAGCTGTCGGTATGACCCCTAAGGTAGTGATAGGTTTAGGTAAGGGAGATGAAATAGGCATGGGTAGGTGTTTGGGTGCAGATGTATGTTAGGATATGGGAAAAGGTGTGAGTTGGGCCATGGGCAGTGACATGGAAGGTATTGCCATAGTTGTAGTTGTTTTTGGTTTGGTCACTCGAAACACTTTTGGATAGATAGTGGAGGTGTCAGCAAGTGACAAATGCATTTGTGTTGAAACAGGAAGTAGAAGGCGTCCCTAAAGTAAGGATCTATCGACATAGTCTAGGCGATCAACCAAGCATGATAATGGTACTAACATAGGCGGGGTCGATGTGGATCGATTGGCAATCCCCGTAAAATGTGTTTGAGATACAGGGAAATGACTAGCCTCAGACTCTGTGGGTAAGAGAGTTGAAAGCAGATCAACGAGATCTTGAAAGTTTGATGGTGAATGGTCATCTAAAGGTAGTGGCACTTCTATAGTATCCTCCATGGGTAGAGGAGAGGATGGTCCAGCCAAAGTGGACTCTTCTTGTGTTGGTGTAGGCAGTGGACTTGCATCTTCTATGAGTAGGAGAGGTGCCACTAACAACTGTTTGGAATTTTGAGGGGTCAAAGGTGGCATGCTAATTATGGGATCTTCCATGGATGAAGAATAAAATGAAGGGGTGCCTCTGTGGGTGGAGGAGTAGATGAAATAGGCTCTTTTCTAGGTAAGGGAGCTCGGGGTAAGATTTCATCTATGGAAGGCACATGAGGAAATTGGGAAGTAACTGTTATGTCATCAAAAATAGTGTGGACCTCTCGGACATCACTATCATTGTTTGAGGTATCATCAACTTGGTTGGAAGATGGGTCATGATTAGGGAATGACTTCTTGAAGATATGCAGGTTTTGGTTAGTGGGTGCATTCGGGCTATCCAAGACTAGATCTCCATTGTCTAACATTTCTTGGATGATATTATTGATGGTGATGTAGTTATTGTCACTATAAAATTTGATACAATGATAGTTGCAAAAGTCATGTTCCTTATACCATGTGGGCATGGGTCGCTCAGGGTCAAAACCGGCATGTGGTTTTATAGGTGGAAGGGTAATGGTGTAGACACCTAAAATTGGTTACCCAACGTGGTGTCCCCTGGGTTTGCTCATCTCCTCGGGTAACCCGGAGCACCTTTATGTCACCACTACTCCCTTAGGGTATTAATTAAGTATCTAATTAAAACACCTATCCTATGTTTATTTTACTCCATTATGATTCACTCATGTATAATTAAATATTAACTATTTAATTATATCTTTTACATTTCTTCCAACTACTTATTTATCCCATATCATTTCCTAACCTCCTGAACCATTATTAGCCATTCATCCCACCTTTTTCTCCCCTCCTAAAACTGGGCAGCGGGATTTTTCCTGTATTTGAGTTGAAGGGATAATATTCTTATCCTTCCAATTCATTTCTTTTTGTCACTTTGGGAGTTTGTTCCCTGATCGGCGCCGACCGTTTCTTAATCGACGCTGATTTTTCGGAGCGGCGCCGATTTTATATTGGTCTGTACTGACTATAAATTGACGACCTGAGATCCTCTCTGGTTAGATTAAGAAGAGCTGGTTGCCTAGAGATTACTTTTGTCTAAGCGATTAAAGAGATTATCAAATAAAGAGATTGATTTTTGTGTAGTTTAATCCCTAAGAAGTGTACTGTTACTCTGTCTGCGTGTCCACAACTCTTGTGGGTCTCCATAGCTCTGCCGGTCATCATCAATCATCAATTAAGCATTTTTCAGGTATTCCCCTTTGTTAGTTTCTGTAATTTCCTTTCGATCAACACCGACCCAGTCCGGTCGAATATGATTAGTCTTCAATCAATGCCGGTTTATCCAAATCAACACCGATCAGGATTTTCTTTAGTTTCTGGGTTGGAATCCATCAATTTCTACCTCGGATCCCCTTTTCCTGTCTTCAATGTCTATTTTTTTATCAATCTTTAGTAATCTGGGCTTACATTTAATCCATTTTATCTTAGTTTGCTCTCTCCTTTTACTCTTTGGCCTTTTGTTTTCCTGGGTGTCCTTTCGACACCGATTCCATCTGAATCGATGCCAACTCAAATAATCGACGCCGATCACTGTCTAATCAACACCGACCAGACTGTAGAAAAGTATAGAATTCGGGTAACACAATTTTAGTTTTGTTTTTACAGTTTCCTACTTTATTTCAGTTTTTGCTACGGTTTTGATATTCTATCTAATGTTTTTAATCAGAAAACCTAAACATTTATTTACATCTTTCATCATGTATTTTTTTACTCTTGATTGAAAATGTGAACTGATATTCACCGAGGAAGCTCATTGCTTCCCGAACCCACTTTTCAGGCAATTCAACTATATATCGTCTAACATCATCTTTTTCTGCCAAGGATTTGTGCATTGTAGGTTTCTTGGATCCACTTTGTAGGATTTCTCTATGCCCATCTTGTCTCCATCAACATTCTTTCCATCTACGTCTTTGGATCTTATCCAATCTATCATGCATTGATTTCATTTGAGTTTTTTAGGGTTTTTGTGTTTAGTTTGGTGCATTAACTTGGACAGATAATAAGTGCGGAAACTCTTGATCTACATATTAGCACACCTGGTGAGACCAAATAATAAAGTCCCCTATTGGTAAGTTCATTTCTTTTCCAGTTTTGAGCTTTTGTTCTTCTTCTTCATTGATTTTCATCAGTTTTCCTTAAGCTTTTCCTTTCTTTATTTTGGTCTTGTTTCTTTCGTTTATAATTTGTAAAGTCAAAATTATTTCTTTCTTGCATATCTAGATTCCCATTTCCATTTTTAAGATTAGTAAATCTTTCATTTGATTTCAAAGCTGAACTTTTTGATTTATCTCTTGGTGCAAAATTGTCATTTTCTTGAAAGTTTTCTAGTTTTTTAAATAGAAATTTCTCTTCTACTAGTATCTAGTTATCTGGATATATCTTTCTGGATTTGTTTACGTGTTTTCTTAACCTTGTCTTGTGGAGTGCTTTGCTTTTTTGTAGGATTTTTTGAGTGGAAGAGCTCAACAACGCACTTTTTGAAGTCCACACACCTTTGAGAGCTAAATCTATAGGTATTTCTCTTTTACGGTGTTTTCTCCTTTTTAGAAACTTAAAAAGAACTGGTTTGTTTGTTTTTATCACACCCAAAAACTTCAGTTTTGGTTCTTAAAAAGAATTAATCGCATTTGGAAAGAACTTGTTTGACTTGTCTTCATCGAAATCAAACACTTCATTTTTAGTGCTCAAAAAGAACTTTTTCTTTGTCATTTCTGTTGTATGCTCTTCATCTAGTTTTCCCAATAGGTTGGAAAATTGATCAAAATCGATAGTGACACTATTTGATTTTTATTTTTCACCCTTGCACACAAAGCCAAAATCACTAGGTATAAAGCATTTAAACAAAAAATTCCTTCCTTGGCCTCGTGTATTTGGAAGTGACATCCAAGAGGAAGATCTTACGCGGTACTCGGGCTGCGCTATAAATTCACAGAAGTTTTGGTATATATTGATAAAGCACCCGACTCCCTTATCATAGTGGTGTGTGAAGTGTGGGGTAGGCCCCTATATCAAGCCACGTAACAATATTTTACTGAAGTGCCTTTGGGACTCCTCACCAAAACATTCCCCAAACCATCCTTAGTTTGGACAATTGAGTAGTCCCCGTTCTGAAAAGCCTTCCCAAAAATTTTTCTTTCTTAAAAAGCATGAAAATTTAAAAGAGATAAACACCTACACTACTTGAATTGTCTATGCATTAATTAGGTTAATCTCTTTCTGTGTTTGTGCTTGTTTATGACGGTCATCACCCGGTCACAATCTAGAAAAATGGCTCAACTAGTCTCTTCCTCATCTGAGACCCTTGCTAATGTGGATGTTTCGGCATCCCTTGGGTCTTCTTTGGGACCACTATTAGTTGGTTCCCCATCTTGGTCATATAACCTTTTTTATCATCCTAAAGCGATCCCATCATGACCGCCTTCCCCTGATCCTTTTGAGGTCTCATCTGCTTCTGACATAGAGTACGCTCCTCGCAAAGATCTTGAATTTTAGGCACTCCTTGACCACAACCTGGTAGCCCTTATGGATTACTTAGTGCATAAGTCTATTCGAATATTTGATCAGGGACCACCTATCCAACAGGTTTACGATTATTCTCATGAGCCATCCCAGGCTTTCATAGAACAGTTAGCATGTTTCTTCTCACCTCAAACCACAAAAGAAGGTGGCACGTCTATGCCTCATTTTTCTCTTCCACCAACCATGTCAACTGTTTCTCAAATGATCTTGCCTATCACTAGTGCCGTGGCTACCTCAGCTACCCCATAGCCTACTTTTGAGAGGCCCTCTATTTCAGATATGATGAGTGCATCCACACTCCCACAAATTGCTGTTAATTCTTCTATGCCATCTATTACATCTAAGGGTCAGTATCTCTCAGTGAGACAACCCCCTCCTACGAGTCAATCAGTTCCTCCTTGTCTTCCAGCTGATCTTTCTTCCAATGATCCCGTGATAGTGACCTTTACCCATCCTTTGGCATCGGCACCATTAATAACTAATCCAATAGTCAAAAGCTTCATTTAGAGTTTGTTTCCCACCATATCAAATTAAATCAACACCCATATTCCTCAATCCATTCTGATTCAGTCAGAAAGTGTAGGAACCCACCAATCATAGGCTCCATCTTTCATTCAACCACCTTTCTCTTAACCACTTGTCATTTCACAACCTGTTTATACTCAGGTTCATTCACAACAAATACCTCACCAGGTGTCACCTAGAACACTTGGTTATTCCTCTTATCATGCTGTTAATCAGCAAATGAATCCCCCATTAATGCCTTAGCAAAACATACCATTCACTTCTCATACGAGACATACCAACATGCCCCCTCCTCAATCTGATGTTTTCCAACTTCTTTACAAGAAAATTACAGACCTCGAAGCCTCCACTAAAGGGGCTTTCCCTTCATACTCTTTTGAAGAAGTATGTAATGAACCGATTCATCCATTAGTGGCTTTTAGGCCTTTTCCTCCCCAATGGGAAATTCCTAAGTTCTCAAAATTTCATAGTTGGGAGGATCCTCAACAACACATGTGAGCATTTAAACATGCTTGCTACCTTATAGTCCAGGACCAAGAGCTTATGCTCCATACCTTTCCTATGTCTTTAGTAGGGCCTGCTTTAGACTGGTACAACAACATACCCCAACATTCTCTATTTTATTTCTCTCAATTAGCCCAGATGTTTGTTGAAAAATTCTCAATAAACATCACACATAAGATATCGATCACAAATCTTTATAATATTCGTCAATTCGAGGACAAGTCTATTGCAGACTTTGTCACTTGTTGGAGATGAATAATAAATCAGTTGTCCTTCTCCCTCCCTCAATCTCAACAAATTGAGTTGTTTACTCGATCTTGCACTAATCATATTTCTTCCACTGTAAGGATTCAAACCTTTTATACATGTGAAGAATCCTTTATGATGGCATGCAAACTTGAGTCTCACGCCATTGAACAAGGGAAGTTAAAACTTTGTTCTAAATCTAAACCAGATTTTTCTCGGTTTACAAAATCAAACCCTTCCGCTTCTAACAAAGATAAGAATCAGGGGTCCACCAACGCTATCATATTAAAAACATCACGATCTGATAGCACTTCTAATCAAACACCTCAGAGAGAATCTTCATCTTCTTGAAAAGGACCTTTGTCATCTTGGTCTTTTACTTCGTTGGGGGAATCATATGCTTCTATCTTAGAAAAAATGTTGGAAGTTCACATGATCAAACTTCCCCCTATTAGAAATTTCGATGAGAGCCAAGAATGACCATTCTGGTATCGTGAAAATGACTTTTGTCATTATCATATAAGCAAAGGCCATGATATTGAACAATGTCAGACCTTCAAAAACCTCGTCTAAAAATTCATTGATAAAGGTGAGCTCATTCTAGATAACCCAAATGCTCCCCCAAATCAAGCACTTGATCTTTTTAAACAACCTTTTCCAAATCATTCCCTGAACAATGACGCTTCAGCATCTCAAAAAGTAAACACTCATACTATTAGCTTCATTTCTACTAATGATTCTTCTTCTAAATCATTCACAAACGCATCGACTGAATCAGAACTCTCCCCCACTCCAAATTTTGAGATTCCACCATCCTCAGATGGTCCATCTTTGAGTCTTCCTTTATTAGAAATAGATTCATCTCCCTCTACCTCAGTATCTGATCTTCCACCTATACCTGAGATAGTGTCATCTTCATCTGTCTCATCATCAGATATTATTTCGGTGCTTGAGTCATTCACATCCCTTCAAATTTCCATTACAGCTACTTCTACTTTTGTCGCTCCCATTTTTTCCGCGACCATGCCTTTGGTTAACGTACCCATAGTTATACCAACTTCTATGCCTTTGGAAGTATCTTTGATCTTGACTCTTCCCATCTCTTTTCCTACAGTAATTACACCCACAATTACTGCATCTGAAGTACCTTCCTCAAAAGAGGCTACTTCTTCATTTCTTACCTCTTCCACCATCACTGTTTCCTCACCTATTAAGGACACATATAAAGAGGTAGCATTGATACCTATGCTTCTGACTCTTGGACTCAGACATAAGCAATTGGAGTTTAAGCCTAGGATTACATAGTTGGTATCGTCTTCTTTACTTCCTCCGAAATGGTTACAATTGTAACACCATGGACTGTAGTTACTTCCTCCTAAGCATACAAGTGTTGATATGTGATTTCTTTTGAAAGGATGTGTTCCCTTGATTGAGAAGTCATGCTTGATATGTACTGTATCTTCTTTGCTAATTGCAGATCTTTGACTGAGTCGGAATATGATTGGACTCTTTTATTTCTTTCATTTTGCACCTGAGTTTAATTTGATCTCGGAACGAATTATGGAGTTATCTATTTATAAGACCTAGCCTTGGATCAGTGGTATTGATCCAAGTGATGCCTTAAGCTTATTTGTGATGAATTAAAATTATAGACCTTACGCAGGTTGCAAGGTTTGGATGCATTGAATAAGCTAGTCTGGAATATAACTCAGGCTGACCGTGTTAAATGAATTGGTTCCCGATATCGTAATATATCTGGAAGGTCTTGATCGTGGACCAGGTAATAATTCAGTTACATATAATTCAATAGCCATTTGGCAGTGTAGGAGTGAACCTTGTTCGTGAATGTATGTTGTAGGTTCTTTTTCTGAGAATATGAAATGTTAGACCTAACTGGATTTGTTAAGGTTAGTAACCTAAAACTAAACCTAACCTAGGGGTTGGATTAGTGTTAATCTAACCTAGACCTAGGCTAAGAGCTAATGTTCTAAGTTAGTATCTATGCGCTAAGAGGTTAGACTAGGTGTTATCCTAAATCCTAACCTAAGTTACTAACCTAACTATTAAACAAGGAAGAAGGGGACCTATGGAAGGGTGCGAACCATGGGCGGCAGTTTCTATGTTATTAAATGCATGGATAAGCATGAGGGACAGGTAATTTGGTGGAGGTTTTTAAAATGGCTAACTAGAGCCGACGTGGCAGGTCGCCAAAATTGGAAATGGTCTTTGATGTGCATTTGTCCATCGCCAACTATGGCGGTCAATGGCAGTGGAGATTGAGCGGGAAATTGGGAGTAAATGCAATTAATGAACTCGGTAGTCGAGGTTGGATTTCACAGGAAGGCATGCAAAATGGAAAGTTAATGGTTTGTTTGGTTTTTCATGAGCTCCGGTTTTCCCTCTATCTGTTCACTGGTTCATCGCACCAGTCTTCTTGGAGTTGCATGGCAAGTATGAGCGTAACTAGCTCTTTTCTCTGGCAAGGAAAATATATAAGTCATGGAAATAACAAAATTTTGTTGGTGGATCTAACTTGGAAAAGGAGGAGAAGGTTCGAGCTCTTTCATTGGTCTGCTTTGAAATTTTAAGCTGATAACTAGGCATGTTAGGCCCTAACCTTTAAAAATCTTGCTCTCTTTCAAATGATTTCATTAGAACAACTCTGTTCAAATGATTTTTGGAATTAGATGATTTATATGGTAGCATTGTGTGATTTTGTCACTGTATCTTCTTGCTGGTTCGATTTTTTTTCAATTTAAACCTTGATGGGTGTATTTTATTTTTCGAACTATTGCTATATTTCTTGGTGTTTTGCATTCCGGCTTTAATTGGCGAAATATATGCAAGAATGCATACTAGGCCTGCTCTGTGAGAGCCCATGAATTGTTCTCTTGATGGGTACATGCCTACTGTTGAAACTTGTTGATAATGCTTACTGTTGTTGCTTGTTGTTGATACTCGATGGAAAGGATACTGATGGACTTTTTGTTCAGTTGTTTGGAATTCTTTGTAAGATCTGTCGAGGTTATTAAGGTAGTGGTTATTGAATCTTGTTGGGGTTCCGCTATGATATTTAGGTTTTGTTGAATGAATAAATGCCTGTGTTTCAGTATTTATTGCGATCCTATGGAAGTTGTTTCTCCCTCCCTTGTGTTACAATTACGAGATTTAACTCGATGATAGTTTGCATTATATTTATTATATTCAAAATAACTCTGTGGATTACATTGAATGGTTCGTATATTATGGTCCACTGTTGAGGCTATATATCTTTGAATACTAGTAATTTGATTATGTTGGAGTCCTGAAGGAGTAACAGGTATACGACCTCTGTTATTTTGTAATGAATTTTTGGTACAGACTCTTTAGTGTACTTTTACGTTTCCTTTCTGTGTAAGCTTGAGCGAAAAATATGGAAGAGGCTCAGTTGGATTCCTTGTTACGAATTCAGTATTTAGCTTTTGAATAAGCCTAATTTTGAATGTTTACCATTGTTGGCACAGTTGGGAATCATTAACTACTATTGATCTTGTATACTGTTACTCAGATTCAGTTGAATCCTTGTTAGGTAACCAGTGTATCTGCCTCTAATTAAGCTTGTTTGATACACTGTTGTTTTTGACACTGTTGGGTTCCTTGAGTATAGATAGATATCATGTATCTTGGCTCTGTTAAAGTGGGTCGTGAATACCATACTTCAAACTCTGAATGCGCCTAGATGTGAATACGGTATGTTATGTTTCCTTTCTGATTATTCCAGTTAGATGAGGCCGTGCGTGTTTCAGGAATTTTGTTTGTTTAAACTCTGCATAGTCTTGGGAAAACATCCATTGCTTAATGTCAAGAAGTCTATTGTTGACTACGATAAAATAGAAGTTCTTTGATTTCAACCTTGGGTCTAAAGCCTTACAGAGTTTAGTAAGGACTTGAATGGGTTGTAGGTTGATGTAAGGGATTGTTGGCGTGTTACGTCTTCTGTTGCATGGATGTCTATTCTTGAGCTTGATTGAACTTAGGAGTTGTCGATTGCACCTCTACAGGCAATATGAGTGAATATGTTCTTGTTTGTCACTTCGTGTGGGAGGTCTTGGAGAGTCTGTTTGGTAGATAGTCATCACTGTATGGCGTGAGAGCTACTGTACTGTAGTTTATTATTTTTTAAACTTAAACAAAACAGTGGTGCTTTTGGTGGTCTCGTTTGATTTATTCGCATGTGTTTAAGGTGAAGGATTTGCTCTTGGAAAGACGGTACAGTCATGAGCTAGTTCTGAGGGAAATATGTATGATTCGTTCATTTCTCTTCTGTTGTAAAGTATATGTTGATATATATTTTTATCTAACTGTGGGAACTGTTTTAACTATTGCTGGAAGCATGGGTTGTTATGATATTCATTTTACTATGATGAATGTAATGATCTGTCTGATGTTTGCTGTCCTGGGGATTCAGATGGATAGTTGTCTCAGATACTTTCGTTCTTCTTGATCCCTAATATTATGATGAAATATGTTTACTTGTTGGGTGAATTGATCTCATTTAAACAGGGTGTTTAATGGAAACAATTGGTGGATTGCAATTGTTTTAAGAGTTAGTGTTTATCATGCTCAGTTCATCGAACTGACCCATGTTGACAATTTTTGCAGATGGATGCCATAAGTGGTAAAAGCACGCAGATCTGATAGGATGATCAGATTGTTTAATTTGATTTTAAGTTGAAATACAGCTTGATTTTCTAAATGTACTATAAGTGGAAAGATGTTCTCTTTCCGTAGAGTATTGTATCAAGTATGCTGAATGCATAAAATGTATTTGATTAGATCTGGAAGGAATGGAAAATTGATGTTTGTTACTTATGTGTTTGTATTCTTATCTTGATAGTTTGACCTTCTTCGGTTCAAATATCTTGAGAGCATTGTTATTATTGTATAATTTGGAGACTTTTGTGATTATCAATGTAAGCTTGCAAGAATATGTGACTCAATACTTATGATTGTTTAGCAATTCTAGTGTGTTCTATCTAAAGCTAAATTGAAATATGGATCACTGTCTTACTGGAAACTAGGGTTAAAATAAACCTAAGTAGAACACTAAACAAGCTGAATTAAATTATTAATCCCTAGTCTTGATTAAGCCAGGACAACATTTAATTGGATTCTTAATCATTATATCTTGATACTTATATGTACGATATAAATTCAGTAATGAGAACTGAAATAAACCAAAAAGGGGTTCTGTTGGCAATCACATGTGAAGATTATGGGTTACTGTCCAATTTCGTTGATTTAAAATTATGTGTATTCTATGAACTCCTTGATGGAACCTTAGTCTTAATAACTTCTCTGTGTAAAGGGTTTTATTAAGAAAGGTCATTCTAAGGTGAGGAACCCAGGGATCGGGAAAGACTAACCTTAAAGGGGAACATCTTTTAATATAATTTAACTCAGCGTATGTAACACCTTTTTATAAGTAGATCTTTTCGAGGCGGATTTAAAGGTTGATGTCACAAGTCAACTACAGGGTTGTACCTTCGAGAAGATTAGGATATTCTCGAAGATACAACGATGTAGGTGACTTATGACGACACCCTTTGCATTGATCGTCAAGATTTACACCTTGAACTCAAACAAGTTACTTTGGGACTGATTAGGAATGTGGTCACGTTACAAGGCTGCCTAGGAGATTCGGGGTATCTTGACACACTGGTTTAACTAGGGTTGAACCAGTATGTCATCGTATCCCTAGTCCTCGTGGGCATCCATATAACGTTATCACCTTACTAATCCATTTCCGAGTGAATAACTTGGGATAAGGGGGACTGACAAAATTCTGTATAAGACATTCTACATAACATAAGAATGGGGTGAAGGACGTATTCCAGATTGACGAGTATGCCGTTAAGGAATACGAGACATAAGCAGTATGTTTCAAATCTTTGGCCAAAGTATCGCAAGCTGTTGATTGTGTTGTCCTAAATCACCTAGTCTAAGGGATGAGATGCCGATGAATAATGGTAACAATTATTCAGATAGGTTCCTTGGACAGAGCATTCCGATTCCCAGAATAGGGAAGAGAACCGCAAGAGTGGGGTGTTAAATAAAAATGCCAACTCTCACTACTCATGAATAGATCGGTAGATTACCGAGTCATGGAATGAATAGATCGGAAGTACTCTGAGTCATTACAGTGGCATATGGTTTTCTGTTATAAGAATGGTTATTTGTTTTGTGAGTTCTAGATTATGTATTTAGAACCAGTAAGCATTCAAAAAAAAATTCACTTGTTGTAATGTTTAAAATGAGGATGTTACATCTTGGTATCAGAGCTGAAGGTTGCAGCTCTTGGGCCTATTATGTCCATAATCTGATAAAAAACCTGAATTTTCTTGTAACAGAAAATGGTTAGAACAAGGGGGAACGTTGCGAATAATGCTCCACCTGATGGAGGAGCGGCAACAACCCAGAAACTTGATGAGATCCTTGCTGCCCTGTTGGACACAAGAGATCGCTTAGTTGTACTTGAACAGCAGATGATGGGGAATGAGGAGGATGAAGAAGCTGATAATAACAATCAACAACCTCCTGAGGACAACCCCAATATGGGTGTTGATGTTAATGCTAGAAATGCACCTGTCCAACCAGAAAATAAAAAGGCCAAGTTGGCAGCAGAACTTACTAATGATATAAAAAGGATAAGCCCACCTAAGTACGATGGCACCACATTAGGAGATGGAGCTGAGAACTGGCTCAGTGAAATGGAGAAGTACTTTGCAATAAGGAACTTCTCAGAGGAAACCAAAGCTATTTGGGGAGCCTATCAGCTTTCCCACAAATCATTTTCATGGTGGGATAGCCGTAAAGCTGAACTAAACATTGATGAGACCAATATTACTTGGGATCAATTTAAAGGCTATTTTAGGAAACGTTGGCTGTCACAACTTTTCTATGATCAGAAAATGATAGAATTTCAGAACTTAGCTCAAGGGAAGCTAACAGTACCTGAATACTGGGAGCGGTTCACAAAACTCCTCAAGTATGTACCGCAGTATCAAACTGACAAGAAGTTTAGGATACGGAAATTCATCATGGGATTGAATCCTGTGATAGGGGGAGAGGTCGATGTTCACAGTCCAACCACTATGGAAGGAGTTGTTGAAAAGGCCATAAGGCAAGAATAGAAATTAAAGGCTATTTCTGCTCATAAAGAGGAAGTGTGGAAGAAGACTGCAAACCCTTCTTCAACCTCTCTTGCACCCAAAAAGGGACCATGGAAAATTTTTGGAAACAAGAGTAAGTTTCCAGGGGATAATAGTAAGAAAGCAGTAGTAAATAAGCCTGCTGGAAATATAAGGGATAATTTTGCTAAAAATGATAACAATGGGAAGAAGCCCTATGGAGGACAACGTGACAATTACAAAACTGGAGGCAATTTTGAGCCTAAAAAGGGACCTGTAGGAGGCTGCTACAATTGTGGCAAATATCACTATGCAAATCAGTTCCCTTTGAAGAAGGATGATCGTAATCAGCAACATAAGATACATGTTGCAGTAGCAGACAAGCAAGCTGAAAAGCAAGTGACGCCTATAGAAGTTTCGGGTAAGTTATTTGGCATACCTGTCACTATTCTTTTTGATACAGGGGCTACTGAATGTTTTTATTTCTAATAAACTTGCTTCTAAACTTAAAAGAAAAGCTGAAAAAATGGATAAATCTTGGACTGTACAGTATGGTAATAACTCTGTTCATACAGTGAGTATGTGTCTTTTTGGGGCAGTCCTTGACTTACCTAACTTTTCCATGGAAGTTGACCTCTATGTTACACCTTTAGGATCGTATGACATTGTCATCGGTGTCAATTGGTTAGTTGACCATAAAGCAAGGGTAGACTGCTATGAAAAGAACATAAAATGTTTAGATGATCAGCTAGAAACAGCAGAGATTCAAGGTGTGAAACAGGAAATTTCAGTTAGAAAATTGTCAGCTATGTAGCTTAAAAAGGCTAAAAATAAAGGATGCACCCTTTATGCAGTAAAGATATCTGAACTTTCATAAGAAGATGATGATTTCATGAAACAATTTCCTCTATTACAAAGTTTCAGGGACGTTTTTCCTGAGGAATTACCAGGGTTACCACCCAAGAGAGAATTTGACTTCACCATCGAAATCAAACTAGGAACATAACCTATTTCCAAAGCACCTTATCGGATGACTACTATAGAGTTAGTTGAGCTTAAGGCACAGTTGCAAGAGCTTTTGTCTAAAGGTTTGATTAGACCTAGTGTTTAACCTTGGGGAGTGCCTGTAATATTTGTGAAAAAGAAGGATGGAACACTAAGGCTGTGTATTGATTATCGGATGTTGAACAAATCAACAATCAAGAACAGATATCCACTTCCAAGGATCGATGATCTATTTGATCAGATGCATGGAGCAGTGGTTTATTCTAAGATAGATCTTCGATCTAGGTATCATCAGTTAAGGATTAGAGAAGAAGATATTCATAAAACAGCTTTCCGAACAAGGTACGAACATTATGAATTCACGGTTCTACCCTTTGGATTAACTAATGCACCTGCAGCCTTTATGAACTTAATGAACAATATTTTTCAAGAATATTTGGACAAGTTTGTACTTGTATTCTTGGACGATATTCTCATTTATTCTAAAAGTGTTGAGGAGCACAATGAGCATTTGAAGATAGTTTTGGGAATTTTGAGAAAAAGAAAGTTGTATGGTAAGTTATCCAAATGTTCTTTCTTTGATTCAGAAGTTCACTATTTGGATCATGTCATAAGTAAAGAAGGAATTGTTGTAGATCCTTCAAAAATAGTGGCAATAACTAAGTGGCCTGCACCAAAGAATGTGCATGAAGTAAGAAGCTTCATGGGTCTTGCTGGTTACTATAGAAAATTTGTAGAGGATTTTTCTAAAGTAGCTGCACCAATAACTTCATTGCAAAAGAAGGATAAGAAATTCATATGGAATGATAAGTGTGAAGTAGCTTTCAAAATTCTGAAAGACCAATTGACTTCTGCACCTATATTAGCTATACCAGACCCTAATGGGAGTTTTACAGTTGTAACAGATGCTTCTAGGGAAGGCCTTGGAGGTGTTTTGCTTCAAAATGATCAAGTCATAGCATATGAAAGTAGAAAACTTAAATTACATGAGCTGAATTATGCCCCTCATGATTTGGAACTTGCTGCCATTGTTCATACACTTCAAGTCTGGAGACACTACTTACTTGGGAAACCTTTTGAGTTGAAAACTGATCACTTAGGACTGAAATATTATTTTACTCAGCCTAACCTGAATGCCAGACAGAGAAGGTGGTTAGAATTTTTATCACAATATGATTTTGATATTAGCTATATCAAAGGGAAGGAGAATAGAGTAGCTGATGCTCTAAGTCGTAGGAGGCACATTTCTGCTCTTATAACATTAAGAACTCAGTTTAAAGATGAGGTAAAAAGTGCCTCAGAATTAGATTCATACTTTCAACAAGTAAAAGCAGCGCTTGCTGCAGAACCAAAGGATATAAGGTATAAAGGTTTTCATTTTGATAATGAAGGAATCTTGCGTTATGAAAACAGGGTATACGTACCTATGCTGAATGATTTGAGGAAGAAGTTGTTAGTTGAATTTCATAATTCACCTTTCTCTGGACACCTGGGAATCACAAAAATGCTTGCTGATTTGAAACAGCAATACTTTTGGAAAGGTATGAAAAAGGATGTCATTGTTTTTGTGACTCATTGTTTGGAATGTCAGCGGGTTAAGGAAGAACATATGCACCCTGCTGGACTGTTATATCCTCATAGCATACCGCAGTACAAATGGCAAGTAATAACCATGGATTTTGTACAAGGATTACCCATGTGCAGGAATAAACATGATGTTATCCTGGTAGTTGTAGATAAACTGACTAAGGTAGGTCATTTCATCACTGGAAATCTAAAGGATGATTCACCAGTGCTGGCCAAAAGATTCGTACACAAAATTTTCAGGTTGCATGGTGTACCAAAATTGATTATATCTGACAGGGATCCAAGAATGACGTCAAGATTTTGGCAAACGCTTAACGCAGCTCTTAGAACGAAACTAAACTTCAGTTCTGCACATCATCCGGAAATGGATGGGAAAACTGAGAGGGTAAATCAAGTGTTGGAGGACATGTTGCGAATGTATTACATGGATCAACAGTATAATTGTGAAGAGTATCTTCCATTAGCTGAATTTGCATACAACAACACTTATCACTCATCTCTTAAAATGGCACCATTTGAAGCACTTTATGGAAGAAAGTGCAGAACCTCTTGTTACCTGGGATAGTATTGAGGATAGAGTGGTAATTGGACCAGAGATTCTCACAGAAATGGAACAGCAAGTTAAGCTGATTCGTGAACGATTAAAGGAAGTAGCGGATAGATAGAAGAGCTATGCTAATCTTAAGCAGGTTGATCGAAGGTCTGAGCTTGGTGAGAAGGTTTTTCTTTGTGTTAAACCCAGAAAGAGTTCTATAACTTTTGGCAAGGCTGCCAAGTTGTCACCTCGATTCATGGGACCTTTCGAAATTGTCGAAATAATCAATCCTGTAGCTTATCGATTAGCATTACCACCTGCTTTATCTCGCATGCATGATGTTTTCCATAATTATTTGCTTAAGAAATACGTTTCAGATCTGTCACATGTTTTAAATTGGAATTCCTTGCAGGTCCAAGACCCAGGAATAATCGTGGTTAAACCCACACGAGTGCTGGAAACTCACCAATTACATTTGAGAAATCGTGAAATACAGCAATGTAAGGTCCAGTGGGACCAGTTTAGCGAAGAAAGTGCAACTTGGGAAAATCTGGAAGAGATGAAAATTGCTTTTCCTTCTCTTTTTCAACAGAATGAAATCTGTTGACAAAACATTCTTTTATGGACTTTTTTCTTTTTTAAAGTAATTATGAAAGCCAGATGAAGGCAAACATTATTCAGGTTGAATAAAATGTGTTGTGACATTGATTTCTAGAACTATGCAAGTTGGAAAATAGTCGCATTGTTTTGTGAACTAATAAATTGGTTGACCTGAAGGTTAATTGAATATGTAATCATCGGGACGATGAATATTTTTAGGAGGGAAGCATGTAACACTCTGAATTGTTGTTACTTCCTCCTGAGCATACAAGTGTTGATATGTGATTTCTTTTGTAAAAAGGATGTGTTACTTTGATTGAGAAGTCATGCTTGATATGTACTACATCTTCTTTGAAAATTGTAGATCTTTGACTGAGTCGGAATATAATTGGACTCTTTTATTTCTTTCATTTTACACCTGAGTTTAATCTGACCTCGGAATGAATTATGGAGTTATCCATCTGTAAGACCTAGCCTTGGATCAGTGGTATTGATCCAAGTGGTGCTTTAAGTTTATTCGTGATGAATTAAAATTACAGACTTTGAGCAGGTTGCAAGGTCTGGATGCATTGGATAAGCTAGCCCGGAGTATAACTCAGGTTGATCGTGTTAAATGAATTGGTTCCCGATATCATGATATATCTGGAAGGTCTTGATCGTGGACCAGGTAATAATTCAGTTACATATAATTCATTATCCATTTGGCAATGCAGGAGTGAACCCTATTCGTGAATGTATGTTGTAGGTTCTTTTTCTGAGCATATGAAATGTTAGACCTAACTGGATTTATTAAGGTTAGTAACCTAAAACTAAACTTAACCTAGGGGTTAGATTAGTGTTAATCTAACCTAGACCTAGGCTAAGAGCTAATGTTCTAAGTTAGTATCTATGTGCAAAGTGGTTAGACTAGGTGTTATCCTAAATCCTAACCTAAGTTACTAACCTAACTATTGAACAAGGAGGAAGGGGACCTTTGGAAGGGTGCGAACCATGGGCGGCAGTTTCTATGTTATTAAATGCATGGATAATCATGAGGGACAGGTAATTTGGTGGAGGTTTTTAAAATGGATAACTAGAGCCGACGTGGTAGGTCGCCCAATTTGGAAAGGGTCTTTGATGTGCATTTGTCCATCGCCAACTATGGCGGTCGGTGGCAGTGGAGATTGAGCAGGAAATTGGGAGTAAATGCAATTAATGACCTTGGTAGTCGATCTCGGATTTCACGGGAAGGCATGCAAAATGGAAAATTAATGGTTTGTTTGGTTTCTCATGAGCTCCGATTTTCCCTCTGTCTGTTCACTGGTTCATCGCACCAGTCTTCTTGGAGTTGCATGGCAAGTATGAGCGTAACTAGCTCTTTTCTCTGGCAAGGAAAATATATAAGTCATGGAAATAGCAAAATTTTGTTGGTGGATCTAACTTGGAAAAGGAGGAGAAGGTTCGAGCTCTTTCATTGGTCTGCTTCGAAATTTTAAACAAATAACCAGGCATGTTAGGCCCTAACCTTTAAAAATATTGCTCTCTTTCAAATGATTACATTAGAACAACTATGTTCAAATGATTTTTGGAATTAGATGATTTATATGGTAGCCTTGTGTGATTTTGTCACTGTATCTTCTTGCTGGTTCGATTTTTCAATTTAAACCTTGATGGGTGTATTTTATTTTTCGAACTGTTGCTATATTTCTTGGTGTTTTGCATTCCGGCTTTAATTGGTGAAATATATGCAAGAATGCATACTAGGCCTACTCTGTAAGAGCCCATGAATTGTTCTCTTGATGGGTACATGCCTACTATTAGAACTTGTTAATAATGCTTACTATTGATGATTATTGTTGATACTCAATGGAAAGGATACTGATGGACTTTTTGTTCAGTTGTTTGGACTTCTTTGTAAGTTCTGTCGAGATTATTAAGGTAGTGATTATTGAATCTTGTTGGGGTTCCGCTATGATATTTAGGTTTTGTTGAATGAATAACTGGCTGTGTTTTAGTATTTATTGCGATCCTGTGGAATTTTTTTCTCCCTCCCTTGTGTTACAATTACAGGATTTAACTCGATGATAGTTTGCATTATATTTATTATATTCAAAACAACTCTGTGGATTACATTGAATGGTTCGTATATTATGGTCCACTGTTGAGGCTATATATCTTTGAATACTGGTAATTTGATTTTGTTGGAGTCCTAAAGGAATAACAGGTATACGACCTCTATTATTTTGTAATGAATTTTTTGTACAGACTCTTTAGTGCACTTTTACGTTTCCTTTCTGTGTAAGCTTGAGCGAAAAATATGGAAGAGGCTCAGTTGGATTCCTTGTTACAAATTTAGTATTTAGCTTTTGAATAAGCCTAATTTTGAATGTTTACCATTGTTGGCACAGTTAGAATCATTAACTATTATTTATCTTGTATACTGTTGTTCGGATTCGGTTGAATCTTTGATAGGTAACCAGTGTATCTGCCTCTATTTAAGTCTGTTTGGTACACTATTTTTTTTACACTGTTGGGATTCCTTGAGTATTGAATGATATCAAGTATCGTGGCTCTGTACAAATGGTTCGTGAATACCATAATTCAAACTCTGAATACGTTCAGATGTGAATACATAATGTTATGTTTCCTTTCTGATTATCCCAGTTTGATGAGGTTGTGCATGTTACGGGGATTTTGTATGATTATCTCTACGTAAGTCTTAGTGAAACATCAATTACTTAATGTCAAGGAGTCTATTGTTGATTGCGATAAAATAGAAGTTCTTTGATTTCGACCTTGGGTTTAGAAGCCTTACAGTGTTTATTAGGGACTAGAAGGGGGCTATAGGTTGATGTGAGGGATTGTAGTCGTGTTTTTGTATTCTGTAGCATGACTATCCTGCCTTGAGCTTGACTGCACCTCAACATGTGATGTGGTGAATATCTTCTTGTTTTCCGCTTCATGTGGAAGGTCTTGTGGAGTCTGTTTGGTAGATGGTCATCACTGCTTAGCGTGAGAGCTACTGTACTACTGGATAACTACAGCAGTTTGTTATGTTTGATCTTTAACAAATCTGTGGTGCTTATGGTGGTCTCGTCTGTTATATCCGTATGTGTTTAAAGTGAATGCTTGTCTCTTGGAAAGATGGTACAGTCATGAGCCAGTTCAGAGGGAAATATGTATGATTCGTTCATTTCTCTTTTGTTGTAAAGTATATGTTGATATATATTTTTATCTAACTGTGGGAACTGTTTTAACTACTGCTGGGAGCATGGGTTGTTATGATATTCATTTTACTATGATGAATGTAATGATCTGTCTGATGTCTGTTGTCCTGGGGATTCATTTTGATAGTTGTCTCTGATACTTTTGTTCTTCTTGATCCCTAATATTATGATGAAATATGTTTACTTGTTGGGTGAATTGATCTCATTTAAACAGGGTGTTTAATGAAAACAATTGATGGATTGCAATTGTTTTAAGAGTTAGTGCTTATCATGCTCAGTTCATCGAACTGATCCATGTTGACAATTTTTGCAGATGGATGCCGTAAATGGTAAAAGCACACAGATCTGATAGGATGATCAGATTGTTTAATTTGATTTTAAGTTGAAATACAGCTTGATTTTCTAAATGTACTATAAGTGGAAAGATTTTCTTTTTCCGTAGAGCATTGTATCAAGTATGCTGAATGCATAAAATGTATTTGATTAGATCTGGAAGGAATGGACCATTGATGTTTGTTACTTATGTGTTTGTATTCTTATCCTGATAGTTTGACCTTCTTCGGTTCAAATATCTTGAGAGCATTGTTATTATTGTATAATTTGGAGACTTTTATGATTATCAATGTAAGCTTGCAAGAATATGTGACTGAATACTTATGATTGTTTAGCAATTCTAGTGTGTTCTATCTAAAGCTAAATTGAAATATGGATCACTGTCTTACTGGAAACTAGGGTTAAAATAAACCTAAGCAGAACGCTAAACAAGCTGAATTAAATTATTAATCCCTAGTCTTGATTAAGCCAGGACAACATTTAATTGGATTCTTAATCATTATATCTTGATACTTATATGTACGATATAAATTCAGTAATGAGAATTGAAATAAACCAAAAAGGGGTTCTGTTGGCAATCACATGTGAAGATTTTGGGTTACTGTCCAATTTCGTTGATTTAGAATTATGTGTATTCTATGAACTCCTTGATGGAACCTTAGTCTTAATAACTTCTCTGTGTAAACGGTTTTATTAAGAAAGGTCATTCTAAGGTGAGGAACCCAGGGATCGAGAAAGACTAACCTTAAAGGGGAAAGTCTTTTAATATAATTTAACTCAGCGTATGTAACACCTTTTTATAAGTAGATCTTTTCGAGGCAGATTTAAAGGTTGACGTCACAAGTCAACTGTAGGGTTGTACCTTTGAGAAGATTAGGATCTTCTCGAAGATACAACAATGCAGGTGACTTATGACGACACCCTTTGCATTGATTGTTAAGATTTACACCTTTAACTTGAACAAGTTACTCTGGGACCGATTAGGAATGTGGTCACATTATATGGCTGCCTAGGAGACTCGGGGTATCTTGACACACTGGTTCAACTAGGGTTGACCCAGTATGTCATCTTATCCCTAGTCCTCGAGTGCATCCATATAACGTTGTCACCTTACTAATCCATTTCCGAGTGAATAACTTGGGATAAGGGGGACTGACAGAAGTCGGTATAAGACATTCTACATAACATAAGAATGGGGTGAAGGACGTATTCCAGATTGATGAGTATGCCGTTAAGTAATACGAGACACAAGCAGTATGTTTCAAATCTTTGGCCAAAGTATCACAAGCTACTGATTGCGTAGTCCTAAATCACCTAGTCTAAGGGATGAGATTCCAATGAGTAATGGTAACAATTATTCAGATAGGTTCCTTGGACAGAGCATTCTGATTCCCAGAATAGGGAAGAGAACCACAAGAGTGGGGTGTTAAATAAAAATGCCAACTCTCACTACTCATGAATAGATCGGTAGATTACCGAGTCATGGAATGAACAGATCGGAAGTACTCCGAGTCATTACAACGGCATATGGTTTTCTGTTATAAGAATGGTTATTTGATTTGTGAGTTCTAAATTATGTATTTAGAACCAGTAAGCATTCAAAAAAAATAAAAAAATTCACTTGTTCTAATGTGTAAAATGTGGATGTTACAACAATCACCTTATGCGGTCGAAGTTGTCACCATCCCTAAAAAGGGAAAACCAAAATTTCAGACCATCAAAACTCTTGGTGCTTTCGCTCAAAAATCCCTCTCTGCACCTCATAAAAGATTAGATTTATCCACTAGAAAGGTGTCTTCTTCTACAATACCATCTTCATCAGTGCCTTATAAAGTGGATTTACCTATTGGCAAGGCGTCATCTCTTTTATCAGAACCATCATCTTCGTCACTAAAAACCAAAGCACCTTTTGTGATACCTATCAAATCTATTTTGGGAGCTCCTTCCCCATCTAAATCAATCTTATCTAAATCACCATCTGTTTTATCCAAGCAACCTTCTTCATCTCCAAAGACTAAAACATTTGTCATGTCTTCGTCATCTTCAAAATCTTTCTTAAGAGCTCCTCCTCCACTAAAATCAATCTTACCTCACTTGCTTCCATCTCAAGCACCTAAGTCTATTCCTCCCAATGTTTAGAGAAGCAAAATAGTCCCTAAAAATACTATCAAACCAGATATGTAGGCTCTTTTACCTCGGCATTCTGTTAAGGCTAAAGAGGTGCCTTTTTCACTTTTGTCCACATCTTCGTCTACCAAATTCTATACTAAAATCCTTTGCCAACTTATCCAATCTTCATCTATATCTCTTCCTCCAATCAAACCCTATAATCCCAAAGGAGTAAGACCTTCATGGTTCAACTCTGATTTGATTTATGCTTACCATCGCACTCCAGGTCAGGAAACCGAGGGATGTAAAGCCCTACAAATTGTCATTAATAGCCTCTTAGAAGAAAGTGATCTTCTGTTGGAAGAGGAGGAACAAGTATCTCCTGTCATCCCAACTACATTTGAGCCTGAACGGCCTACTCAGGCCCTTAATTCTATTGATAGCACTCCATATGGTCTTCCGCCTTCTCAAATCGACGCAATTTGTATCACCACTAGAACACAATGGTACGATAATCCATCACCTTCTACAGCCTCTTGAGCACGAGTCATTATTTCTATGGCTCTCGAAGGAGTTCCTCCTTCCTCATCAGCCGCGAGACCTTGGGTCTCTATTCATGCTTCACCTCGGGCTCAAATTCCTGTGTTAGTTGAGGAGAGTGTGATGAAACAACTCACCCATGCTCTGGTCAAAATGTCTCTTTTTGACCGCATTCAATCATCTCCCCAACATTACCAGGCTCTAATTCATAATCTATGCCGTATTGCAGCGAATTCAGATGAGCCCCAGCCTTTTGAGATGGTTGTTGGATTGAATAGGACATCAACCACCATCTCCTTCAAGAATTCATAAATTCCTCCCCTTTCTTCGGAGGATTTAGAAGCTCCTCTCTTCATCACAGTCCAAATCAATAACACTACGTTAAAACACACTATGATCAAAAGTGGTGCCGCACTCAACATCATTTCCTCCCACACATTTGAGCAACTTAAGTTACCAAAAAATGTAGTATCGCCACCACCTTTTTCCCTTCGATCATTTAACGATCAGCTGGCGGTTACTTTAGGAACTGTGATCTTGCCCATTCGGGTAGGCAAGAAACTTTTTCACGAGATTTTTCACATTTTCAAAGGGAAATTACACTAAAATATGATCCTCAGATGCTCTTGGATTTGTACAATGCACT
This sequence comes from Taxus chinensis, assembly GCA_019776745.2. NCBI lineage: Eukaryota > Viridiplantae > Streptophyta > Pinopsida > Cupressales > Taxaceae > Taxus > Taxus chinensis. Next base: position 59,366,266 of record CM034147.1, on the reverse strand, counting down.
GCATCCCATCGACCCTCCATTGATGCATAAAATATCAGTATGAGGGCAAAATCTCTACTCATCCAGGAGACCCTTTTCCATCCGCACAATGTGACATGACCACAGGGTCTGTCCCTCCAAAAGAGAATGTTGATTCTCCTAATGAGGCTTTATCCTCTTCCATACCTGCAACAAAACTACCAGATCTACAAAATCTAGAAGATACATTGTAGCGCTTCTCGCTAGGAGAGCTTCCACTTCTCTCTTTTGATGCCCATCTCAAACCTAATGAGTATGGTAGGCTAGATAAAAAGCCTAGATATCAACCAAATCTTGGCCACATTGTCACCATTGGTCTCCCAAATCAATAGACTAAATTTATCTACGGTGGTCTTCATACACCTCACTATCGTTCGAATTCTCTTCCTAAGGCCAAACCCTACTCGGTAGGGTTTGATCATCTATAGAATCTTGCATTCGTAAAAACTTATCTATATCAATGCAAATGGAAGGGATTTTTCCTGAGAAAATATGAACAAGGTGTGCATGACCTCGCATCCATTCCAACTCTTAAACAACATCAAAAATTTGGTTTAGGGTTCAAACCTCTCTCAAAATCCACTGTCACCATTCTCGATGAGCCTATTTCCATAGAGGAACCATCTTCTCCCGTTAGGTCTGAAGCATCACTTGATGTAGATGACACCATTCCCATTCCACCTAATTTTTTTTTAGTCAATACCATTTCCTTAGGTCTACTGACCTATATGACTAATGGAAAATCCACTTCCATACCATTAGTCTTCCCTGAAATAGTCGGAGACGATTCTCCTAATATCAATACTATCCACTGTTTGGATGATGATTCTATCCTTGCCTATCTAGGGGAAGAGGATTATTATCTTCCTAAAACCATTCCTTCTGGCACAACTACGCTTCTCAACGAAGCCACTGTTGACCTTAATATAGGGACTTCTGAAGACCCTCACATCATTAAGGTCGGCCAATCTCTTAACCCACAGGAGTTAGGAGACTTCACCACCTTTCTTTCCAATCAGCGCCAAGTGTTTTCCTAGTCATATGAAGATATGCTAGCCCTCGATCCTAATATCATGGTCCACCATATCATTACTCTTCCAAACATCAAACCCGTTAAACAAAAACTACATAAGATGCATCCTCGTGTAGCTCTCCTCATTAAAGAGGAGTTGCAACGCTTTCTTTCTGCCAACTTCATCCAACCCATTGACTATCCACAATGGGTTTCAAATGTAGTACTAGTAACCAAAGCTACTGAGAAAATTTGAATTTGCACCGACTTTTAGGATCTTAATCTCGCTTGCCCCGAAAGATGATTTCCCTCTACCTAATATCGACCAACTTGTGGAATTAACTGCAAGGTCACGAGATGCTTTCTCTGATGGATGGTTTCCCTGGGTATAATCAAATTCTCATTGCACCAGAGGATCAACACAAGACTTCCTTCATAACTCCTTGGGGGGGGGGGGGGGGGAATTTTTGTTACCCGCGTCATGCCCTTCAGTCTTAAGAATGCATGAGCAACTTATCAACGCGTAATGACCTACATCTTCTATGACCTCATACAAAAAACTATAGAAGATTACATTGACGACCTCCTCGGTAGGTCTAAATTCCGTTAGGATCATTTTCTCATTCTTGCACCTCTCTATGAGAAACTCATTTGTTTTTGTGTTCGCCTAAATCCATCTAAATGCGTGTTTAGCGTTCTCACTGGTAAAATCTTAGGCTTTATCATTTCTATTAGGGGCATTGAGGTTGATCCCAAAAAAAAAAGGCTATCCTCGAGATGCCTCCTCTATCTAACTTAAAGTAGCTCTGTGGTCTTTATGGATGCCTTTAATTAGTGCATTTTTTTATCTCACAACTTTCAAACCGTTGTCAACCTTTTTATCATCTCCTCCATAAAAATGTTCATTTTAAGTGGGATGAGCATTGCCAAAAAGCCTTTAATGATCTCAAAGCTTATCTTCTTTCTCCACATGTGCTTACACCTCCATGTGAGGGGGAGCCATTCTATCTTTATATTTCTATGACTGACCACGTTCTGGGAGCCATGATCTCGCATTGAAATGCTAATGGTAAAGAACATGTGGTCTATTATATCAGTCACACTCTTCATGAGTATGAAACTCACTATTCTGAAGCTGAAAAGTTGTGTTGTGCTCTCTTCTTTGCAACTTCTAAACTTCGTCATTACCTCCTTAATCATAAAACTTATATTGTTACAAGTGTCAATCCACTCAAGAAAATGCATGCGAAGATTTATCACAGTGATTGTATCACTCATTGGCTCATGCTCATGACAGAGTTTGACCTTGAGTTCATCTCACAAAAATCTATCAAGGGTCAAGTTATCACTGATCAATTGGCTAATACCCCTCTTCCAGACACTCAAATACCCCTCACTCAATTCCCATATGAGTACATCCAATGAATCAATTTCAGTCTGTCTCCATTTAAAGTAAAACTCTTCTTTGATGGTTCCAAATGTCAGCAAGGGGGAGGCGCAGGTTTCGTCACGATTCTTCCTTGGGGTGCACCTATCCCTATTGCACACAAGCTTAACTTTGAATGTACCAATAATGTGGCTGAATATGAAGCCCTCGTTTTAGGTCTTCAAAATGCCATTAATCTTGGTGCTCACCATATCGACATCTTTGGTGAATCTGAGCTCATCGTTAATCAAGTCACTGGTGTCTATTAGTGCAAAAATGATATCCTTCAAAAATATTGCGATATCATTCTCTTTCAGCTTCAATATTAGGCTAAATTTACTATCTAGGCCATTCCTCACACTACAAACTGATTTATAGATATGATGAATTCTTTAGCCTTGCTTATTCCTCCATTCACTGAAGACTCACAACTTTATGTGGTTGTTCAATGTTTAGACCAACCATCTCATCTCAGGTAGTTGACTTCCATCAACGCCGTCACGACTGACACTCAAGATGAGTGGTATCAACACATTTTTGATTATCTATCCTATTCAGTGCTTCCTCCAGATCTGACTTCCAATGGCAGAAGATCTTTTATCCAACATGAAAACCGATATACTATTCTGGGTGGAGTTCTTTACAAATGTGGCTTTGATGGTATTTTGCTTTGGTGCCTCAAAACCCTTGAATCATTTAAAGCCATTCAGGAGGTCCACGATGGTATCTATGGTGGAAAATTTGGTGGTTTGGCCATGGCGAAGCGAATTCTACGTTTAGGATATTATCGGCCTTCTCTTAATCAAGAATGTTGCAACTATGTCAAGAAATGTGTCAAGTGTCAACAACACGCTAATCTCACACATATCCCTAACCATGATTTGCAACCTGCAGTGGATTTGTGGCCTTTTTCACAATGGGGTCTTGATCTAATTGGTCTCATCAATTCGTGATCTTCGTAGCGGCATCACTCCATCATCACTACCACATAATACTTCACTAAATGGGTGGAGGCTATTCCTCTTTCATCAACCAAAGCTAAACCTATCATTGATTTTATCTATCATCACATCATTTGTTTCTCTGGTGTTCCTCATAAACTCGTTACAGATAATGACAAGTCTTTCAAAAATAAAGATTTATAGAAACTTTGTGACACCTTCAGTATTAAACTCAAATTTTTTTCTCCATACTATCCACAATTTAACGGCCAAGCTGAGGCTTCTAATAAAACGTTGCGTAATATCCTCGCAAAGGTAACTAGTTAAGCTGGTAGGGATTGAGACTTAAACATCCCTTTTGCTCTCTAGGCTTATCAGACTAGCATTCATAACCCTAATAGAGCTACTCCTTTCTCTCTTGTCTATGGGTCTGAGGCTGTCCTTTGGAATTCTAGATTCCCTCTCTTTGTGTCTCTCTCAGAGAGTTTGTTTCTGATGAATATTTTTGTCAAAACCATCTCACACAACTTGAGTTGTTAGATGAATGTCGTCATAACGCTCTTGAACATCATCAAGTCTATCTTGAACATGTCAAGCATGATTATAAAAAGCATTTGTAGCAGCATGACTTCCAAGTTGGTGATCTTGTTCTTAAAGAAAACCAAAATGTCACTACTCTGGAACGAAGTCAATGTGGTAAGTTTTCTCCTAACTGGATGGGACCGTATGTTGTCACTCATAAGTACGGGTCCAGGGCTTATCACCTATCTTCCATGGATGGTATACCTGAAATGGAACCTCTTAATGCTTTGCATCTAAGTTCCTTCTATTGTTAAAATCTATCTTACATGATCTTAGTCGCAAAATAGATCTTTCATCCATCTACAACTAGTCATGCATTTCGTAGTGATTTGGAACTATGTGGTTCTCCGCACTATTTCTTTTCATGCCTTAAATATGAGTACCGCATATCTACTCATGGCATTTTCCTTACGGATTTGTTCCTTCTCATAGTAGGAATACCTTAATCCCTACTCCATCCACCCTAGGTCTTCATCTTGATCAAATCCACTTGGGGCATGAGTACATGCTTATATATGTTTTATTCCCCTCTATCTAGTCTAAACTCAACTTCTTCAAAAAAAAAAGGAAGAAGAGATCTAATCCCATAATATAGACTAATCCCTCAAAGGAAAACTATCCATGTCTTATCAAATAAAATAAAAAATGTAGAACATTCCTTGAAGGATGGCTACCATTAAAATCAAAATACAGACCGTTCCCTTAAAGGACGACTGTTTATCTTATGGAATTTCCAGCCTTTGTAGTAACAAATTTCCTCTATTGGTCAGTTTGTTCACTTTTTAGCATCTCTAAAAGACTTCCTATATCTATCAGTCTTTCTATATCTAGCAAACTTCCCACATCGATCAATTTTCTTTTCTATCAAAAGAATAAAAACAAATCATGAAGCTGTGATATAAGACCCTTTTCGATCATATGGAGACCCTGTTTTCCCAATATGGGCACGTATTTAATCCTTCATGTGTTCTGACGAGATGCATACTTATCTCTCATCCTTATCTACCTCCTAGATATGGTTTGCGAATGACTAGTGTCAGGTTTATTTTATCCGCATCTATGGCCTTGTATGCATTGTCTTTCAATTTACCATCAAGGCCTCTATTTATGGTTGGTTAGGGGCCTAACTTATCATTCTTTTTCCTATCTAGGTGTAGTGATTTTTATTTCTAAGGGATAATATCATTACATCACTTTCTTTCAAAAAGGCAGTTCCCATGTTTATTTGTTGTTCATCCAGTTAAATTGACATTTAACATGTTAATTTACTCAATCAAATCTATCATCTATCTATGCTCATCTTATCTAATTCATCTAAAAAAAACATCAAATCATGTATTAAAAACACATGTGAATCCATCTATCTATATCATTTAATTGAATTGACATCTTAAACATGGTAATATAATCAACCATTTATCCATGACAAATCAATTAAATCACATCTATTCATCTAACATCTATAACATTCATCTATATCCATCAAAATTAAATAACATCTATCCATAACATCCTACCCTATCTATCGAAATTAAATGCATGAATCCAGTCACATAACACAAAATGATGAATATATATACATATATCTGTCTGTGCAAAAGAAGGTATGGCTTCCAATCAAGCCGTATACATTATATCCAAAAATGCGTTCAACTTGAGGCTACATCAGTATATCTCTAGATTGTATCACATATATATAGTAAAATCAAATAGGTGGAGAACACTATCTCCTCCTCCCTCCTCCGGTCTGGGATGTCTCTCCCAACCATCTCCTATAGAGCTAGAGATGCTTGCTGCCATGGCCTTGCAACCTCCTTGATCTCCCTTGTGCTCGCACCCTCTGAAGCACCACCAACAGTAGCTGTCACTGTCCTCCTCCTCGCTCCATACCAAGGCACATCTGGGGTGTGCTGTGTCAGGGCATCCTCATAATATCTCACCTCAGCAAGGAGAGCCTAATAGGTACTCAGACTCACCATGCTAGGTGCTCGTAATGGCGTTGCTGCTGGTGGTGGTCCTCCTGCTACTGTACCCTATGCCCTTGACTCTAAGATGGTGCATGCATCACCATATTTGGCCCTAAGGGCCTCCTTGTGCCTGTGATATTGATCTCTTTGCTGGATCACTGTATCCTACTCCTGATGAGTGGTGTCTCTCTCTTGTATCAAGGTGTCCCTCTCCTCTGTCAGAGTCCTAATCTCCTCGAGGGTAGTCTGGTGTGTTTGTATCAAGGCAACATGCTCTCCCTCAAGTCTCTCTAGCGCTGCTGATAAATCCTCCTCGCCTACCTCTGTAGATGCTAGGAGATGCCATGGCAGCTCCTCATGGTACCACGCCTTGTAGCCCTCATCTACTCCTACATCATCATCATCATCTGTGGGAGGTGGGGCCTCCCTGAGTGGATTTACTGGGATCATTATCTGTAAATATATCTCCTTACCATCCCGTTGGTATGGTACATGTGTCTTCGGGATGATATGTATCAAGCCAAACTACCTCATCACCCGTATAAATGGGACTCGCTCTAAGATCTCTAGCATGCAGCCTCTGACCACCTTGCTACATCTCAGCTCCACAAGGTGGGCGTCCTGTCCGGCCCAAGTTGGATAGACCCTGTATGGTCTCCATATCACCTGTGCTGGTGTTAAAAACTTGAATCTCTTTGCATACCACTCTGTAGATCTCCCTATGTCTCTTGGGGCCATGTCTACCTGCCATCGTCAAAATCCATACTCAAGGGCTCCCTCTACTCCTGGCATCCATGGAAGCCCAGATGGCCTGATCACTGATATATGCTCATATGCCTAGCAATGGAGCACAAAACTGACATATATCCCACTCCACCTACCTGTGGTATACATCCACTGCTCGTAATATATCTGTGCTAGTAATGCATTAGCAAATGTAAACACTTGCATGAACTCTAAGATATCGCAGACGCAGTTAAGCAGGAGTAGTGGGAATCGTCCACCTCCAGAATCTGGTAATGCATAATAGGAGATAGCCATCTGGATCAAGGCTATCAATCTACTCCTAGGGTCATCCTGCCAGTACTGTGAGGCTATCCTCACAGCCCTGGACACTATCTCTACATCATCTTCCCTGTCCCCATATAACCATACTAGGGCCCTCCTTTGCTGCTCTTGAGGAGTAATCTTTATCAGGTCCATTGTAATCAACAACCTAAGGATTCTTTAGATATCCTCATGGGTGATGGTCATCTCACCCGTTTGAAACCAAAATGTGTAGGTCTGGCTATCCCACCGTTACACCAATGCTCGCATAAGCTCCATGTCTTGAGGTATCAACCTATAATAATGGAAACCCCCTAGTCTGGCTAACTCCAGATGACACCAATCAACATCTATCACATCTGGTAGTATAGTCTCTAGTAGCTCAGGAATAGTATCCCACATATGTAGGACCTCTCGTGCCTGCATTACATCAAACACCGTCATTAGTTTCGATTTTATCAATGTCAACACCATTAAAATTTCATCAAAATCTTTCGTAAAAGCTTCCAAATAACTCTTTTTTTTTTTCCATCGATGCCGACTCATTTCCATCAGTGCCATTCTCCTCCGGTTGACATCGATTAAAGTACAATTGATGCTGATCGCATGCTAATTGGTGCCTATTTTTCCAATTAGCGCTGAATGATAGGCAGAGCACTAAAAAAAATCCCTCTTGCCTCCTACTACAAAAAACATGAAAAAAAACTAAATCTATGAAGCTCAGGAAGGACCACTTACCCCTGGCCATGTCCTCTTCCTCTTCTTACCACTTATGGAAGTTTCCATGTTGCTCAAATTCAATTTTTGACTTTTTCTAAATCAATCATCGCAATGAAAATGAATCGTTACCATTCACTTTTTCTATACTTATAGGTTTTTGGAGAGGTCAGCGCCGATTATTTTGGTCAGCATTGATTTTGTGGGTCGACGTCGATTAATGGTAGTCAACGTCGATTGGAGCCGATCGAGTATATTCTGATATATTTTGTCATCTTGTCCCATCAGGATGAGCTTCTTCCTCATCTCATCATTATATATTTTGCATGGGCCACCCATAGCACACCTATTCTACCTACTCTGATAGCAATTCTATTTACAAAGTCCACTGTAGTGGCCATATGTCGATTTCTGCGGTGGTTCTCCTCTCAAGGCCATCGCTTCATCATTTTTTTCTAAGTGTTGATGCTTGGCTTGTTTATTTGATCATTGTTCTAACCTTATTTTCACCTTTTGGTGCATATTTTCGGTGTTATTACTCATTCCAAGTTTTTTCCCTGTACATGGGTAACTCGCATTTTCTTTGCAACCTAAAGATAACAGGTCTGTAGGCACTAACGTCATCTTATTCAAAGGCCGTCTAGTTGTCCCTACCAATGTGTCACTCTTTGGTTGTTACTATGTTGCAGTCACCTTTAACTCACCAGTCTGTAGCCACTTACGTCATCTCATATGAAGACCATCTAGTTTTCCCTACCACTGTGAGTTCCTTAGGCCACTGCCTTTTTTGTTTTTTACGCGCGTCATCAATGATCAAATCTACTCCAAAAATCTAGCTAGGGAATCCTCTCTTTTATTCTATTTTATCTAAAATTTTCAAACTTAGGATCTGTTGGCCTTTTTGGGGCCATCCCATCCCTAATTTGAGGGGGATCACATAGTCTCTGTTCTACCTTTCTTCCAACTCCTTGTTTTTGTCTCGCAGCTTTTCTTATCACAAGTTACTCGACAAAAAGGGGCAAAATGTAGACACTTGAAATTGGTTACCTACTGTGGTGTCCCCTGGGTTCACTCATCTCCTCGGGTAACCTGGAGCACCTTTATGTCACCACTGCTCCCTTAGGGTATTAATTAAGTATCTAATTAAAACACCTATCCTAAGTTTATTTTACTCCATTATATTTCACTCATATATAATTAAATATTAACTATTTAATTATACCTTTTACATTTCTTCCAACTACTTATTTATCCCATATCATTTCCCAACCTCACGTACCATTATTAGCCATTCATCCCACCTTTTTCACCCCTCCTAAAATCAGGGAGCGGGATTTTTCCAGTATTTGAGTTGAAGGGATAATATTCTTATCCTTCTAATTCATTTCTTTTTGTCACTTTGGGAGTTTGTTCCTTGATCAGCGCCGACCATTTCTCGATCGACGCTGATTTTTCAGAGTGGCGCTGATTTTATATCGGTCAGCGCCGACTATAAATTGATGACTTGAGATCCTCTCTGGCTAGATTAAGAAGAGTTGGTTTCCTAGAGATTACTTTTGTCTGAGCGATTAAAGAGATTATCAGAGAAAGAGAGTGAGTTTTGTGTAGTTTAATCCCTAAGAAGTGTACTATTACTTTATCTACGTGTCCACAGCTCTTGCGGGTCTCCATAGCTCCCCTGGTCATCATCGGTCATCAATCAAGCATTTTTCAGGTATTCCCCTTTGTTAGTTTCTGTAATTTCCTTTCGGTCAACACCGACCCAGTCTGGTCGAATCCGATTAGTCTTCAATCAACGCCAGTTTATCCAAATCGGCACTGATCAGGCTTTTCTTTAGTTTTGGGTTAGAATCCATCAATTTCTACCTCGGATCCCCTTTTCTTGTCTTTAATCTCTACTTGCTAATAAATCTTCAGTAATCTGGGCTTACATTTAATCCATTTTAGCTTAGTTTGCTCTCTTATTTTACTCTCTGGCCTTTTGTCTTCCTATGTGTCCAATCGATACCTATTCCATATGAATCGATGCCGACTCAAATAGTTGATGCTGAATCAAATAATTGACACTGATCACTATCTGATTGATGCTGAATAGACTACAAAAAAGTACATAATTTAGGTAACACAATTTCAGTTTTGTTTTTATAGTTTCCTACTTTCTTTCAGTTTCTGCTGTAGTTTTGATATTCTGTCTGCTGTTTTTAATCAGAAAACCTAAACATTTATTTACATCTTTCATCATGTATGTTTTTACTCTTGATTGAAAATGTGAACTGACATCCGCCGAGGAAGCTCATTGCTTCCTGGACCCACTTTCCAGGTAGTTCACCCATTTATCGTCTAACGTCATCTTTTTCTGCCAAGGATTTGTGAATTGTAGGTTTCTTGGATCCAATTTATAGCATTACTCGTGTGCACCCGTCTTGTCTCCATCAACATTATTTCCATCTACGTCTTCGGATCTTATCCAATCTATCAGGTATTGATTTCATTTGAGTTTTTTAGGGTTTTTATGTTTAGTTTGGTGCATTAACTTAGACAGGTAACAAGTGTGGAAACTCTTGATTTATAAATGAAACCAACCTTAACAAGCTTTTCCAAAATAGAAGAGTAAGATTCTCCTATCGAAGTGTACTTTCACTGTTCTCATCTAAACTGGAAAGCTTTGATGGGGGAGAGATTAAAAGGAGGTTTGGCTGGGTTTGATTGAAGAGGGGGGCTAGCTTTGAGAATTACAAAATTGACAGATCCTTTGGGTTTTACGTAGTTGTTTTGGGGTTTTAAAGATGAAGAAGCCTCATTTGATTTGAACGCGATGTTCTTATTACGAAGCTAAATTTTCTTCTCTTCAATAGCACGAATTTCCAATTTCCGTGCCATGGTGAATGCCTTGTCAAATTTATGGAAGGTCTACACCTACATGGTTGGTGAGATGTGTCTAGCACATGACAAAGTAAGCAACTCTATGAGTTTAGTTTGAGGTAGTTGAAATGTGAGTTGATTGATTAGGCTGTGCCAACGAGTGAAAAATTCAGCAATAGACTCATCGTTGTACTGTCGATTGGAATAAAGATTAGTCATGGTATCCTTCTTGACAATATTAATTGAGAAGTGGTCTAAGAAGGCCTGGGTTACTTGATTGAATGAGTAGATGGACTGTCTTGGTAGCCAACTGTACCAATCTAATGCAGGTCCTATCAGAGACATTGGGAAAGTCCTTAAAAGTAAAGCGTCATCATGGGCAATCAAGTAACACCCATGTTTAAAGGACCCCAAATGTTGTTGTGGGTCTTCTTTTCTATTGAAGTGGTTAAATTTTGGCATTTCCCAATGTACGGGGTATGGTCAATTAGGAATGGATGGGTGAATAGGCTCATTACAAATTTCATCATAGGTGAGGGAATTACGTGATCCGGAAACCAATTCTTCTAGTGTCTACATCTTTTCCATCATCAACTTGATGAAGTCATTAGTAGGTTGTGATGGAGGGACACCTCCTGTGGCATAAGGGTGTGAATATTAAAACTGATAGGGAGGTTGAGAATAGGGAATCGACATAGGAGGCACATATCCATAATGGGTGACATACGAGATAGGGGGTAGTTGATAGTATGTGTATGTAGGTGGGATGGTCGTGGTAACTCTAGTAGTGATTACGGGAAATGTTTGTGGGATGGAGAGGACAAGATTATGGAATGCAGTAAGGGTCACCGACACCATGGGCGGTTGTGTTGTAATGTGTATTTGTGAGACAATGGGTGTAGATTGGGCTACGGTCTTAATGGTCAAAGAGGGGACAACAGATACAACGGGTGTGAGTGATACTACAGACGCAACGGTCATGATGGGTATGGGTCCTAGCTACAAAACTACTGGGGGTGAAGCAAGTGAGGGTAATGCTGCATTATTAAGGGCTGATGCAGAAGTGGGAATAATGGCATGAGCGATGGATACTGACATGTTGTATATCAACTAACCTGAGGAGTCTTGGGTGGAAGAGTGGGAAAGGTAGAACTGCAAGGATGCAGGATTATGATCAAGGAGTCATGCAAATTCTTCGTCACCTACATCAATGGTGGTGGGTAAGGTTAGATCCATGGGTGACAAGACGGAAGGCGATGAGGGACTAGGTGGGAGTGGTTGACGACTAGTGTGGAATATGAGGGTGTTGGTCTAGCTACGAGTCAGTACCATGTGAACAAGTGTTGACCTGGTAAGACTGTATTCTTTAGATAACACAAAAATAGTAGGAACAAATAATAATGGGATCTGGAAGGTGAATTTGGTTAATGTATAGATTTTAAAATCAAACACAGGAAACTGACGATGGTCAGGTTGACTGATGACAGTTGAGGGAAAATTGATGACGATTACTAAAACTGATACCGGTCACTGTGGAAGAAAACCAGTCTCAAAGCATGAAACATGAATGTTGGATGGGTACAGGGGAAACTTTGTATGACAGTAGGTATCAACAGGGGAGAAATATGATGATGCCCTGAGGGCTAGAAATAGAACAGAAAGAGTGAGGAAGGCTATTCTAGGTAAAGTAACTAGAAATCTAGAAGCTGACATCGGTTAGGGTTTATCTGATGACAGTCAGATGTGAATCGATGAAGTTCACTGGAACAATGTCGGTGACTGTGAAACTAGAAAAAAATGAAGAAATTAGGTTTTGTGAATTAAATTAAGTGAATAATCAAACTTAGAAACTTGAGAATGAGGAGATGGGGCCCTAACACACTTAGAAAAATTTAGAATACTCCAAATACGATGGTGGAGTGTGTAAGGAAGAAGAAAAATGGAGAGTCATAGTCTCACACCTCAAAACACAAGTCAAGAAGAATGCTAAGAAAAAACACAATTCTAATAGTGATTTTCTTATGTTTGTTTAGCTTATGCTATCTAGGACTGATTGTGTATATTTAGAATGTAATTTTTTTGGTTAGGAAGGCATCCTATGAAGAAGGATATCTAAAAGGAGAGGTTTCAGGTATGTTATGGCATGGGCGGGCCCTCCTCTAAGATGATGACTTGACAGAGGCAACGATCTAGGGAGTACCTGCTAATCTAATTGTGTGATTGTAGATAGATATTCCAGGGTAAGATGTTGTTTAAAAAAGATGTGTATATTTCAAATTTTGTGTAAGTTTGGTAAGACACAGAAAGAGAAAAAATGGGCTTTCTACGATTCTTTGTGTCAACCATCAGTTGGGCATGACTTCCAGCATATAGGTTGTCCTTATTTTAATGTGAGCTAAATGCAACAAATCAGAATGTAATGCAACTAATTTTAAGCCCAAATCAAAATATTATGCTCGATGAAAAAAATGGTGAATAGGAGAGGGTATGATATTTCACTAAATGCAAAAAAATTGAGAAGAATGGCTCTTTTAAAATGCACCAAAAGAAAAAGTACCTGTATGTACCCAAATTGTATGTACTATACTGCTGGAAAGAGGTTACAACAACCCCAATGATGATTCAGATCTCTTTGTAAGGCGTTCAAAATCTAGAAAGCACACTGAGTATACATTTGCATCCTAAAATTCCTTATCCAGTCTTCACATGCTTTGTTCCAACCCCTTTCCTCTCTTTTCCATGCATTTTGGTCTTTAGTTACAGGACCGCTACCCTGCATGGGTGGTGGTCCCATAACCGCCACCCAAGACAAGGTGGCGGTCCTGTAACCACCACCCTGTGCTGGGCAGCGGTCTTGTGCATGTTTTCTAGAACTTTTCGACCCATTCGTCAACGTAAAAAATCAGGTTGTGCTTGTAATTCTCAACTACTCTTTCTTGCATTAAAGTTTTAGCCGCATAGTAAATAGTAATTCCTCTTTTTTTTATAATAGAAGAGTTCAATTCGATCTTACCTTCTGGTAAATCAAAGTGCTATAAATACCAAGCTTGTTTACAAGCAAATGGCCCCTCTCCCTCTATGATTTATTATTCAGTGTGTTTGAAATTTCTTCAATAAGTCTCAACAGGTTTAGATTTTTTAAAATTCTCAGCCGCTAAGTTCAATGCTCCACAAATCTAGTTTAGAGATCACTGGATCTCTCTAGTTTCATCTTGTTCCATTGTTGTTCTCCAAACAACTTGCTTATTATAAAAAAGTTCTAGTTATAAATTAAGTTCATTTGAATCTTGATTCTGCTTAGAGTTATAGGTTGTTTCATCACAAGAAGTATAGGTCTTAGAATTTTTGGTGTGTTTGTGTTGTATCCCTGCAACAAATCCTACTATGAATCACATAGCCAAGCTCTGTTCTCTTGTGCTATCCCTCTCCTACTTGCATTATGTTCAGATGATGTCCAAGCTACCACTGTTCAAACATCTTCTCCTACTGCCGTTGTCACATTCCCACTTTTCTAGATTCATGAGAATATGTAGGAACGAAGAGAACACACTAAGGGGACAAGCTACAATACAACTAGATTTTCCTTTGTTCTGTAAACTTCGGGTTTGAATTGTAGAAAATCATTTTATTTTAGTTAAGCTCACTTTCAACATTACTGGGGAAGCAAAATTGTAAACTTTGGGTTTGCCTTGATAGGATATCCACATGACCATATAAGAACCTGAAAGAGAACAAACATTTGGTTGTGATTCATTAGTTCTATAGCCAAACGCAGGAGACCTTCTCATTGACATAGATAGAAGCTTACATATACAAGTTGCTATAATACCCGTAAGGTATTCCAAGAAGATCGCATGACTCCTGGTATTAAACATAGAAGCTGAAAAATCTTATGACTACTGGATAATCAGAAGAAGAGATTGATTCTTCACATGACCATAAAAGGTCCACAACAACCACAAACTCATGGTTATGATCCCTAGGTCCCACAACCTAACGAGCCTACTAATCAATTAAACATTGACACCAGTTTACGTACGCTGGTATTTAGATCCTCTCCACTCCCGCAGGATATTATAACATAATTTTCCATGTTAAATATAGAGGCCAATCAAGCTAATATTTTCTGGGTTAGACCAGAAAACCGCCCATAGTTTCCTACAAATCCACTAAAAATCTCACTACCACTTTCATGACCTTGTTTGAAAATAAACACTAAGCACCTACAGGTCACTTTCCACATGTCCAACAACCAATAGATAGGATCTTGGCAGCGCTTGATATTGATTGGAGCCTCTAAGTAGATATTATATCTGAATGATCCATTACACCAATTTAGGTTAGGAGAGTTTTCTTTGCCTTGGACTCACAGATCCCGTTATTGTGTGTTGAGGATATAAGATTACCCAACTAGTCTTTCCATATCTGCATATACTTCATTTCCACTGGTTGTCTTGGCACGACCTCGGGAGGTTGGGTACGAAGAAAGGCTACTTGTCGATTCTCATGCTTGCATGTCACTTTTCTATCGTACAATATCATTTGAAGGTTAATGTGTAAGCTTTTTGAAGGAAAATAAACACACAAATTTTAACTAGGAATGTAGAAAATGCAATAGAACCCCCGATGGGTCCCACCGGGTGTGCCAAAATTTTCACCATTTTCTTTACCTTTTTGAAATGAGGAAACAGATAAGGGTAAGGGCCAATGAGGAATACCTATTTATGCTAGTCGGTAGATGGTTTTTACACGCGTTCTAACTTCTTGATCTAGTGCCGATTGTGAGAGATTCCTTTTGGCTAGGAGGAACTACGTGTAATAGAAAACAAGACCACAAAAGGATAGTTAAATGATATATGACAGTGGACTGCCTAGCATGTGCTAGATTTGGGAAGAGTGATACTCCCTAGATGGCTGTCTATCCACTGTTTAAAACAAATTAATGTGAGAAATAAACAAATTCCTACTGTAGTTGATATGATTTAGGTATCTCATTCAAGCACAATAAGCAAATCTAATATAATAGGCTAGGTTATAGTCAGATCTAAATAATAAGTAGGTGTCAGGTTGCTGGAACTAGTCAGGGTTAGGTTCTGGGTTGTTTAGGTCAACTAGTGAGATGATTGTTGGGTCTGTTATTGGTCAATGTATAAAACAAAGAGACCGACATTGGTTAGGTATGACCGATGCCGGTTTAGGTAGAATTGATGATGATTGTGGATAACCGATGTCGGTATGGTCGAGGTAAAAGAAACTTGAATAGATCAAATGGCAGGGGATGATCTGAGGTCAAATGAGGTTGGGAGAGTGGATTAGAAGGTTTGTGGAGATATCAGGTATGCTCAGAAATAGATATTAGGTTAGAATTATGATTTGGTGGTGTGGGTAAGGGAAATGGTTGAATTACAAGCTAATAAGGAATGGAGGAATGAACATGCAAAGTACAAACTAATGACATGAATGAAAAAAGTTAACTATGCTGAAATAGAAAATGCTGGTAGAGATGTACTTACTGTGATGCAGGTTTTGATGGTTGAATGGAGGTGGCTATTGATCAGAAGAATAGTGTTGGATATCATAGCAGTGGCTCCCAGAATGATTCTGTGAGTGCAATGCCTCCAAAATCTATCTTGGTGATGGCTTTGGATGTCTGGATGCATGAAAGGATGCTCGTTCTACTTGCATGCAGCTCTATTTCTTTCCCTCTTGCTCTCAAAATGTGCCAACCCAAAAATAAGGTTACTTAGGTCCATAAATGGTAACTGATGACAATTACTTCTTGATTGGCATCGGTTAAGGTGGGATTCCCTGGGTTTACTAAAATGGGTAGATCTTTCTAATGTCTTTGGCCTAGGTAGTTTCTTCTTGTGGATTAGAACGAAAAATTCCCTTCTAATGGGCAGGAATGTGGTTAGAGATATTTTAGGGTTTAGACCAAATCTTAGCTCATTAAGGCAAGTAATACTTAGTTATTGTTAGTTATGGAAACATGCCAAGAATAGGTCTAGGGTGAGGTGGTTGGATGAGGTGTCTAGGTGAGGTGGTAATTAGGTCAATTAATGTAATTAAATGCTAAATATTGTGAGGATGGGTATTAATTAAATTAAATTAATATTAATGTGGTGTGGAGGGGGTTGTGGTTAAGTGAATATGTTTGGGTTGGTTATTCAATGGGGTGCCAAGGGGAGTGTGACCCAATTTTGGTTTCTCCAGTGTTATCATTAGTCTGATAAGTGATAGGTCCTAAGGTGATTTTGTTGATTAAAAAAAAGTTAGGGGGATAAAAATTGAACCATCTATGCTGATAGAGTCTTCATGGAGATGGTGGCTCTATTTCTTTCACGCATTCAAATGTGGTGATAGTGGAGGTATCTGAGGAAGGTTTTTTGAAATATAGTATGAATTTCTTATGAGGTTTGTGAGATTGGTTAAAGACCACGTCATGTATACCTTGTTCATAACTTCCTAAAGAAAAACCTTTCTAGGCACACATCATCGATGGAAGATCTTGTATAAGCCATGTTAGAAGATACTGAGTTTGTCTTAGGAATGAGCATTTCATTGGCTCATAGGTCATGTGACATGATTTGAGAGGATTCAGATTAATGGGAATAGTAAAGGTTTTACCTTCATGTTCGCATTTTAGAAAATGGTGTAATGTTGATGGGATACAACACATAGTGCATATCCAGGGTCAACCTAACAACATGTTGTACTGAAACTCTCCTTCTACAAGATAAAATAGCTCATGAAGGATTTTAATGCCTACTTTGATGGGAAAAAATGAACGTGCCTAATATAGGGGAAACAACATTGTTAAAGGTGTACAACAAGGTTGGTGATTGAGTGACGATGGTATCGAGTAGCTAGAGCAGTTTGAAGGTGTGAGATGATATGATGTTATTGCTAACACTGTTGTAAATCATAAATCTCTTGACAAGAGTATCTTTGATTTGAGTGGTGACGAAGAGTGGAAGGTCATGGTCTTCATGTTGTAAGGATGGAATTTTAGAATCATTGAAATCAATAACGAAATTCATTTTAAGGGTACCGATGAAGTTGGAAAATAATTTAGGGTTATATGATGGTATTGAGATGGACTGGAAAGCCTCAATCATTTCTTGTCAGTGGTGTGGAGAAGTTTGAAAAATATCATAGAGGGAAATAATTATAGGGGATTCATGGAGTTGTTTGATGACAATTTTTTGTATGGAGGTGGTAGATTGGGTGTGTGGAGCAGTGAGGATGTATACCTTAGCCTTAGAAGTTGATGGATTAGATGATTTAGGAGCAAGGGAAATAGATAATTTGGGCTTGTTTTTGTATGAGGCCTTGGGGTATTACACATGTGCTATTGTGTTATGCGAACAACGTCTATTTGATGGATTAGAGTATTACTGGAAGAGGCCTCATTCTTGTTAGAAGTAGATGGGGTGGTGGATGGTGGTTTAGAAGGTGTGGCTTTAAGGATCTGATGAGTTGATTGGTTTTGATTAAGATGCTTTGGATCTATGGGAAGAATCCCTTTGGCACTGATTAAAGTTTATCTGAAACCTACCAGCGGAGCCAATTTAAGAAAATTCAGCCACACACACACACACATATATAGCAAGGCTTCAAATTGTAGCATGGAGGGATTTAGAGTCATTAGTGGAGTGTCTTGATGTCCAATGATATGCACATAATGTTTCCTAATTGTACCAATAGGGATTCCACGCTTGGGAGTCAAATAACTTAATAAGAGGTAATGTTATGGTAGTTGATTCGGTGAGCTTTTTGAATATGATAGTATAGTACCTTGACATAGATATCTGAGATGGTGATGAGCATAGAGGGATCTATACATTATTTTTTGATTTAGAGGTTAGAGCTGATGAGGTCTTATTCTATGGAACACATTTAGGTGGCAGTCAAGGAACAACCTTAGATTCTATAACAGTGCTGTAAATTTGGACAAGGGATGAGGCCCTAAGATAAAAGGCAAGGGCTATTCATTTTTTGATAAAGTCATTTGACGATTGGATGGTACAATTTTTGTTTCCTCAATGAATGGCTTATGGGTTGTGTAATAGACTTACATGTTGAGTGATGTGGTATTCGAAATATTTTTTTTTTGGTTTTTATGATGAGCTTCTTTTCTGGGACTTTTGAAGAGGAAATAGGTGGGTATGAAGAGCATGTGATAGGTGTAGGAGGATTCATGATCTTGTCAATGACAAGACTAGAAGAGTGTAATGATTTTGCTAGTATTTATGTGGTATAAGAACTAGGTGTTGGGGGTGTAAGTGAGAGGTATTTAATGGTGTTGATTGTATGATGAGAATTGATGACTTTTAATTGGGGTTAACTGGTGGACGGAGCATGATTCAGAAAGGGCTATTTAAAAACATCCAATTTTATATTAGGAGGAGCATTCAGGATTTCCAAATTGCAATTCACCTCAGTTAACAAGATCCTGAAGGACATTTATGAATGAACTACACTTTTCAATGTCATGTCCTCAGATTTGATGGTATTTGAAATAGTCATTGTCTTGATACAATGAGGGTTTAGAAATGGATGTGTCTATAGGAAAGATAGGGGGAACTTTAATCATCCACGTGGCTAGGATTTAGTCAAATAGTATGCTATAAGATTCCACAATATGTGTCTAATTTTGTTGAGGGAAAGTCAGTTCAGAGTCCGAACAACCTTTGGATGTAACTTTTACAACAACCGTGTTTGTTGAGCCTTTGGATTTATTGTTGCTAGAAAAAAGATTAAATGAGGACTCTGGTTTGGTTTTTTTATCTAAGTTTAAATTTACAATCTTTGAGAACACAACGCTTTAGTTTTCGTGCTATAGTATAGGCTTTGTAAAACATCTGAAAGGATTAGATCTGAAGTGTTTATGATATATGATTAGCACAGGATTAGGTGAAAAAATCAATCAACTCAGTTTGTGGGAGAGAGAAATATAGTTGATTGATAATCCCTTGCCATATGATGATGAAATATGCAACAAAATCATATTCTAACTGTTTAATAGATTATACAAGTGATATTGATGGAGAAATTATCTAAGAACAACTGGACGAGTTGTGTAAAAGAGAAGAGTGAATTCTATGGGATGCTATAGTTCAGTTAAGGGTGGGTCTTGATAAGAACATGGGAAATTTCCTCAACATGAGATCCCGATCATGGGAAATGAGGTAACATACATGGTGAAAAAATATGATGTGTTGTTGAGGGTCCTCCTTATTATAGATTTTGATAAATTTTGGGAGTTCCTAGTTTGGGGGATAATCTTTAAAAGGTATTGATGGGTGCATTGGTTCATTAATAATATTTTCATAAGAAAGGACCCATGGTGGTAGATTTAAGGCTTGCAATCCTATTCATGAGTGTTTGCAAAGGGTCTTTTTGAGTATTTTGTTAAATATTGGAGGATGACGAGATAGGTTGATTATAGATACGAGGGTTTGATTCTTGGTATAACTAATATGGTAAGGGATATTATGATGAAGAGGGATACTTGTAGGAATGTTGTGGGGATGTTGAGAGACTAAGGGTTATGAGGGTTACATGTATTTATAAGGGATGAGAATAGAAGTTTTGATAAGAGGTTGATATGGTTGTGGTATATACTAAGACGGAATGGAAGTTTTGATAAGAGGTTAGGATGGCTGTGTGCTGAGAAGGAATGCTACTGTATTGTGAGATAGGGGCAGTAGATGCCTGTTGGGAAGAGAGGTGAGTACTTGTGATAGAGATTATATTAATGAGGGGTATATATGTGGGTATAAACATGACTAGATTGTGGATTGAGGGTGTGGGTTGTTATAAAGGGATGGGATAATATACAATACGAGGGGTTGTGTCAAGGGGAATGATAACTAAGCTTACATGAGGTGTAGGAGAAGCAATGGAGGCTACAAGATTAGATATGGAAGGATATGTGGTAGTGTTGGTTTGTGTGGATGTCGAGTTTGACAAGGGAGAAAATGATGGAGATGGTGGTTGGTTGGATCTGTCTTGTGATGAGACAATTTTAAGGTTGAAACTAATGACATGAGATGATGAAACGAGGATTGATGCTCTCGATCCACTAGTAGTGGAGTAAGGATGAATTTTTTAGATAACAAGCTCATGATTGGGTCAATGAGATGAGAATTATTGATGGTAATAGTAGTAATGAGAGGTCGATGTGTGGGTTCTGGTTGTTATAGGAAGACACCTCAGGAAGCTAGGTAAGCATTAAGGGCTACCTTGCTAGAATCCATAATTTTTGTAAAGAATGGATCATCATTATTGAGGAACCGCGGGCTAGGTAGATTTGAGATATCTAATGTGGTTGACTAGGTACTAGGATAATGTGGGGGTTATTGATCGGTATCTAAAGGTAATCGAAATTGATCAATTATTCATGGGATGTCTTGAAGGAAATACTTGAGACTACCAAAAGATTGTTAAATACGGGTTGTCATATTGTCTATGTTTTATAGATGATATTATTTTCTGGTTAAAACCATGAACTAAACAAACAATAAATGAAGAAAAATAAAAATGGTTGTTTAAAACAACTGCTAATGAGTCACACAAATTTTTTTTTATTATCTAAATTAATTTAAGAATAGTGTGAAATGAGAAAAATGATAGAAATGGTACTAATAAAAGGTTAGCTAAGGCTGGTTTCAGGTGAGTTTAAGGATGGAGTCCTTGATATAATTAAAGGTACGTGATGTAAATATTTGTGTTGGTGTTAGTATGAGGCATGTTATTGGTGCATGCCCCCCATTTCATAGTCTCGCAATGATAAGGGCGTCGAGTGCTTAGCCGATATATCACCCACTAGATTGTTTATACTTAGCAAGAACACTGAGTCGACTTATCCTCTTGGTGATGAAATCCAAGTAGGTCCACCTAGGAAGGATTATTTAGATGCATGTTTGATGTGAAATGTGGTTTGGTTATATGTGAAGGGAGTTTTGTGAATGTAATTCTTTCAACTCCCAATTAGACTAGATAAGAAAAGAAATACAAAAGGTTCATTTTAAGACCTATTTTTTTTTTACTTCAACAAGAACAAATCACGTAAGATGCAATTTTGAAAGAAAAGGATGTACCCATGATCACTATTCATTTTTTATTTTTATTTTTTAATTTTCATGCATTTTGAAACAACGAAAATGAGGTGCTCTAAGCTAAAAGGTTAGATGATATTGACGATAAAAGAAAAAAGATATGAAATCTAATCAAAAGGGGAATAAAGGTGCCACTAGGTGTGCCATGATGTTTATGGTGATTTCAGTTAATTGTTATTGTGCCAAAATACTAAAAAATCTAAATAAAATAGGGTTTACTGATACCTGTGCTAACAACTTAATATCGGGATGATTGGATATAAGAACAATAGAAGAGGTTCCTCTTTTCTCCAAGTGAGAAGACTTGTACATAAAGAAAACTAGACAAGACGACTATTAGATAAGGATTAATTGAGTTACTCAGCTATAGGATAATCTCAGTAATCCAAAGAGATTCCTTGAAAGGGTATTAACTCATTTTTGTATAATTAAGTGATATGATAGATAAGACTAAGATAATGACTAGGTCAAAATTAAAATTCAAGAGGGATGGAGAGATCATGGTCTATACATTGTACGTGGCCCAAGCTAGGAATGTGGTGAGCTCGAAGTCCAAGAAATAATTAAACTAAGCTTGTTTTGTTGCATGTCCTGTATTTCACGTGTCACTTTAAGTTGATCTTCGATATATTTTATTTCTGGTGTGAGTGTGATGGTACACAAGTTGAGCTCATGTGTGATATATCGAACTGGTCCCACATGAAAAGTTGTTGGATTATCCAAAGTTATATCATATATGATTTTTATCGGGTGTGAAACACTTGGAATAGTCATCTACAAAGAAATACATATTGTAATAAAATATATTAGACCAAGAAGTAGATTGCATGAAAGATATGAGTAATTTCTAAAAATGACTAAAAAGATAGGAATCACCGATGATCAAAAATAGACGACGATCAAAGGACAAAAAGATCCTTATTTTGACAAAAGCTGATAAAATAGAGTTGTAATTGATGCAAAGTGAATTTTGGACAAGGATAAGATAAGACTAGGGGGATTTTAGGAATATGTGAGGATTCAAGAAATCAGAGTATTCCAAATGTGTTTAAAGGGCTAATTATGAGAAAAGTGTGATTAGGACATTGATTGACAACGATCGGGAATAGACAAGGATTACTATCAGAATTGGAAGATATTCTAAAAGTTCGATCAAATCATTAAACAAAGGAACTAAATGTAAATTAGTTATGGAGGACAATGTAGATGACTGATCTATATAGGCTATAATTGATGCCAAATATGACTGAAAAGGATAAATAAAAATTTACTAACATCGTTGAAGTGCTTCTGAGGGTGACAAAAGCTCTAAAAGGACTCACTGATGACTTGATATTATTTCCTCAAGGACTGGACAGCAGAGTGTTGATATTTCCTAATGCATGGTGATGTCATACAGAGGTGCAATAATTCACTCCCAAATCCAATCTTTGACTAACTAGGAAATGGAGCAAAAAGGTGGTTAAATAGAATCGATGACATACACAATACCGATCGTTGGCGATGGATAGATCACCGTCCATTTGGTCCAGATATATTAAAAACCAACAGTAATGAGAATATGGAAAATGGTTGAGAACCACTTTCCATCAGGAGGATTAAGGTTGTTTTATGAGTGGTGATAGGTTGATGAATCTAGGTAGGAAGAGTTTATGGGGTTAGAATGGGTAGTATAAATTAGGCTATGTTAGTTTCAGGTGATTAAAGGAGGGTAAAAAAAATTTTACAACGGTAAATGAGTGCTTTTGATGGTAAATTATAATGTACTTAGGATATGAATAATAATGTGAATAATGATGATGTGATTAATGTGTGTTGGGTTACCTAGGGGTGAAAAAGTGGTGTCTATAGTAGCAATCAATTAGGGAATATTGAATCTAAAATGGCATAGGTTATCGCAATAGAGTCTAGGGGGATCAATATTTCCTAATCGTGTGCCTCGAGAAACTAATATTTTTTTTGGTTATATGTATTATTAAAATAGGGCATATTAAATTTGATTTGACATGAGATTTTTGTAATTAAGTTTGGGGGATGGGGGGCTAGATATACCCTAATAGAGTTTCCCATGCAACCAATTGAATGATTGGTTACATGGGGAAATGATATAAGACATAATGAGTATAAAAATGAGAATAAGATGTCAGAAATGTGTTTAGGGGGTTTTTCATGGCATAAATGTGTGTCCAATGAAACCAATCAAGATTTTGGTTGCATAGGGAACTTAATTAGGGCATATTATTGGTTGGATATTTTGTCAAAGACAAATTATGAGGTTTAACCACAACATGTAGGAAAATTTTCCTCCTAAGATAAAGGTGAGGTTCCCTATTTATTACTATTCTAACAATACCAAAGAATATTTACAATATTTACACTACTCTAACCATTCAAGGTTGGGATATCATCCCAATAGATTTATTTCTTGTAGAATAGAAGATAGATGTGAATAAAATAAAGTTTTAAGAGGCGATGATAGAGAATATAAGCGGAAGGAGAAGAATGAGTGAAAATTTGCTTTCTCCTTAGCAAACGTAGAAATGAAGGTAATAACATGAGATAAAATAATAATAAATTGCTGAAGATATAATTAACAAGATACTGGGATTTAAAGAATATTATAATGCATTGAACTTAAGAGAAATTCCTTAAATAAAGAAATAACACTATAACACATAGTTTGTAAAGTATCTCTTATATTCCTTATTACACAGATTGAAAAAAAAATTTCTTTCTTTCTTCTACAACTCTTAGATCTATGTTCTTGCTCCAAAAATATCCAACCCTTGACAATGCCTCAACATTTTACATTTACAGAGAATGAGGGGAGAGAAATGGGGAAATTGTTTGGATTGCATTCTAAAAATAGAAAATACACATTAAGAGTTCCCTTGACTGGTTGTCAAAAAATCACAAAGTCAACTTGAAAATCCAAATAATTTCTCGACATCTCAAAGATTTACTTGTTTGATGTAAAAAGGAAAAACACATCAAATATTTCAATCAGATTTTTCTTTCTCAACATCTAGCTCTGCTTGCTTAAGAAAATATTCCTAGAATTTTTGGACCATCTCTTGTGTTTCTTTTTCAGCGGGTCCTTGGGAATGTCCATTCAAAATGTTGCATGTCTCCAACACATTAACCATCCTTTCAGGGAGTTTATGAAATCCTCTGATGTGCTTGGTCAAACTATTGAAAACATTTTGGTATATAATCAACTTGTCAATTGTTACCAAATCAAAATAATTTTTGGCTAAGGATTATTTTTCAGTTAACTCCTTGAACTTTTCAAGTAGGTCATCAGATGGTAACATATTCAATTCATCATCCAAGAAATGTCGAAGGATCTTCACCCATTCATCATCAATGTCATTGGTGACATCAATTTCTTCCTCCTTGGTGTTTGAAGCTTCTCACAAGCGTCTTTCATACTTTTGACTCAAAATTTAATGGCCTTGAAAAACTCAAAGTGCACGTCTCTATCATCAATTATCCCCTCTCAAATTAGGATATCTGAATCAACCTTCTTAAGCTCACCCATAGCTTCCAAGGTAAACTCACAATTACCACATTCCTCTTGAAGCTCGTTGCTCATATTCTGGATGACTAACCTTTCTTTCTCGATATCGTTATAGGTATAAACAACATCTTTGATCAACCTTTTACCTTGATTCAGGAGATGTTGGATCTAGTTTTCCATTTCTCGGCCCTACTGTGAAATATTTTCCATCTTTGGCATGAATGAGGTATCAAAACCGAGTCGATTCAGAGAGGGAAACTGAACCTAAGTTGGATTAGAGAGCTTAAGCAAGATAGCTGTTAGTTTCTCTACTTTATCCTTCAACTCATCTTTATTAGCCTTGGTTTCCTTGATTTTCTTGAATAAATTATGCATGGCTTCCTACATGTCCTATTGAGCACCTTTAGTTGTGATTTCGCCAGTGCCACCTTGTTTATCTGATATTCAAAGGCCGTAATGTCTTCCTTGGTTTTTTTGGCAGCATGCACAACAATATCATCAAACCTCTGTCTTGGCACATCAATGGTGATGTGTGAAATGGTATTAGGATTATTAGATGTGCAAGTTGGAAAAGGAGTCAATGAATTGAAATCAGAAGCCTCAGGAAGAATGACCATCTTCCTCTCTTTTGGATTTTGGTTGGTTAGCTAATATGGAACATAAGAGGTTGACGATTGTTGAGGATGAGTAATGATCATCAGAGTAGTACTGGGGGGAGTAAGTAAAGTGGTCACCTAGGATGGGGGAGTGGAAAAGATAAGAGTGGCAATGAGTTAGGATGGGGGGAGAAGAAGGAATGTAGGAAAGAGTAGCAGAAGGTGTTGGGGTAATAATATCAAGTGGGAATATCACCCACACCCCATATTATTTTAAAGTTTATCTACTAAACTTTATTATGTTAGTTTACCACATTTAAGAGTGAAAATGATAAGGACCGAGTCACCCACCCATCTTAATTTGGGCGATCCCTCTCAGGATTAGACAATAAACAACATATACATTGGTACCTTATAAATATAAGAGGTCTGTATGAGATTTGTGAGATGGTAGGTGACCATTATCATTACATTGTATTGTAAGAAACTCCTGTGCAATCTTTATATGAGACCGAGGGGCGAAGTGGAAGTGTTGGGTAAAAGTTGTATATGAAATTATTAATAATAGACAATGCTTTATTCTGAAGTAGGATTTTTTACTTTGGGTTTCCCCACTATAAATTTGGTGTCTTTTATCTCTTTTACATTACTATTATTTTCTTTCAGCTCTTGTTATTACATTCTGTAATATGCTATATAAACATCTTAATATATGTTTAATCATTGCACTTTATAACCTATAATATTTGACATTTATTTTTTGGATTTATAATTTGTTTATTATACATTCCTTATAAATAATGACATGGTATCATAGCTCAGTGGTTATGCTTATGCAGAGCTAGATCTGGATGTTTTTATTTTACAGGGTCAAGAAACTTGAAGTTTTTTGAATCTGCGAAATCGTATTTGTTCCGACTGTCAACTTCAAGTTAAACAAGGTTCAAAATTTATTTATTTCTACCAAATATTTTTAAAATATTGGTTAAATGGTTGTTTAGATCTTGTTTGTGCATTTACGTGCATAGATCTATGTCTTTGTGACCATGGTTTCAGTCATTTTTTAGTTAAATCCGTCGTTTACAAGCTTGTTTTTAAAAGTTTTCATGTGCCATTTATAGCCGTTAGGGATATTTTTGAATGTAGATCCCAAATATCTCTTTAGATCTAGTTAGTTTAGAGCGTTTAAATCTGCCCTAAATTTATAAATCTTTATTTTTTTCCTAGATGTGTTTTTAGGAAAGCCCAATCTCAATCATTTTACACCATCTAGATTCGCTTTGTCATTTTTTATTTAGATACTTTTGGTTTTGTGAAGCTCAAGCCAATAAAATTTCTCCAAGTAGATTCGCTTGTAGTTCTTTTCTTTTTTTGTCAAGCTCCTAAGTTAATCAGATGGCTCCACCTTACTTCACATTGTTTTTGTTTTATTATTTATTATGATTGTCAGTTGTGAAATGGTAGCTAATGAGGGTTTTACACGTGTCTTTACATTGTCAGACTTGGCTTTTCTTTTCTTTATCATTTGCAAAATATGACCCAATCAGGAAGCTCTAAGTCACTTTATATTTTGTGCTGTTAGAATTTTTGTTAGCTTGCTTCTATGTTTGTGAAATTTGGGATAATAGATTGCTCCAAGTGTCTCTGTATTTCATATTCTCAATCTTGTGCCATTTGTGAAATTCAATCCAAAAGAAAAGCTCCAAGTATTTTCTTATTTCACATTTGTCAGTCCTTCTATTTTTGTGGCAGTGGCTTATCCAATTACGAATTAGCTACCTTTTTTATTTTTTCATACTTTGTCAGACTTGCAGAAAAGGGATGCCATTTAAGAAGTCTCCACGTGTGTCCAAGTTTTTCCTTAGTTTTTTTGGCAAGAATTGTGAAGTGCGAACTGATTGAATTTTGACACGTATATTAATTTTTTGTTGTGTTAGTGTTCACAAGTGTCAGACTATGTCTTTCGGGATGTTAATATTTTCTTTGGGTTAGCCACTAAGATTATGTCATCATGCCATTTAGATTTCGGACCTGAACTTATATTTTAAATTTTAGATAATTTCGGGGACTTTAAGTTTGCTCTGAAGCCATCTCATAAAAGTTTGGTAGAAAGCTTCCATAGTTTCAGTTTTTGGTCGATAAATTTTCAACAAGTGACATCATTAAGCTAAGTTTTACTTTCACTATTATTATTCAGATACCTGAGAGTCATTCTATTGTAGTTAATTCCCTAGACTTCACGTCCCTTGGGCTAAATTACATGGAAAATGGCTAGAAAGATGACACGTGCCCTCTTGAGTTTTTATTTTACTATGTTGTGGACTTGACAGGGATTTGAATTTAATTTTTAAGGACTTCACATCCTTCCGAAGGATCTGTTTTAAATTTGACACATATCCTCTCTTAGTATTGTTGATCTAAGCCACATGTCACCTCCCACTTTGATTGTTTTTTAACTTTTCTTTATTTACTAAGTGGCTTGTTCGAGATTGATTATCTTGCTTATTAGCTCGACCTCGCCGAGATGCAATTTAGCTCTTCCTGTTACCCTTGCTCCGGATCCATAATAACCCTCACTCTGGATCCCTAATTTTATTAAATTTGGTTTATTCTAGGTGTTTCAAGTTCATTAGGTAAATGAAGTTAGGAGAACACCGAAATTGTGATGTGTGTCTCTCTTAAGCCGTTGGATTTGTGCCAAGTGGCTGGTTCTTATTTATTTGCTCATTTTTTAATAATGTATTTTATTTTATTTTATTTTAAGAAGGACTGTAGCTTGACTCGGCCTGAGATCATTTAGCTTACCCATAAACTCGATCAAAGAAATTCATTTTTAACTCTGCCAAGTTGTGTCATTTTTAACTTTGCCAAGTTGTGTCATATTTAAAAGATATTATGAAGCTCTTAATTAATTAATTAGGTAATTAACTATGTCAAACAGTCTGTACATTAATTTTTATTAGAATCAATAAAATCAAGTAATTTTTTGATCAATTATTTACTATCTACATTCGTTTAGCTATTAAAAAGATATGTAGCTAGTTTTTTATCTCTAGCTTCCTTGCCTCGTTTTTTAGCTGAATTTGTCTCCATTTTTGTTTGAACATTAAAAATGACAAGTTATGTCAGTTTTTCTTTAGATAAGTCTCAGTTATTGAATGAAACAAATTTTAGCATCTGGAGAGTACATTTAAAAGCCTATTTTATGGCTAGGAAGCTATGGGATCTTGTAATTGGTGTTGAAAAATGTCCGCCAGGGAGATCTACTTTAGATTTTTCTAGAAATATGATACGTGCCATGTTGCTTTGTTTTGATCTTCGTCCCGTGTCCTTTCAAATTTTATTTGTACCGTAGGTAGCTATTTCTATATACCTTAGGTTTTCATTACTTTTGTACCATGGGTCTCTACTTTCTTTGTACTGTGGGTTTCAAAATTTTTGTGTACCGCGGGTTTTAAATTTATTTCAAATTGTGGGTATCCTTTTTCATTGGACCATGGGTATCTATGTTATTTGGACTTCGAGTTTCTATTTTTTTGTACCATTCATTTCAAATTTCTTGTGTATCACGGGTGTCAAAAATTGAAAATTTTATAATTGTTTCTCCTCTAGTTCCGTGGCTTGTTGTTTGTGACTGGTGTTTCAAATTTAACTAAGTTTTCCTTATAATAGCTAGTTCCTCTAGCTTTACAATGGAATAAATTAGATCAAATTGATGTAGAATAATCATAGAGCTAATGTAATAACTCTATAAACTATATGAAAAAGCATATAATTTATTTAGGCTATCCATTTATTGCACTAAATTGAAGTTATTTTTCATAGTTAACTTATATGGTTCATTGAAAATAAACTATAAGTAACTCTATCTTGAAAACATGCACAATATGGATTTTATATGTTTTAATATTTTTCTTCAGTTTTCTTTGGATTTCTATTCAAAATCAAATTATTTTTTTGACATATATGACATGTCTAGGCTTAAATCTGCCACCCATGTAATGTAATGTGCTTACATGGTCATACCATCCTTTGAAGCAAAATCTGCATAAATCCATAAGAAGTATTCATAGTTAGTGGATCATGTTTTTCAGTGAACACTATGATTATTCTTACAATGATTTGATTATCTATTTAAATCAATTATCTATCAAGTATTATCTCACTATTCAAAGCCTTAAAATAATATATTGAAAGTATATATGTTTTTTTGTTATAAAACATTTTCTAACATGGTTAGTTGCTAAGCATATTGTTATGATAGTTGTTATACAACTAATGTTTAACTTTTACAGTTGGTTAAAAGTGAAATCATATGATTTATATTATGCTATTATGACTCTAACCATGCTCATGTTATGTTGGTTATACATTTGAATTTGTGTTCAAGTGTTCTTGATGCAGGTTCCATCACTTGGAGCAAAAAAAGAGATATGTGGCTAAAGAGGCTGTTGAAAATTGATACACATGAGAGCTAAAAGAAGTATACCTCTTCTATGTGATGACAAAATTTCTCTTGATAAAGAATACAATTCAACATCAGAGATTAAGTTGTAGATATCTTCACCAAGCCACTGTGTGTTGTGAATTTTTGGAAGTTTAGTGCCTTATTGAGCCTATCACAGTTACAATCGAGGGGGAGTGTGCATGAAAATTCCACCTCTTAATGGATGTTGTAAACTTCCAATACTTCCTCCATTTTTTAATAAGTAAATGTGTTAGACTAGGTGAAGTCACTTGTAAATCCCACCAAATCATTAGTTATGAGAATGCCTTAAAAGGATCCATAATCTAATATAAATCTTCATATTTAAAGCACTTTTCCTTAGAATTTATTTTGTATATGTTCCTTTGTATTGTGGATTTTATGGGATCCTTGGAAAATTGTTTTGAACCATGAAAAAATAGTGTCTCATGGTCTTACTAAAATTTGCAATACGTTGTTCACGGTTTGTGTAAGTCTACAGGATACTGCAATATTTGAACGTGGAGTTGAAAAACCCACAAAACTCTACTGTAGTACATCAATAAACTATTAAAATATAAATAAAAATTATTCACAGATTTTTTAAATCCATGAGAAAATGTGGTAGTGTACTGCAGATTTGAAAAACCCAAATGATTCTACTTTAGTGCACTGCAGAAATACAAACCCGTAAAACTATTTTTTTGGTTGTCAGACTAAATCACGAAGATGATTTATGGATTATAATTGGGATAAATAACTATTGTTAACATGTTTTTACATGTTTCCCAACTTAAAATTAAGGGGAGTGTTGGGGTAATAATGTCAAGTGGGAATATCACCCACACCCCCATATTATTTTAAATTTTATATACTAAAATTTATTATGTCAGTCTACCACATTTAAGAGTGAAAAATAAATGAATGATTCACCCAAAAATATTGATTTGGGTGATCCCTCTCGGGATTATAAATGAAAAAAGTAGACATTAGTACCATATAGATATAAGGTATCTATAAGATGATTGGTGACCATTATCATTATATTGTATTGTAAGAAACTGTTTGCAATCATTCTGTGAGACCGAGGAGTGAAGTGGAAGTGTTGGGTAAAAGTTTTATATGAAATTATTAATAACACAAAGTGATTTATTCTGAGTGGGGTTTTTTCCTTCGGGTTTTCACAGTATAAATCTGGTGTCTTCTATCTCTTTTACATTAATGTTATTTATTTTCAGCTCTTGTTATCACATTCTGTAATATACTATATAAACATCTTAATCTATTTTTGATCAATACACTTCATAACCTATAATCTTTAACATTTATTTGTGGATTTATACTTTTTTTTATTATACATTCCTTATAAATCCCGATAGAAGGAGAGGGGAAATGGGTTATGTGAGGAGAACCCAAAGTCATATTTATCCCATATGAGAGATGATAAATGGATGAGAAGACTTGTGCCATGAGTGACACGTGACGAGATGAGGGTGATGGAGAAGAAATAGTAGAAATGGATGTAGAAACCGTTGGGATCTGAAAGGATAGAGATGGTGGAGGAGAGGAAAGGTGAGGGGAAGAAATATGTGTAGGGGATATGACAAGAAGAGTCACCTGTGGAAACAATGTCACAATGTGGACTGCGTGAGTGATGAGAGGGGAAGGAGGAGGAGGATGAGTGACCACAGTGCCAACTAATATAACCTGCATATGTTGAGGAGAAGGGGAATAAACCAAAACAACAAAAGTGGATGGAGCAACAAAAGGAAGAGGAGTATTGGTTTCACTGTTGTATAACTTGAACTTGAAATTCTTCTCGGGTACTTCACTTTTATATTTTTATTTTTGATAGGGGCCCACCTCTAATGTAGAAGTGAGTTCTAATGTTGGGAACTAGGGGTCTTTAGGCTGAATATTTGATGAATATAACCAAGAGTTGGATGCAGACCTCCTTGATTAACCATTAGATAGGAGGAAACCCCATACTCTAAACATTCATTTTTACATACGTAGGGTCCAAGACTTCCCCTTCATCAATAAAATCTCTAGGAATTTCAGAAAGAATAAAAGTTACTGCCTCATCTAGAGTCAAATGACTGTTTTCTCTCCTCCTGATTGTCACCTCCTCCCTGTAATCAACCCAAATATTTTTAATATTTGGGACATGAAACTATAATGTTCCAAAATATTTCCAAATATCACAATAATCAAAACCAGGCATTGCAGGAAGAGTTTTATTGATGTCTTCTTACATTTCAATACCAACATTCTTGACCTTGATGACTGATGTGTAGGCGTATCATCCATTAGAGATGTGGAAATGAATTCCTAATTTATGCTTGATTTTTTGAAACTTACGAAGGTACATTAATTATGTGACCAATTCCATAAGTACCCATCTATCACTTGCGAATCTGGGCAGCCAAAACGAGGAACCTTGGAATGCCCCTACACAAAGATAGGTGAATTTTGGAAACTACAAGAAGATACACCTCCAATAAGAAACTGAATTCTAGGTAACATCAGTGACCCTTAATTTGGAATGATATGTTTCCAGTCTACAAATGATGTTTTAGAAGAAAGAATAATTTACTCTCCAGAAATGGGTCTAGATTTTCTTCAGAGACAACTGAGGATAAAAATTGTAAACATAATCATTGGGTCTGGAATCCATTGTGGTTAGCCTAGGATATACTCTCATTCCAGTTACCATATAAGTGGTGTATGCCATCATGAAGAATTTCCGTGTAGTCAACACTTATTTTAATTGACTATCAATTGTGTTGCTAATGAACTCACCCCAATCAAAACATTGCTCATTTTTGTGTATGATGGCGAGGAATTGATACATCCACCCTTGGAATTATTTAGATTTAGGAAGCCCAAAAAATCTTCTCAACAGTGTGATGATGTCACTGACTTCAAGGATGAAATCAATTTTAGGAAAGGTCTTGGGGAACCTATTTATAGAAGGCTTGGACTTGACTAGATACTTCTTATTGAAATGTTTGATATAGTCAATTGAGTTGTCATCCCAGGATTGTTAGGACTTACTAGGATTTGTGTTGACATATGTAGAAAAGTTGGGCTACTTGAGGAGATCGTCAACATAATTAGTATCTAATCGAATCACCACCTCACCACCTTAGTTCCTGACAGACCTGGATTCAGGATCATAGTGACTAGTAGAAACAAGGATGAATTTTGGGCACTGAGAAAAAATAGGGAAAACAACATCAAGGGGTAATCCACTATTGTATATGCATTACATCCATGCGGTTTGATAGGATCCTTTTACCCTATTCCAGAAATCCTCCATGTTAATGTGCTCGAGCTCAATGTCTCTGATATCAACATTAGAATCAATATTAGAAGGGGGCACAACCCATTGATATTTATACTTAAATTATTTGGAACATTATGCCTTGCCCTTTCATTTCCTCAAATTAGACATGAGGAAGTTGACCAAAGAAAATTTATCAAAAAATATCATGAATGCCCATGAATGGAAATTGGGTTATACTCTTTACAAAACAACCTAAAAAAACTCGATACACTGAGTGAAAAAATGACCCTGCTTTGCAACTCTAAAATTTTGATACAATGTCAGGACTATGACCTTGCTTAGCAACCCAAAGAACCCAACACACTCTCGAAAAGGGGACTATGTTGTGCACTTTGATTGAACTAATACACTGGTGGATAATTAAGTGTATCTTATAGCTTGAGAGTCTCAAAAGACTATCAAGTTTTGAGCCTTGTTGATCATTTTGAAAAAATTGACACATTGTTGAGAATGCGAATTTGTTTCACACTGAAAAAGCCCCAAAACACTTAGAGTTAAACCATACATGTTTTTCTTCTTGTCAATTCAATATTTTTATCATGATGAACATGCCAAAAATCTCAACAAGTTTATGTTGGGGTTTTTGACGTTTTTATTATGATTAAAATCAAACTTAAATGAAAAGACCAAGTTTCTTCAATTTGGAAGAGAAAAACAAGACATGAAAGAAAGGAAAATATGAAAATTGAGCATAACTCCCCCTTCAATGAATATGATGAAGAAAATATAGGAAAAATCCTCACAAAATAAGGACAAACTAACAAGGAGGAAAACACTTACCAAGGAAAGAGACCAGGAGTTGAAAATCCAAGAAAAATGATAAAAAGTGCCAAGAAAATGCCAATTGGGTTTTGGGCATGCGAAAGCAGGAGAGAAAATTTTGATTTAGAAATCGTATCAAGTATAAATGATGTGGAATATCCACCTATTTATAAACTATCTTGCATTCCTTACAAATAAGATGACACATGTGGGCCAACAAATTCACCCTAACATTAATTACATTGACTTGGGGTAGAATTTTGACTGCACAAAACATGTCATATGAACGTACAGTCGGGTCCTAAAAACCCGATACAGAGGAAACCAAATTCTTATCGGGTTCAGGAAGCTAAAAACATGACACAAAAAACATGTATTTCTATATTAATGTTCCGCTGCAAAAAAGGCTAAAAAACCCGATACATTATAGTGTTTCAGGGTTTGGGTTCATAAAACACATGACACAAGGCTTTTGTTTTTTGACTTCGATCTCCCAATGCTTTTGGAACCCGAAACCCGAAATACTATAGTTTGTCAGGTTTTCAGGGTCAGAAAACATTTTGCAAAAGACATGAAAAACCCAAAAAAACCTGAAACCCGAAAAAGACATGGGAAAACACTTTCAAGCCAACAAACTTGGAAAATCATTGGATTATAATATGTTCCAAAAATGAAATTTTGATTGGCTATCCGAATTTTATCGATGAAATCAAAAATTGGATAACAACTTGCTCTGAATGGGGACTTTATTTGATAACTCAAAGGAAGATAACTTCCCAAATCTCATAAGTGTCTATCCATTGGGCCTAGGAGTCATAGAAAAGTATAACAAAAAGATATGTGAATGAAGAAAACACACAAAATCAAAAAGAAAAGGACTGAAATAAAACATACCAAACCTAAAGGAGAAACACACAACATAAAGGGAAGCTAATGTTACAAGTAATATAAATTTTTCCTTACTACCTAAATAACTTGAGATAGTGCCCGCTGTGTGGCAATGGGAGTTGGGCTTCATCGAGGTATGATAATTAGAGTTTATTCTCCCCACACCGAAGATGAATCTTAAAGGGACCCCTCTATAAGGAATCAAATTTGTCATGCATTCCCTTTGAATCTCTCCTTTTTTCCTATAAAAGGACTAAGTCCCCAACCTGAAAAATCTCGTTATTTAGCCTTCTTGTCCAAAAATTTCTTGACTTTTCCCTAGTGTTCCATGATTCTATCAACGACCTTGGACCTTTTTTCTTCCATATCTACTAGGTACATGATTATTTTATTCATATATTCTTGAAAAGTATCATCCTCGATTACATTAGCCAACTTTAAGGCTAAAAACTCTAAGAAGATAGGAATTGCAACATCAAGACTGTATAAAACCTAAAAAAGTGACATACCAATAGCACATCTAGGAGTGAAACAATCTTCTTATAGTGCATCGTACAAGGCCTTGTGCCATTTTTGTTGATTATCATCAATTAACTTCCTGATTAGGTCACCAAGTTCTTATTACTTGATTCTTCCTGACCATTTCCCTGGGGTAATAATCTAAGGCATGAGTCGGAGTAATCCAATATCCATAGTAGAACTTAGTGAGTGCATACAATGAAAAATTGGAAGCATTGTCAGCCACGATCTTGTGAGGAATGCCAAACCTTACTATTATGTTTTCCTTGATGAAGTTACAAACAACTTCATAGGTAGAGTGTTTTACGGGTATGGATTTCATCCACTTGGTGAAATATTTAGTTGATATTAGGAAATAGCTATGTTTGGCACTAGACAGAGGGTTTAAATCACTACTAAAATTAATCCCTCATTATTGGAAGGGCTCATTTATTACCACTGACCTGAGGGGAAGTGCTGCCAATTTGGGATGACCAACGAATTATTGATAGGCCTCACACTTAGTTACCCATGTCATTGTGTCTTGAAATAAGGTGGACCAATAATATCTTTCTTATAGGATCTTATGAGTTGTAATAGATGCTAAAAAGTGTCCTCTGCAAGCCAAGTTGTGATAGGCTTCCAAAATCCTATCCTGCTTATTTTTGTCTACACAACGAAGAAAAAATCCATCAGATCCTCTTTTGTACAGGCCATTGTACCAGATTACATATTTCGCTGACCTCAAAGTTACAATTCAATTTTATTTTGAGCTCATATGCTCATGTCATTCTCCATAGGTTAGGAAAAACACAATGTTTGAATACCACTCATCTATCATACTCACTAACAAAACCATATGTAATTCTTCTTCAATGTCCTCACTACCATCAAATTCCTCTCCTAGGATATTTTCAATGATAAGTTGGCATAAAAATATCCCACGCCCGAGACTGGTAGGTTTTTTATCTAGGTCATCTTCCTTCACCTTGGAAATCCAGTTTCCTCTCTAATTGCCTAGATCTTGCTGAGTTAAAATTGTCTTCAAAACACTGTTAGGAACAAGGACCAACATATGAGAGTTAAGGATGTAATACTTGAAATATTTTACTGCTCGAACCACTGCATAAGTGTGTTCCTCAATTTGAGACATCTTCAATTGATGATATTTTAATAGAAAACTCATGAAGGTAATAGGATACTCCACTCTTTTGGAATTATTTTGCATCAATATCGTAGACACAGAGTGAACTAAAGGTGTACATGATGAAACATTTATGGAAATGTAGACATACTAAGACTAGGGCATGCACGATGAATTCTTTGATTTCATAAAAAGTAGTCTTTCCATCAGTGGTCCATCGAAATGGAACTTTACCATTCATTATCTTGACAATGTGTCGAGTCTTATCAGTAAAGTCAGGGACAAACTATCTCAAGAAATTGAATTTCCCAAAGAATGAGTGTATGTCAGTTTTTCTCCTAAGAAGAGTGAGAATTTGTATAGTTTTCACCCGATTAGGGTAAATCTTAATTCCTTCCTTTGTTATGATATGTCTTAGCAATTTTCCTTATGTGACTCCAAACATGGACTTCTTAGGGTTCAAGGAAATCACATGTTGTCGACACCTCATCAGAATCTGCTCCAAGTGATCACAATGATCTTGTCTATTCTTGGAGATAATTTTGAAATCATCCAAGTATACCAAAATAATTTTTACCATCATATCTATGAAGGCCGTGTATATCACCCTTTAGATGGTATCCCCAATGTTGATTAACCCGAATGACATTCTATGATATGAGAAGGTGCCCTAGGGAGTAGTAAATGTTGTCTTGTGCTGATCTTCAGTAGTAACATACACCTAATTGTATCTTGGAAAACCATCCAACATGGAAATAATCTTAGCATTAGTTATCATTTGCAATACCTCATCCATGATAGGTAGGGGATAATTATCCTTTAGCGAAGATTGGTGAAGGTTATGAAAATATATTAAAATGTGGATTTTTCGTTTTATATTGGGGATGATGTTGGCCA
Organism: Taxus chinensis; assembly: GCA_019776745.2. Taxonomy (NCBI): domain Eukaryota; kingdom Viridiplantae; phylum Streptophyta; class Pinopsida; order Cupressales; family Taxaceae; genus Taxus; species Taxus chinensis. Next base: position 59,328,452 of record CM034147.1, on the reverse strand, counting down.
CCCACATGGAATGATGAATGGGAAAATTAATCCTTGCATCAAACATCTTCTGGATTTATGAAACAATAGTACCTGAGATATTTGGGTTATAAATTTGTTGATTCTTCATATAGGGTTGAGCTTTCGTCTTGAGAGGAATGTTGTGTTGAACATCCTTTGGCCTGAAATATTTTAGGTTAGTGTATGACCATGCCAAAACATCCACATATTTCTTTAAAAGTGCATAAAATATTTTCTTTTCTTCAGGTGAGAAAAATTTACCAATGTTTAGGATTCTTAGTTGTTATATGGACCCCAAATTCACATGTTCTACCTAAACAAAATAATTTGTTTCTACTTGCTACTTGTTTTGGATGAAGTGATCATGCATGTCAAACAATCCTTCTAGGATTTCATTCCCTTTGAGTTGAATAACTTCTCCGTTGACTACCTGACATAAATCAGAAGTGGACTCATGGAAATTTGATTATGATACTTCAAAGTAGAGTTCCCTGGAGATTTTAGATTTCTCAAGGAAAGAGAGGATTTTTTGATCATCATTAAAGACTTGCCAATAAGAAGAATTATCAGGGACACTCAGGTGATAAACTATTTCAATTGTATACTTTTCTTCTTTAAATCTTGGATGTGGCAGTAGTAATGAAGCAGACACAACGAGTGAGTCAGCTTTATCGTTGTGATCTTTGGACACCACTTTGATAGAAAATGCTTCAAAATCCTCTATGCAGTCCCAAACCCTATTTCTACAATGTTTCAATAAATCATTCTTTACTAGATATACATTCCTAACTTGATTTACAATGTGTTCAATGTCTCCTTATACTTTAATATTCTTAACTCCTTTCTCTTTTGACATCCTTAGACTTAATAATAGTGCCTTATACTCAGCTATGTTATTGGTATTATTAAATTGTAATTTAAAATAGAAGGGAAAAATCTCATACTCGGGAGATATGAGCACTACACCAGCAACAAATCCAGAAGTTGAGAAGCTACCATCAAATTCCAAATTCCAAATTTCCTTAGAATATCTTTCCATGATATAAGTACAAGAAAAGCTATGGTTCAAAGTAATGAAATATGTGCCCAACCTAACATCTTCAAAAAGGATTTGTGCCTTAGGATCATTAGATTTAGTGACCAAGATTTACGCCTTAGGATCATTAGATTAAGAAATTGTACCGAATATAAATGATGTGGAATATCCACCTATTTATAAACTATCCCACATTAATTACATGTAGGATGAAATATGTGGGCTAACAGCTACACCCTGGCCTTAATTACATTGACTCAAGGGTGTAAGTTTGAACACATGAAACACATCATGCCAAAATGTAATCAGGTCCCAAAAATCTGATAAAAAGGAAACCAAATGCTTATCGGGGTCCAGAAGCAGAAAACATGACACAAAAACATTTTATCTATATTCATGTTCCGTTGTAAAAAGTCCAAAAACCCGATACACTATAGTGTTTCGAGTTTTGGGTTCAAAAAACACATGACACAAAGCATATGGTTTTTACTTCGATGTCTCGATGCTTTCAGAACCCAAAACCCAAAAGAGTATAGTGTGTCGGGTTTTTAGCATCAGAAAACCTTATGCAAAAGATATGAAGAATGTAAAGAAAAACCTGAAACCTGAAAAAGACAGAAAAGTTACTTTCAAGGTAAAAACTTGGAAAATTATTGGATTACAATCGATCCCAAAAATGAAAATTCAATTAGTCATCCCAATTTTATTGATGAACTCAAAAATGAGATGACACATATTAAGTATTAAATGACATTAGGTTGTCACAATCAAGTCTGAAAGGTTTGATAAACCCTAAATGTATGCCTATGAAACCAATCACATCATTGTTTTCATGGGGAAATCAATTACATAATATCAAGTCTAAATTCAACAAAGGTTATCACAATTTTTTTAGGGAGTTTCATATGCCCTAATTGAGTTCTCTATGCAACTAATTGGTTATATGAGGCACTCAAATAGGGTGTATCATGTCTAAATTGACATATGATTATCACGAGTAGGTATGGGGGGTTGATATGCATTAATATTTTACCTCATGATACCAATCAAGTGATTAGTTATATGGGGCACTCACATAGGGAAAATTGAGTCCAAAACTACATTAAGTTGTTACAATTAGGTTTAGGCATACTAATATACCCTAATTATAAGTTTCATGAAACCAATTGCACACTTAGTTATATGGGGAACTCAAATAAGGTGTTATGTACCTTGGGATATGATAATATAATATATATGGGTTGATGGAGATTCTGACATGTGGCACACATCCCCTTAGTTATATGTATGGGTTCACATGGGATATGATAATATAATGTATATGGGTTGATGGAGATGTCGACATGTGGCACACATCCCCTTAGTTATATGGGCTCACATAGGAATTAATTATATTGGGTAATGGGCCAGCCTACATTGGGATTAGGTGTTACCCATCTTATTTAAAGGATGTGAGTATCATTATGAGGGGGTAATGTATGTATGAGTTGAGTCTTCTACTTGGTAGAGGTATATTGGAGGTGTCCCCCTTGAAGTGGATTCTCATCTTGGGAGATTGTGGAGTTACTCCTTCCTTAAGGAGTATTGTATGGTGTTTCCCTACCTTAAGGGTATTATTCTACATATATTGATATTAGGGAATATTGGCCCCCCATATATCTGGTATTTTATTATCTTCTGTAATTTATTGATTTATTACATGTAAGGTTCTTATCAAGTGGTATCAGAGCAGTGATCCGGGCAATTTGTGGGATGAAACCCTAATGTTGGTGATTCATCTATATTTTGAGATAAACTTAGAATTTTTTAGATATTTTTGTTGGGAGTGTTATACGTAGTTCAAGTGATCTTCCCTCCGAATTTTAGATATTTTTGGAGTTGTTTTGCAAAAGTTGTGTCCGTTTTAGGGTTGAAACCCTTATTTCTAAGGTTTCATCTATATTGTTCTGAATAATGACTAATTAGGAAATTTTTTACCATTTGGGTTGATGGTTATATATTAAATGGTGATACCACTGAAATTTCAGAATTAGTGGATCTATTTTCATAGAGTTATTTCACATTTTATTGTTTTCACTATTTTGCTCCACAGGCCGCAATTTGAGGAATTTTCCTAAATTTCTTATGAGTTTCAGAAATCTCTCAAAATTTCTAATAGGGAATTACTAATAATTTGTGAACCGTTTCCCAGATTGTTGAGCCTGAATCATTGTCCAAGAAATTAATTTCAGGTAAAAGTGCCTATTTGATCAAAAGGAGTCTAGGGGATGTGTGCCAAACCCTAGTTTTTATGGATCATGGGGATCATACCCCAACACAGATAACATTTGGTAGATGCAGGATTGATGCTAGAGAATGGTGGATACAAATTTAAGGGACAAAATTACGGTGAAGAATTTCAGATATGGGTTAAGGTTTTCATCAATTCATCTAGAAAGGGAAATGGCTATGCACATTTTGGTTTTCTTCGTTGAGAAGGAAGGAGTCTAAACCCTTGGTTTGGGATTGGAGGAACTGGAACAAGTATTTCTTAGACAAATGGGAAACAAAAGAAATCTCTACAATTTTAAGTTAAAAAACCAAGATAAGAAGTATTAAGAAGAAGAAGACGGGAAGCAATAACATCTAGAAAAGAAGAAGAAGAAGAAAAGAAGAAGAAATATGTTGATGGTGCAAAAGAAGCAAAATGTTGATGATGAAGTTGTTTCACATGATAGTGCATCTCCAAAGAAGGAAGCTTCAATATTTCAGTTTGAAGGGTGTATTCAAAGGAAAAAGGTAATTATTTCCATAAACCCTAGCAACAAATATAACTTCATCAATATGGATGCAGCTCAAAATCTACATGTTCAAGCAAATACATATCAAGGAAACTCAAATGGATGGTAAGAATATTCAAGTTTTTTAAGATTTAAAGCTCTCTATGGATAAATATGTTTTACATTCAGATTTTTATGCTTTAGATATGGATGGTATGGATATTGTTCTTAGGATATCCTTGGTTAGAGACTTGGGAACAATTAATATTAATGTGCAAAAGAAATTCATGAAATTATGGTACAAGAGAAAGAAAATTACATTGCAAGATATCACACTTAGCAAGGAAAAAAGTAATGTAAAATTGGATCATGAAGATGAATTTGAAGATGGTGAAGAAGGGAATAAGGATGAATCAGAAGGAGAGGATGAAGAACATGATTAAAATTGTAAAAAATAGCTTTCTCTACTCAAGAGAAAAAAGAACTATGCAAACAAGGTGGAAGAGGACAAGAAAGTTGAAGAAAAGATTGATAAGGTTGAGCATACTAAGGTTGGCCACCATATCGACACC